>JACEFZ010009705.1:0-498398 GCA_014155875.1 Cepaea nemoralis | reverse complement strand
TTATACATTACTAGAAGATCAGTGTGTCAATACCTCAGTTTGACATGATTCACATACTATACAGTTATACATTACCAGAAGATCAGTGTGTTAGACCTCAGTTTGACATGATTCACATACTATACAGTTATACATTACTAGAAGATTAGTGTGTCAGACCTCAGTTTGACATGGTTCACATACTATACAGTTATACATTACTAGAAGATTAGTGTGTCAGACCTCAGTTTGACATGGTTCACATACTATACAGTTATACATTACTAGAAGATTAGTGTGTCAGACCTCAGTTTGACATGATTCACATACTATAGTTATACATTACTAGAAGATTAGTGTGTCAGACCTCAGTTTGACATGATTCACATACTATACAGTTATACATTACTAGAAGATTAGTGTGTCAGACCTCAGTTTGACATGGTTCACATACTATACAGTTATACATTACTAGAAGATCAGACCTCAGTTTGACATGATTCACATACTATACAGTTATACATTACTAGAAGATCAGACCTCAGTTTGACATGATTCACATACTATACAGTTATACATTACCAGAAGATCAGTGTGTTAGACCTCAGTTTGACATGATTCACATACTATACAGTTATACATTACTAGAAGATCAGTGTGTCAGACCTCAGTTTGACATGATTCACATACTATACAGTTATACATTATTAGAAGATCAGACCTCAGTTTGACGTGATTCACATACTATACAGTTATACATTACTAGAAGATCAGATCTAAGATTGACATGATACACATACTATACAGTTATACATTACCAGAAGATCAGTGTGTCAGACCTCAGTTTGACATGATTCACATACCATACAGTTATATATTACTAGAAGATTAGTGTGTCAGACCTCAGTTTGACATGGTTCACATACTATACAGTTATACATTACTAGAAGATCAGTGTTTCAGACCTCAGTTTGACATGATTCACATACTATACAGTTATACATTACTAGAAGATCAGTGTGTCAGAGCTCAGTTTGACATGATCCACATACTATACAGTTATACATTACTAGAAGATCAGTGTGTCAGACCTGTTTGACATGATTCACATACTATACAGTTATACATTATTAGAAGATCAGACCTCAGTTTGACGTGATTCACATACTATACAGTTATACATTACTAGAAGATCAGATCTAAGATTGACATGATACACATACTATACAGTTATACATTACCAGAAGATCAGTGTGTCAGACCTAAGTTTGACATGATTCACATACCATACAGTTATACATTACTAGAAGATTAGTGTGTCAGACCTCAGTTTGACATGGTTCACATACTATACAGTTATACATTACTAGAAGATCAGTGTTTCAGACCTCAGTTTGACATGATTCACATACTATACAGTTATACATTACTAGAAGATCAGTGTGTCAGACCTCAGTTTGACATGATCCACATACTATACAGTTATACATTACTAGAAGATCAGTGTGTCAGACCTCAGTTTGACATGATTCACATACTATAAAGTTATACATTACTAGAAGATCAGTGTGTCAGACCTCAGTTTGACATGATTCACATACTATACAGTTATACATTACTAGAAGATCAGTGTGTCAGACCTCAGTTTGACATGATTCACATACTATACAGTTATACATTACTAGAAGATCAGTGTTTCAGACCTCAGTTTGACATGATTCACATACTATACAGTTATACATTACTAGAAGATCAGTGTGTCAGACCTCAGTTTGACATGATCCACATACTATACAGTTATACATTACTAGAAGATCAGTGTGTCAGACCTCAGTTTGACATGATTCACATACTATACAGTTATACATTACTAGAAGATCAATGTGTCAGACCTCAGTTTGATATGATTCACATACTATACAGTTATACATTACTAGAAGATCAGACCTCAGTTTGATATGATTCACATACTATACAGTTATACTTTACTAGAAGATCAGAGTGTCAGACCTCAGTTTGACATGGTTCACATACTATACAGTTATACATTACTAGAAGATCAGTGTGTCAAACCTCAGTTTGATATGTTTCACATACTATACAGTTATACATTACTAGAAGATCAGTGTGTCAAACCTCAGTTTGATATGATTCACATACTATACAGTTATACATTACTAGAAGATCAGTGTGTCAGACCTCAATTTGACATGGTTCACATACTATACAGTTATACATTACTAGAAGATCAGTGTGTCAAACCTCAGTTTGATATGATTCACATAATATACAGTTCTACATTACTAGAAGATCAGTGTGTCAAACCTCAGTTTGATATGATTCACATACTATACAGTTATACATTACTAGAAGATCAGTGTGTCAGACCTCAGTTTGACATGGTTCACATACTATAGAGTTATACATTACTAAAAGATCAGTGTGTCAGACCTCAGTTTGATATGACTCACATACTATACAGTTATACATTACTAGAAGATCAGACCTCAGTTTGATATGATTCACATACTATAGTTATACATTACTAGAAGATCAGCGTGTCAGACCTCAGTTTGACATGGTTCACATTCTATACAGTTATACATTACTAGAAGATCAGTGTGTCAAACCTCAGTTTGACATGATTCACATACTATACAGTTATATATTACTAGAAGATCAGTGTGTCAGACCTCAGTTTGATATGATTCACATACTATACAGTTATATATTACTAGAAGATCAGTGTGTCAAACCTCAGTTTGATATGATTCACATACTATACAGTTATACATTACTAGAAGATCAGTGTGTCAAACCTCAGTTTGACATGATTCACATACTATACAGTTATACATTACTAGAAGATCAGTGTGTCAGACCTCAGTTTGACATGATTCACATACTATACAGTTATATATTACTAGAAGATCAGTGTGTCAGACCTCAGTTTGACTATGATTCACATACTATACAGTTATACATTACTAGAAGATCAGTGTGTTAGACCTCAAGTTGACATGATTCACATACTATACAGTTATACATTACTAGAAGATCAGTGTGTCAGACCTCAGTTTGATATGATTCACATACTATACAGTTATACATTACTAGAAGATCAGTGTGTCAGACCTCAGTTTGACATGATTCACATACTATACAGTTATACATTACTAGAAGATCAGTGTGTCAGACCTCAGTTTGACATGATCCACATACTATACAGTTATACATTACTAGAAGATCAGTGTGTCAGACCTCAGTTTGACATGATTCACATACTATACAGTTATACATTACTAGAAGATCAGTGTGTCAGACCTCAGTTTGACATGATTCACATACTATACAGTTATACATTACTAGAAGATCAGTGTGTCAGACCTCAGTTTGACATGATTCACATACTATACAGTTATACATTACTAGAAGATCAGTGTGTCAGACCTCAGTTTGACATGATTCACATACTATACAGTTATACATTACCTAGAAGATCAGTGTGTCAGACCTCAGTTTGACATGATTCACATACTATACAGTTATACATTACTAGAAGATCAGAGTCACCTCAGTTTGACATGATTCACATACTATACAGTTATACATTACTAGAAGATCAGTGTGTTCAGACCTCAGTTTGACATGATTCACATACTATACAGTTATACATTACTAGAAGATCAGTGTGTCAGACCTCAGTTTGACATGATTCACATACTATACAGTTATACATTACTAGAAGATCAGTGTGTCAGACCTCAGTTTGACATGATTCACATACTATAAAGTTATACATTACTAGAAGATTAGTGTGTCAGACCTCAGTTTGACATGGTTCACATACTATACAGTTATACATTACTAGAAGATCAGACCTCAGTTTGACATGATTCACATACTATACAGTTATACATTACTAGAAGATCAGACCTCAGTTTGACATGATTCACATACTATACAGTTATACATTACTAGAAGATCAGATCTAAGTTTGACATGATTCACATACTATACAGCTATACATCACCAGAAGATCAGTGTGTTAGACCTCAGTTTGACATGATTCAAATACTATGCAGTTATACATTACTAGAAGATTAGTGTGTCAGACCTCAGTTTGAAATGGTTCACATACTATACAGTTATACATTACTAGAAGATCAGACCTCAGATTGACATGATTCACATACTATACAGTTATACATTACTAGAAGATCAGACCTCAGTTTGACATGATTCACATACTATACAGTTATACATTACTAGAAGATCAGATCTAAGTTTGACATGGTTCAAATACTATACAGTTATACATTACCAGAAGATCAGTGTGTCAGACCTCAGTTTGACATGATTCACATACTATACAGTTATACATTATTAGAAGATCAGACCTCAGTTTGACGTGATTCACATACTATACAGTTATACATTACTAGAAGATCAGATCTAAGTTTGACATGATACACATACTATACAGTTATACATTACCAGAAGATCAGTGTGTTAGACCTCAGTTTGACATGATTCACATACCATACAGTTATACATTACTAGAAGATTAGTGTGTCAGACCTCAGTTTGACATGGTTCACATACTATACAGTTATACATTACTAGAAGATCAGTGTGTCAGACCTCAGTTTGACATGATTCACATACTATACAGTTATACATTACTAGAAGATCAGTGTGTCAGACCTCAGTTTGACATGATCCACATACTATACAGTTATACATTACTAGAAGATCAGTGTGTCAGACCTCAGTTTGACATGATTCACATACTATACAGTTATACATTACTAGAAGATCAGTGTGTCAGACCTCAGTTTGACATGATTCACATACTATACAGTTATACATTACTAGAAGATCAGTGTGTCAGACCTCAGTTTGACATGATTCACATACTATACAGTTATACATTACTAGAAGATCAGTGTGTCAGACCTCAGTTTGACATGATTCACATACTATACAGTTATACATTACTAGAAGATCAGTGTGTCAGACCTCAGTTTGACATGATTCACATACTATACAGTTATACATTACTAGAAGATCAGTGTGTCAGACCTCAGTTTGACATGATTCACATACTATACAGTTATACATTACTAGAAGATCAGTGTGTCAGACCTCAGTTTGACATGATTCACATACTATACAGTTATACATTACTAGAAGATCAGTGTGTCAGACCTCAGTTTGACATGATTCACATACTATACAGTTATACATTACTAGAAGATCAGTGTGTCAGACCTCAGTTTGACATGATTCACATACTATACAGTTATACATTACTAGAAGATCAGTGTGTCAGACCTCAGTTTGACATGATTCACATACTATACAGTTATACATTACTAGAAGATCAGTGTGTCAGACCTCAGTTTGACATGATTCACATACTATACAGTTATACATTACTAGAAGATCAGTGTGTCAGACCTCAGTTTGACATGATTCACATACTATACAGTTATACATTACTAGAAGATCAGTGTGTCAGACCTCAGTTTGACATGATTCACATACTATACAGTTATACATTACTAGAAGATCAGTGTGTCAGACCTCAGTTTGACATGGTTCACATACTATACAGTTATACATTACTAGAAGATCAGACCTCAGTTTGACATGATTCACATACTATACAGTTATACATTACTAGAAGATCAGACCTCAGTTTGACATGATTCACATACTATACAGTTATACATTACTAGAAGATCAGTGTGTCAGACCTCAGTTTGACATGATTCACATACTATACAGTTATACATTACTAGAAGATCAGTGTGTCAGACCTCAGTTTGACATGATTCACATACTATACAGTTATACATTACTAGAAGATCAGTGTGTCAGACCTCAGTTTGACATGGTTCACATACTATACAGTTATACATTACTAGAAGATCAGGACCTCAGTTTGACATGATTCACATACTATACAGTTATACATTACTAGAAGATCAGTGTGTCAGACCTCAGTTTGACATGATTCACATACTATACAGTTATACATTACTAGAAGATCAGTGTGTCAGACCTCAGTTTGACATGATTCACATACTATACAGTTATACATTACTAGAAGATCAGTGTGTCAGACCTCAGTTTGACATGATTCACATACTATACAGTTATACATTACTAGAAGATCAGTGTGTCAGACCTCAGTTTGACATGATTCACATACTATACAGTTATACATTACTAGAAGATCAGTGTGTCAGACCTCAGTTTGACATGATTCACATACTATACAGTTATACATTACTAGAAGATCAGTGTGTCAGACCTCAGTTTGACATGATTCACATACTATACAGTTATACATTACTAGAAGATCAGTGTGTCAGACCTCAGTTTGACATGATTCACATACTATACAGTTATACATTACTAGAAGATCAGTGTGTCAGACCTCAGTTTGACATGATTCACATACTATACAGTTATACATTACTAGAAGATCAGTGTGTCAGACCTCAGTTTGACATGATTCACATACTATACAGTTATACATTACTAGAAGATCAGTGTGTCAGACCTCAGTTTGACATGATTCACATACTATACAGTTATACATTACTAGAAGATCAGTGTGTCAGACCTCAGTTTGACATGATTCACATACTATACAGTTATACATTACTAGAAGATCAGTGTGTCAGACCTCAGTTTGACATGATTCACATACTATACAGTTATACATTACTAGAAGATCAGTGTGTCAGACCTCAGTTTGACATGATTCACATACTATACAGTTATACATTACTAGAAGATCAGTGTGTCAGACCTCAGTTTGACATGATTCACATACTATACAGTTATACATTACTAGAAGATCAGTGTGTCAGACCTCAGTTTGACATGATTCACATACTATACAGTTATACATTACTAGAAGATCAGTGTGTCAGACCTCAGTTTGACATGGATTCACATACTATACAGTTATACATTACTAGAAGATCAGTGTGTCAGACCTCAGTTTGACATAGTTCACATACTATACAGTTATACATTACTAGAAGATCAGTGTGTCAGACCTCAGTTTGACATGATTCACATACTATAGTTATACATTACTAGAAGATCAGTGTGTCAGACCTCAGTTTGACATGATTCACATACTATACAGTTATACATTACTAGAAGATCAGTGTGTCAGACCTCAGTTTGACATGGTTCACATACTATACAGTTATACATTACTAGAAGATCAGACCTCAGTTTGACATGATTCACATACTATACAGTTATACATTACTAGAAGATCAGTGTGTCAGACCTCAGTTTGACATGATTCACATACTATACAGTTATACATTACTAGAAGATCAGTGTGTCAGACCTCAGTTTGACATGATTCACATACTATACAGTTATACATTATTAGAAGATCAGACCTCAGTTTGACGTGATTCACATACTATACAGTTATAGATTACTAGAAGATCAGATCTAAGTTTGACATGATACACATACTATACAGTTATACATTACCAGAAGATCAGTGTGTTAGACCTCAGTTTGACATGATTCACATACTATACAGTTATACATTATTAGAAGATCAGACCTCAGTTTGATGTGATTCACATACTATACAGTTATACATTACTAGAAGATCAGATCTAAGTTTGACATGATACACATACTATACAGTTATACATTACAAGAAGATCAGTGTGTCAGACCTCAGTTTGACATGATTCACATACCTATACAGTTATACATTACTAGAAGATTAGTGTGTCAGACCTCAGTTTGACATGATTCACATACTATACAGTTATACATTACTAGAAGATCAGTGTGTCAGACCTCAGTTTGACATGATTCACATACTATACAGTTATACATTACTAGAAGATCAGTGTGTCAGACCTCAGTTTGACATGATTCACATACTATACAGTTATACATTACTAGAAGATCAGTGTGTCAGACCTCAGTTTGACATGATTCACATACTATACAGTTATACATTACTAGAAGATCAGTGTGTCAGACCTCAGTTTGACATGATTCACATACTATACAGTTATACATTACTAGAAGATCAGTGTGTCAGACCTCAGTTTGACATGATTCACATACTATACAGTTATACATTACTAGAAGATCAGTGTGTCAGACCTCAGTTTGACATGATTCACATACTATACAGTTATACATTACTAGAAGATCAGTGTGTCAGACCTCAGTTTGACATGATTCACATACTATACAGTTATACATTACTAGAAGATCAGTGTGTCAGACCTCAGTTTGACATGATTCACATACTATACAGTTATACATTACTAGAAGATCAGTGTGTCAGACCTCAGTTTGACTATGATTCACATACTATACAGTTATACATTACTAGAAGATCAGTGTGTCAGACCTCAGTTTGATATGATTCACATACTATACAGTTATACATTACTAGAAGATCAGTGTGTCAGACCTCAGTTTGACATGATTCACATACTATACAGTTATACATTACTAGAAGATCAGTGTGTCAGACCTCAGTTTGACATGATTCACATACTATACAGTTATACATTACTAGAAGATCAGTGTGTCAGACCTCAGTTTGACTATGATTCACATACTATACAGTTATACATTACTAGAAGATCAGTGTGTCAGACCTCAGTTTGACATGGTTCACATACTATACAGTTATACATTACTAGAAGATCAGTGTGTCAGACCTCAGTTTGACTATGATTCACATACTATACAGTTATACTTTACTAGAAGATCAGCGTGTCAGACCTCAGTTTGACATGGTTCACATACTATACAGTTATACATTACTAGAAGATCAGTGTGTCAGACCTCAGTTTGACATGGTTCACATACTATAGAGTTATACATTACTAAAAGATCAGTGTGTCAGACCTCAGTTTGATATGAGTCACATACTATACAGTTATACATTACTAGAAGATCAGACCTCAGTTTGATATGATTCACATACTATACAGTTATACATTACTAGAAGATCAGCGTGTCAGACCTCAGTTTGACATGGTTCACATACTATACAGTTATACATTACTAGAAGATCAGTGTGTCAAACCTCAGTTTGACATGATTCACATACTATACAGTTATACATTACTAGAAGATCAGTGTGTCAAACCTCAGTTTGATATGATTCACATACTATACTGTTATATATTACTAGAAGATCAGTGTGTCAGACCTCAGTTTGATATGATTCACATACTATACAGTTATATATTACTAGAAGATCAGTGTGTCAAACCTCAGTTTGATATGATTCACATACTATACAGTTATACATTACTAGAAGATCAGTGTGTCAGACCTCAGTTTGACATGATTCACATACTATACAGTTATACATTACTAGAAGATCAGTGTGTCAGACCTCAGTGTGACATGATTCACATACTATACAGTTATACATTACTAGAAGATCAGTGTGTCAGACCTCAGTTTGACATGATTCACATACTATACAGTTATACATTACTAGAAGATCAGACCTCAGTTTGACATGATTCACATACTATACAGTTATACATTACTAGAAGATCAGACCTCAGTTTGACATGATTCACATACTATACAGTTATACATTACTAGAAGATCAGACCTCAGTTTGACATGTTTCACATACTATACAGTTATACATTACAGAAGATCAGTGTGTCAGACCTCAGTTTGACATGATTCACATACTATACAGTTATACATTACTAGAAGATCAGTGTGTCAGACCTCAGTTTGACATGGTTCACATACTATACAGTTATACATTACTAGAAGATCAGTGTGTCAGACCTCAGTTTGACATGGTTCACATACTATACAGTTATACATTACTAGAAGATCAGTGTGTCAGACCTCAGTTTAATAGTGATTCACATACTATACGTTATACATTACTAGAAGATCAGTGTGTCAGACCTCAGTTTGACATGATCCACATACTATACAGTTATACATTACTAGAAGATCAGTGTGTCAGACCTCAGTTTGACATGATTCACATACTATACAGTTATACATTACTAGAAGATCAGACCTCAGTTTGACATGATTCACATACTATACAGTTATACATTACTAGAAGATCAGACCTCAGTTTGACATGATTCACATACTATACAGTTATACATTACTAGAAGATCAGATCTAAGTTTGACATGATTCACATACTATACAGTTATACATTACTAGAAGATCAGTGTGTCAGACCTCAGTTTGACATGATTCACATACTATACAGTTATACATTACTAGAAGATTAGTGTGTCAGACCTCAGTTTGACATGGTTCACATACTATACAGTTATACATTACTAGAAGATCAGACCTCAGTTTGACATGATTCACATACTATACAGTTATACATTACTAGAAGATCAGACCTCAGTTTGACATGATTCACATACTATACAGTTATACATTACCAGAAGATCAGTGTGTTAGACCTCAGTTTGACATGATTCACATACTATACAGTTATACATTACTAGAAGATCAGTGTGTCAGACCTCAGTTTGACATGATTCACATACTATACAGTTATACATTACTAGAAGATCAGTGTGTCAGACCTCAGTTTGACATGATCCACATACTATACAGTTATACATTACTAGAAGATCAGTGTGTCAGACCTCAGTTTGACATGATTCACATACTATACAGTTATACATTACTAGAAGATCAGTGTGTCAGACCTCAGTTTGACTATGATTCACATACTATACAGTTATACATTACTAGAAGATCAGACCTCAGTTTGACTATGATTCACATACTATACAGTTATACATTACTAGAAGATCAGTGTGTCAAACCTCAGTTTGACATGATTCACATACTATACAGTTATACATTACTAGAAGATCAGTGTGTCAAACCTCAGTTTGATATGATTCACATACTATACAGTTATACATTACTAGAAGATCAGTGTGTCAGACCTCAGTTTGACATGATTCACATACTATACAGTTATACATTACTAGAAGATCAGTGTGTCAAACCTCAGTTTGATATGATTCACATACTATACAGTTCTACATTACTAGAAGATCAGTGTGTCAACCTCAGTTTGATATGATTCACATACTATACAGTTATACATTACTAGAAGATCAGTGTGTCAAACCTCAGTTTGACATGATTCACATACTATACAGTTATACATTACTAGAAGATCAGTGTGTCATACCTCAGTTTGATATGATTCACATACTATACAGTTATACATTACTAGAAGATCAGTGTGTCAGACCTCAGTTTGATATGATTCACATACTATACAGTTATACATTACTAGAAGATCAGTGTATCAGACCTCAGTTTGACATGATTCACATACTATACAGTTATACATTACTAGAAGATCAGTGTGTCAGACCTCAGTTTGACATGGTTCACATACTATACAGTTATACATTGTTTTGTTTGTTGTTTGTCCATCAAGAATGATGATGACCATGCATTTCATTCAGTGGGGTTGAAAGTATGGAGCCAGGAGTTCTAAGATGGCTGATAAGGTCTATGTTGGCTTGAAATGTTCTTTGACAATGTGGGCAAAGAATGCTTGATGTTCCAGAAGGAGGATTTCCTGTGGTGGATTTTCTGTCCAGCCTTTTCTTCACAGCTCTTGCAGTCCTGGTTGCTTCACAAGTGACTGCACCCTTGCAGAATGATATACACCACAAATTTTGGTCATTGGCAGAAGTCTCCCAGGTGTCAAGATGAATACCAAAAGCTTTCAGTGAGATTTTCAAAGTGTCTTTAAAGCGTTTCCTCTGGCCACGTTGGGATCATTTACAACAATGCAGCTCGCTGTAACAAAATTTGTTTAGGGAGCTTGTGATCTGGCATGCGAGTTAAGTGACTAGCCCAGCAAATCTGATACTTCATTAGTAGAGTGTAGAATCTTGTCTTGCCATTTAATCTTCAATTGCTTCCTAAGGCAGACTGTGTGGAAGTGGTTTAATTTCCTAGCGTGTCGCTGATAAACAGTCCAGGTTTCACAAGCATATAGCAGTGTGAATAATATAACTGCTTTGTAGACTTTCAGCTTTGTTTGCAAGCTTATTCCAGTTCTGTCCCATACATTCTTGTACAGTCTGCCAAAGGCCGCACTGACCTTGGAGATTCTTGCATTCACTTCGTCATCAATTATGGCAGCTTGTGACACAGTGCTGCCAAGATAGGTGAATTTGTCCACAACACTTAGTCTATGACCATTCACCTTGATATTCGGCATGGTGTGATTATTCCCTGGAGCTGGCTGGTACATAACTACAGTCTTCTCCAAGTTGATATTGAGCCCAAAGTTGGCACAGGCATATGAGAAAGCTGAAACATTGTGTTGCATGCCTGTCTCTGAGTTGGCATATTGAGTGCAATCATCAGCAAACAGGAGCTCTCTGATGGTGTCACAGTTAGTTTTGGTATTAGCTTTCAGCCTTCCGAGATTGAACAACTTTCCGTCCATGCGGTAGTTGATGTCTATTCCAATGTCGTTGTTCTAGAAGGCATTTGTTAGCATAGCGGAAAACATTAGGCTGAACAGTGTTGGTGCCAGGACACATCCTAGCTTCACTCCATTGGTGACAGGAAAGGGCTCAGACAGTTCATTTTTCTGTACTCTTGCCTGCATACCATCATGAAATAGCCGCACTATTTGGACAAACTTTCGTGGACGGATATATTTTGCCATAATCTTCCACAGTCCTTCTCTGCTGACTGTATCAAAAGCCATGGTGAGGTCAATGAAAGTGGAGAGCATTTCGCAGTTCTGTTCCTGACATTTCCCTTGCAGCTGTCTTGTAGCAAAAATCATGTCAACAGTTTCTCGTTCTTTTCTTAAGCCACATTGACTCTCAGGAAGAAGGCCTTGATCGAGATGGGCTGTGAGGCAATTGAGAAGAATTCTGGCGAGTATCTTCCCTGCAATTGTGAGCAAGGAGATGCCTCTGTAGTTGTCACAGGATTGGTGGTATCCTTTACGTTTGTAAAGGTGGACTATTGACACATCCATGAAATCTTGTGGCATGGTCCGGTTCACCCATATGTTTGTAGACTTGGTGAAGTTGCTCTATTAGGACCGGCCCACCTGCCTTGTATATCTCTGCTGGGATGGAGTCAGGACCAGGTGCCTTTCCGCTGGAGAGTTGCTGGATGGCTTTGTTTACTTCCACTATGGTTGGCAGGTCATCAAATGTATCATTAGTGGGAACTTGAGGAAGGCAGTTGATGGTTTCATCATCAAAGAAGAAAGCTGCATTTAAGATGTTGCTGAAATGCTCTGCCCAGCATTGAAGGATTTCTTTCTTATTGGTGACCAATTGTCCCCCATCTGCACTGAGGAGGGGAACTATATCTGGTGATGCAGGACCATAGACCGCTTTCAGTGAGTCGTAGAAGTTTTCCATATCATGTCTGTCAGCAAAATGGACTGTGGTGCTGTTGTTGTGACCACAAGTAGCCTGACTATGGAAGTCATGGCAGTAAGTAAAGTAATAACATGGCTCGAGACACAGACATTCACTAGGGCATGTTTCCTTAGCGACTCAGTGAGGATGCTCAAGAGGATAGAGACAGGGTGGATCCGAAGAGAATGGTTGCTGTCTCTGGAGCGGTCTCGGCTGGCAAAGATTAGTTTGATCTTCATGCCAGGGCATGCGGGTGTACAATGAAATGAGTGGACAAGCTCGCAGGTAAGGCTTCTTACTATGGAAGGCAGACGAGCCATGGACCAGGCTGATATTCTGAATGCTCTACAAGAAGTAAGACTTTTGCGAGAACCAAGTGATGACTGTGAATCTACAACCATGGCCAGACTGCGAGAACAGCAAATTAAAAGAGGTGTGGCCAAACAAGAACACCACGCAGGAAGCCAAATAAGATTGATAAACCAACACAGAACTAGTGTCGTTAGCCGCTACACACTGCAGGATTTGCTGAGGAGGTGATCCGAGCACTTATGGATGGAATAGTTCGATGTGCAATGAGGATGATCTGTCGACTAACTAACAAACTATGTCTGTCAGCACAGCCTTGAATTTCATCAGCTTTGTTGCTCAGCCAGTAGTCCTGCATGTGCCAAAGTTTCTGCTGCACTACTCTCTGAATGTTACTGAAGGCATCTTTTTTTGTTATGTTGACTTCGGTTTAATTCAAATATGCCTTGAGGAGAAGATGTTTCTCAGCTAGCAATTTGTTGATTCTTCGGAATTTTCATCAAACCAGTCTTTATGCTTTCGGGCGGATGGACCCAGGATTTCCATAGCAGTGTTGTAAATTATGTCCTTTAGGGCTCTCCACTCTGTTTCCACACCCTGTTTAGCTGCAGCATTTGGCTTGAGGCGGTCTTCCAGCCTATTTACAAACGACAACTGCATTTTTTTGCTGTTTAGGCGGGTGACATTTAGTTTTTGTTTGCATTTTCACCCCTTGAGGACACCATGGTGGTTTGATGTGTATATTTATTTTCAAGATAATGAGACGATGGTCTGTCCAACATTTGGCACCACACATGGATTTTGTCACCCGAATGTCTTGTCTGTCACTCCTCCTGACAATGACATAGTCGATGAGGTGCCAGTGTTTCGAGCGAAGGTGCATGCATGATGTCCTATTTCTCATGGGAAGATGAAAAATTGTGTTGGTGATCAGGAGATAATGTTCAGCACAGGTCTGAAGGAAGAGAAGTCCATTACTGTTACAATTTCCGACTCCGTACTTTCCAATGATGCCACTCCAAGAGGTGGTGTTCTTGCCTACTCTGGCATTGAAGTCACCAAGGAGTAAAAGTTTTTTTCCTTTGGGAAAAGAGGTGTCAGACCTCAGTTTGACATGGTTCACATATTATACAGTTATATATTACTAGAAGATCAGTGAGTCAGACCTCAGTTTGACATGATCCACATACTATACAGCTATACATTACTAGAAGATCAGTGTGTCAGACCTCAGTTTGACATGATCCACATACTATACAGTTATGCATTACTAGAAGATCAGTGTGTCAGACCTCAGTTTGACATGATCCACATACTATACAGTTATACATTACTAGAAGATCAGTGTGTTAGACCTCAGTTTGACATGATCCACATACTATACAGTTATACATTACTAGAAGATCAGTGTGTTAGACCTCAGTTTGACATGATCCACATACTATACAGTTATACATTACGAGAAGATCAGTGTGTCAGACTTCTGACATGATCCACATACTATACAGTTATACATTACTAGAAGATCAGTGTGACGGACTTCAGTTTGTATGTGTATAAGGTTTGCTTCCTCTGTTAGGCTTATTCCATCCAAGGTCACAGAGGTTCTGAGTTGGTTTCTTTGTCTAACAAGTTTGCCAGGGCTGCTGCCTTAAAGCCACTCTGTGCCATGTTCAACTTGCAGTGGAATTTTTGTTGTGCCATTTGCACATGGACCTCCTGTTTTTCATCCTTATCTGAGAAATCTAGATATCTTATTTCAGGTCCAATAGATGAATAGATAAAGGGGTATGCGATATCATTAGACACCAACAATTCTTGAAGTAATCCTTGCTCTATGATGAGATTGAACCCAGAACCTTATGTGCCTGAAGTGACAATGTAACCTCCAATCCATGACTAACGTAGGGCTTGAAGAGAGGAAAGTTTTGGGTGACACTTGAAAGCGAAAGTATTGAAGAAATCAAACAATTTTGAATACAAGTATTTAAAGGGTTGGTAAGTGTCCCCTTCAGGATGAACATTTACATCGCTAACTGGCCTTATCAGTCACATTTGCTACCGCCATGGGTTGTAGTTATTATATGCCTTTTTGAAGCTCAATGATAACAAATACAAACTTATCCTCTGTCAAGACGGCAAGGTGCCAATGAAGTTTCCCCTTCAATTGTTAATAATAATAATAATATACAACGGGTAATGGAAACATAAATATTAGTTTATTTTAGTATTATTATGATTTATCTGATAGATAGGAATCTTTGCTTTTGTTTGTTTAAACTTAATAGTACGTATTATTATATATTATGTTAATTATAAATTATAAATAATTCAATATTCCGAATTCGGATGCCGCTGTTGAAGTGTGAGTCAGTGTGACTGTGAGTTAATCGAACGAAAGGAATGCCTCAAATAAAACATTTTGCAGTGTTCAGTCAATGCTAGTTAATTTTCGTTACTGACATTTGAATATTCAGAAACATACTTATGAACCTTCAGGAAAACCGGATTTCACAGTTATGTAAATCTGCACACAAGTTATTTAAACGACCAGAGTGAAAATACCGCAGCCATCTTGAATCCACCTTGTTATACATAAGTGACTTCCCCTGTTAGACACTGGTCAGCTCAGTTAAGGTACATCTAAAATGTGTATTTCATTTACACAATACTATTTAATGACGACCAAGCACTAATATTAATAGCAAAATCAGAAGCTGAATTACAAGACCACATGAAGAGTCTAAATGAAATGTGTAGAGAACATAACATGAAAATTAGCACAAGTAAAACAGAGGTAATGACTGTAACTAAAGAAGATTTAGATAGAAAGGATGGAAAGGATACAGAATGAAGCTACGCGCCTTATTCTTGGATGTACAAGAGATACAGCATGCAGGGCGATGCGCTACCTTCTTGATTTTCCAACCATTGAAGAGAGAATACCAGTTTGCAAGGCACGCGCCTACCTCAGAGTTAACGCAAACACACAACATCCACTGCATAGTGAAATTATGAAGGTGAAGGGCAGCAGGTTAAAAAGAGGACGGTCATGGATGGGTCAAGCCGAAGACATTCTTCAACAGGTGTGTTCACTGGAGGACTTAGAACCTGGCGAGGAGTGGGTACAAGTGCCAACAGATTTCTGCACATCCTTTTCAGTTTGTATCCAACTAGATAGAAAATGCAGACAAGAAAATCCGGCTGCTGTGGAGGCGGAAGTACAAGCGTTGATTTTCGAGAATTGGCTAGACGGTGATGCTGTCATTTACACAGATGGGTCGGTCGTCCGACATGTGAGAAGCTCATGGGCCTTCACGGCTCGGGCCGGAGGGAGAATTGTGAAGGAGGAATCTGGTGCTTTTGCTGAGACCGCAAGTAGCCTGACTATGGAAGTCATGGCAGTAAATAAAGCAATAATATGGCTCGAGACACAGACATTCACTAGGGCATGTTTCCTTAGCGACTCAGTGAGGATGCTCAAGAGGATAGAGACAGGGTGGATCCGAAGAGAATGGTTGCTGTCTCTGGAGCGGTCTCGGCTGGCAAAGATTAGTTTGATCTTCATGCCAGGGCATGCGGGTGTACAATGAAATGAGTGGACAAGCTCGCAGGTAAGGCTTCTTACTATGGAAGGCAGACGAGCCATGGACCAGGCTGATATTCTGAATGCTCTACAAGAAGTAAGACTTTTGCGAGAACCAAGTGATGACTGTGAATCTACAACCATGGCCAGACTGCGAGAACAGCAAATTAAAAGAGGTGTGGCCAAACAAGAACACCACGCAGGAAGCCAAAGAAGACTGATAAACCAACACAGAACTGATGTCGTTAGCCGCTACACGCTGCGGGATTTGCTGAGGAGGGAATCCGAGCTCTTATGGACTGAATGGTTCGATGTGCAATGAGGATGATCTGTCAACTAACTAACTAACTAACTAGCTAAAGAAGAAAAACCAACGATTTATCTAAACGAACATCCTTTGAAACAAGTAATGCGTTTCAAGTACCTGGGAAGTATAATATCATCAAATGGCAAATCAGAAGAAAAGATCGAAAATAGAAGCAATAGAGGCAAACCAGCTCATTGGACAAATGGCACCAATACTAAAGAACAAACATGTATCAAAAACTACAACAAAAGCACTTTACAACATAATCTTCCTACCAACTCTATGTTATCAGTGCCAAACCTGGACAATGACAGAAAAAGAGAAAAGAAAAAGCACAACAACATACATGAGCTTCCTGACAAGAATACTGAATGTATCAAGAAGAGATAAGATCAGAAATGAAGAAATCAGGACTAAAGTTGGGGTTGTATCTGCACTAGATTTCATTAGAAGGCAGCAAGTCAAATGGTTTGGCCATGCAAGTAGGTTACCAACTAACAACAAGCAATGATGTACAGACCAGAGGGAAGCAGAGAAAGAGGCCGAGCAAGTAAACGATGGACGCAGGGAATAACAGAGTCCATGGGAATATCGATACATTTTACATGAAGCCCATAAGCGGGCACTCTCCCGCTGTTTATGCTTCGACTCTGACACCGCAAGGAACAAGAGGAACAAGATGAGATGAGATGAGAATACTATTTAATTTTCATTCGCTCATTTTGAACTCAAGCGTAGTTCATGCATATGCGTATAATAGTAGTTGTGTTGACATAATATTTGTCAAATCTAATTTTTTATGCGTTGTACATCTCTCTATTAAGGAGAGAACAATAATGGACGGGTATATACATGGGAAGAGAGGAAGAGAACGGGCAAAGAGAAGATGGGTGCAGGATGTGGCGAATGATCTCTAGATGGATGTATCGGACGCGGGGTATCCTGCTTGTGATCGAGAAGTTTTCCGGAGGGTTGTGGGAGCGAGGTTCTGAAAGGACATGCTACTGAATGAATGAATATTGAATGACATCTCTCTAGGTATTACTAATAATAATATTAATATAAATATCATACCAATAGTAATTAGTGCTAGTAGTACTACTACTAGTACTCTATATTACAGTCATGAAGTAAATACTAGTACTACTAGACTTCTAATAGTACTGACTGCATGATTGTCACAGATATCACCAAGGCGAAGGGGAAGATTGAGTACACTTGCCGGGGAAAGAAGCTGGCTTTCCCGCGGTCAGTTACGGTGCAGTGTCAACGCTGGTAGATACACCAGGTGCCTAATGTTCGACCTCCGAGGAGGGGGGGTGGGATGGATTCTGGGCAGACACGCTTAGCAATGTTGATATGGGAAAGACATGATAACAAATGTCTCGAATGTTAATACACAGGACAACAAAATCACGTCCGGGTGTCAAGCACCTTCTGGGGGTAAACCTTCTGATGATCAGAAGCCTCACGAAGTGCTTGCTCCATGGCAAGGATTTTGCAACCATAAGTTTCTTTTGTGTAAGCATGTTGACATTACGATGTTTTATCGTTTACAATTAATGCCGTTTGATTGTTGATGCGGTTGATTTAGTCATCTAGAGAGGCAATGTGTTTTCCCACCTGCCCTGGGAGGTTACCGTTCAAAAAAAAAAAAAAAACCTGGACCAATGCAGCAGTTTTTGATGTCCATGAAGGTTTCCACTCAGGCATTGAAACCTTTGCTGCAGCGAGTGATCTTGAGGACGCGTACAACAGAGTTGTTTTAATGCTTCAGCTTCTTAAACTCAAGATAAGTCCTTTCCTCCTTAGTTGGATATATTATATATATATATATATATATATATATATATATATATAATATTATAATATATATATAATTATATAATATATATATATTGGCACCTTGCCGTCTTGTCAGACGATAGTTTCTGCTTCAAAAGGCATAATAAACTTTTACCCATGGAAGTAGCGAATGTGACTGGTAAGGCCTCTCCATAGCACAAAGCCTGGGCTAAAATATAGACATCATGTGTTGCCCATGCAGCATGATCCCTCTCTCGGCCTGCCTAGTTCACTCCAGAGGAAAGGTAACACCAATACATCTGGAACAAGACAAGCTGCAGAAGCTGCTGGATCAGCAAAGCAATGCTCTAACTGTCCGCCTGTCGGAGCTTCGATCCTAGACCAGCCGCCAACCAAGGCTTAGGGCCTGGTCTGCCCTGCCATGACATTTTGACTTTAGATTGCATTTCCTCGCACCAGGGTAAGGCTTGTACCCTCCCAATTGCGCTCTTCCGCCCGAGGGCGGTGGCACAATGTGGGGTATCGGGTTTGGTAAGCGCCACCCAACGTTCGGCGCTAACAGAAAGCAGATAGTACCGTCTACTGTTATACGGTAGCTCAATCATATCTGACTAAGACCTGACCTGAATATATATATATTCACGCGTTGCCTCTGACGGTGGGAGACACCTATAGGTGTCACTGATCAGCTACCGCCCGCCTCAAGCTGGGCATGCCCCCAGCCAATGGGTGCTGATCCGCCACAGCCTGCCTGCTTCAATGGTGGCTTGGGGCTAGGACAAAATCTGAATTGCAGGCTGTAAAACCAATGCACCAGGTACAAACAAAAATAAAAATAGAAACCTCAAGCTACGGCTTGCAACCTGGAACGTGAGAACCATGTGTCCAGGATTTTCCACTGACTTGACCAATATTGACGATGTGAGAAAAACGGCTGTGATTGATGCCGAACTCAATCGTCTTAACATTGATATTGCTGGCCTGCAGGAGACTCGCCTCGCTGAGGAAGGGTCACTCAGGGAAAACAACTACAACCTTTTTCTGGAAGGGTAGAGGGCAGGCAGATAAAAGGCAACACGGCGTGGGCTTTGCAGTGAAGAATTCGCTACTGGGAATGATTGAAATTCCAGCAGGAGGAAATGAAAGACTATTATCCCTGCGCTTGGCAACCTCTTGTGGGTTTGCCACCATTATTACTGCATATGCACCGACACTCGATTCCTCTGATGATGTGAAGGATTTGTTCTATGAGGAGTTAGACTCCGTGATCAAGGCAGTTCCAAAATCTGACTACATTTATATGCTCGGTGATTTCAATGCTCGTGTGGGCAAGGACTCGAGTTCATGGCCAGTGTCCCTTGGAAAATACAACATCGGTCGCATGAATGAAAATGGGCAAAGGCTGCTGGAGCATTGCACCAGTAATGACCTATGTATTACAAACTCTTTTTTAAAACAAAAGAGATGCATAAGGTCACATGGAAACATCCAAGATCCGGCCATTGGCACCAGCTGGACTTCATCATCACACGGAGACAACATCTGAACCATATATCATTGACTCGTAGTTACCACAGTGCTGACTGTGATACGGATCATTCTTTGGTTGTTGCAAGGGTTAGACTGAGACCAAAGAGAATCTACACAGCTAAACACAAATCTAGCCCCAGGATTAATATTATTAACACTCATGATCCTGAAAAGTGCTTTCAGTTTCAACAGCAACTTGAAGACGCTTTCACTGATACACCAGAAAATTGTACAGTAAATGAAAAGTGGGGTCAAATTAAGGAAACTCTTTATAAAACTGCCGTAGGGGTTTACGGCACTGTGGATCATAAGAGGCAGGACTGGTTTGCGGCCAACAGCGAGACTCTGCAGCCCTTGATTGATAAGAAGAAGAAAGCTCTCTTAAGAAACAAGGAAAGACCAACGCGTAACACTCTGAGTGAGCTAAGGCAAGCTAGGAAGGATGTGCAAAAGGCTGCCAGGCAGTGTGCAAATGATTATTGGATCAAGTTATGTGAGTCCATTCAAATCGCAAGTGATAAGGGAGACATAAGAAGCATGTATGAAGGAATAAAGAAAGCCTGTGGTCCAGTGATCAAAAGAAGTGCACCATTGAAAACCTTGACTGGAGAAATCATCACTGATAAGAAACAGCAGATGGACAGATGGGTAGAGCACTATTTGGAGCTTTACTCAAGTGAGACCAAACTAGCGGATGATGCCCTCAACGCCATAGAGGCTCTACCAACTCTTGACCACCTGGACACACTTCCCACCATAACAGAAGTTAAGTGTGCTATAAATGAACTTGCATCTGGCAAGGCTCCAGGTAAGGATGGGATTCCAATAGAGGTTATCAGGAGTGGGCAAGACACACTCACTATACAGATCCACCAGCTAATAGAGCTATGCTGGCGTGAAGGACAAGTCCCACAGGATTTCAAAGATTCAAGCATCATAACACTGTACAAGAACAAGGGCGATCGGAGCGACTGCAACAACTATAGGGGTATCTCACTTCTGTGTATTGTTGGAAAGTATTTGCCAGAATTGTTCTGCGCAGACTTCAAGTCCTAGGAGATCAAGTCTACCCCGAATCACAGTGTGGCTTTCGACAGAACCGGTCTACCACTGATATGATATTCTCATTGCGACAAATGCAAGAAAAATGCCGTGAACAGAATCAACCACTGTTTATTGCCTTCATCGACCTCACAAAGGCATTTGATTTGGTCAGTCGTGAGGGTCTGTTCAAGGCACTAAAGAAGATTGGCTGCCCACCAACTCTTCTGTCCATTGTGGAATCGTTCCACACAGGCATGAAGGGTATAATCAAGTTTGATGGTGCAACTTCTGAAGAATTTGAAATCAAGAGTGGAGTTAAGCAAGGTTGTGTACTAGCTCCCACCCTCTTTGGAATATACTTTTCACTTCTACTGAAATATGCATTTCGTGATCAGGATGGTGGTATATACATTCACTCACGCTCAGATGGCGGCCTCTACAATGCTCAGAGATTGAAGGCTAAGACCAAAATTAGGAGGGTACTGATCAGAGAGTTGCTTTTTGCAGATGATGCTGCAGTTACGACCCACTCTGAGGAAGAATTGCAATGTCTACTATCTGCATTCTCCAATGCTTGTTCTGAATTTGGTTTAACAATTAGCAAAAAGAAGACACAGATTATGTCACAAGGTGCACATGGGGTACCATCAATCTTTATTGACGACGCCGAACTAGAGATAGTAGACCATTTTACATATCTAGGATCAGTGGTAAATAGCAAATTATCCCTAGATCAGGAAATCAACATCCGGATTGGTAAGGCAGCAACAACAATGAACAGGTTAAGAAAAAGAGTCTGGGAGAACAGGAAGCTTACTGCCAAAACAAAAGTCCTTGTCTATCAAGCCTGTGTCCTTAGTACTCTTCTCTATGGCAGTGAAACCTGGACAACTTACTCACACCAAGAGAACAATTTAAACAGCTTTCATATGCGGTGTCTGCGAAGAATTCTTGGTATTAAGTGGCAAGACAAAATCACAAATACTGAAGTATTGGAAAGATCAGGTTGTGTGACAGTTTATTCCATGCTCAGTCTTCGTAGACTTAGATGGATAGGACATCTTAGGAGGATGGATGATGGTAGAATACCAAAGGATATCTTTTTTGGTGAATTACAGATGGGTAAGAGATCTCAGGGTCGGCCTCTACTACGATACAAAGATGTGTGTAAGCGGGACATGATTGATACAGGCATTGATAATGCACATTGGGAGCAAGTCGCCGCTGAACGTGTTGCATGGAGGGCAAATATCAGAAATGGAATAAAGTCAAAGGAGAAAATTATTGCAGAAAAGTCACACACCAAGCGTTTGAGACGTAAGATGGTGCATGATGGTGGAAATGACCACGTGTTCACATGCACCCACTGTGAACGGACATTTACAGCGCAAATTGGCCTTATCAGTCACACTCGCTACGGCCATAGTTAAAAGTTATTATGCCTTTTTAAAGCACAAACTATCGTCTGTCAAGACTGCAAGGTGCCAATGATATATATATGTGCCATCATGTGCCATGCCGGTAAGCGTGGGCGGTCATGTTCTGCCATCTCACTCGATCACCAGAGTCGTGGATCAGCTCCGTGTTTCTGTCTTGACCATGCCACAAGGCCAAGCCATCCAGGTACTTGCTTCTAGGTCTTCCCCTTGGTCTGTTCCCCTCGATGTTACCAGTTGTCACCAAGTTCTCCATATAATTTCTTCTCATAACATGCCCAAAAAATTGTGACTGTCTACGTCTAATGTCTCTAATCAGTTTACGATCTTCATTTGTTTCTTGAAGGACTTGTTCCTTTGGTCTTTCTGGCTGTCCATGGTATTCTTTGCATTTTCCTCAGAAACCACATTTCTACAGCCATCAGATGTTTTTCAGCCTGACTGCTCATTGTCCAAGCTTCACATCCATATAAAAGTACAGGTTCTATGTAGCATCTCAACACTCTTTTTCTCGTTTCAATTGACATCTTTTTATTGGTCAGTATGTTTTTCATCTTGCTAAAGGCTACTTTTGCCATGGAGATTCTTGTTCTAATCTCTTCAAGGCATCTCCCATCAGATGTTATTACTGTTCCGAGATAATTGTACCTATTCACTTGTTGAAGAATATTCCCATTTACTTGTATATGACATTGTGGTATTTCGTTCTTCCTAGTGACGACCATAATCTGTGTCTTTTTGCAATTCTAACCCTAGTTGTTCACTGTGTGTAACAACCGCATCTACTAAATTTTGCAGGTCCTGTTCATTGTCTGCAATCAAGACTGCATCATCTGCAATTCCTTCCATATCTTCAATATTTCTGAAAATACTTTCACTGTACAGGGAAAACAAATCTGGAGACATTACACATCTCTGTCTCACACCTCTCTTAATAGGCTGATATTGGCTTACTTCATTATCAACTCTTATGTCAGCTTGTTGTTTCCAATATATGTTTTTATAAGTCTAAGGTCTTTTCCATCAATTTATAGATCTTCAAGCATCCTTATCATGTTGACATGATGACATGTCTTACTTTATCGAAAGCCTTTGTGTAGTCAATAAAGCAAAGGTGTAGATCTTTGTTTACTTCTATAGAATGTTCGATTACGATTCTCAGTATATACACAGCATCTACTGTACCCTTGCCTTCCACAAACCCACATTGTTCTTCTCATGTTTCAGGTTGTATTTTCCTCATAACTCTTTGCATGATAATTCTTAGCAAAATCTACGTGATGTGACTCATTATACTAATTGTTCGATGTTGATCACATTCCAAGGCTCCTGATTTCTTTGGGATTGCAATAAATACAGAATTACATAACTCCTGAGGTATATTTCCAGTATCATATATTGTATTAAGCAGACTGGTAACTTTATATATATATATATATATATATATATATATATATATATATATATATATATATATATATATATATATATATATATATATATATATATAAAGGGTGAAACCATCAGATTTTTAAATTTGAGTATTTTCTAATGGGACCACCACCAAAAGATAGGCCTTGAGAAACCGAATCTAATGGTACCAAGATGATGCATGTATGTCAATTAGAAGCGAAGATATGCAACTTTGAGTGTCGAGATCATTAACGCAGAAATTGACACAAAAGATCTCTTCTGCACATCTTTTTTTCGTGTCCGAACCAAGGTCATAGCAGAAGTTATCAAAACTAGAGTAGTTTGTTTATTTTTAAACGAACATCCTAGCAACCATACACGAACATCCTAGCAACCATACATCATTGCGATCGGTGTAGCGAAGCCTAACCGCTCATGTCATCTATTTTTACATATGATGTAACATTATCTAATTAGCATATAAAAATGGCCGCCAATTAGTTATTATATTAATTAATTACCAAGTGCATTCGTTATATTATGTTTAAACCCTGGCACGTAATATATTGTATTATGCGGAATGATGCTACGCACATAATGGGATTAATTCCTGTTTAGATAGTATGCAACAGTTATCTAATTAGCATATAAAAATGGCCGCCAATTAGTTATTATATTAATTAATTACCAAGTGCATTCGTTATATTATGTTTAAACCCTGGCACGTAATATATTGTATTATGCGGAATGATGCTACGCACATAATGGATTAATTCCTGTTTAGATAGTATGCAACAGTTATCTAATTAGCATATAAAAATGGCCGCCAATTAGTTATTATATTAATTAATTACCAAGTGCATTCGTTATATTATGTTTAAACCCTGGCACGTAATATATTGTATTATGCGGAATGATGCTACGCACATAATGGGTTAATTCCTGTTTAGATAGTATGCAACAGTTATCTAATTAGCATATAAAAATGGCCGCCAATTAGTTATTATATTAATTAATTACCAAGTGCATTCTTAATATTATGTTTAAACTCTGGCACGTAATATATTGTATTATGCGGAATGATGCTACGCACATAATGGGTTAAATCCTATTTACATATGATGTAACATTATCTAATTAGCATATAAAAATGGCGCCAATTAGTTATTATATAAATTAATTTTTGCGTTAACAATCATGACACTCAAAGTTGCATATCTTCGCTTCTAATTGACATACATGCATCATCTTGGTACCATTAGATCCGGTTTCTCAAGGCCTATCTTTTGGTGGTGGTCTCATTAGTAAATACTCACAATGAAAATCTGATGGGGCATGCTAATAGATTTTTAACAAATAAAAACTTTTGTTATTTTTGTAGATTGGCCGTAAATCACGAGGTAGACCAAGAAGACGGTGGAGAGCGAATATATGTACAGACCTACAAGCACTTGGAATCAACGACTGGCAAGAGGAAGTCAACCAGAGAGACGAATGGAGACGGATTGTATCTACAGCAAAGAACCTCAATGGCTCGGAACGCTGAAGAAGAAGAAGAAGAGAAGAAGAAGATTGGCCAAGATATGAAAAATATTTGCAGAAAGAAATACAGAAAGACAGCATGATCGACCACAGTTGTACTCACCATTTCTTGCTGCACCTCTTGTACTCACTGTTAAAGTTAGTACATGTATATCCCTCATTGATGTTCTTCCCTGGCTCATTTGTCTCCACAATGGTTTTGACTTTTCTTACCACATCAGGTACGGAACAACCATCCACAAAGAGCAGACAAGCAATGTAGCCTTTGGGGATAGGATATGCTTCTTCGAACGCAGACAGATGGGATCTGAAATCATCACCAGTCCTTCTTGCCATCGTTCAATAGTGCAATTCTAAATATAAAATAAAAATTAAATAAATTTACGTAAACAGTAAAATTATTGTATACATTCATAATGAGAGATTATATCTTAATTTATATGATGAGACATTTGTATAAAATGGATGTCTCCTGTGTGAATTTAAAATTTATGAGATAGTCTTAAAATATTAAATTAGGTCGCTTAAAGTCGCTTAAAAGTCGACTTCATTGCACCGGGTTTTATCCCATATGGCTCGGTCTCTTTCCATAGCACGGAAAGCGTCACACAAAGCATGAACTCCGTAGCTTTTGGCGACGACCCACAGGAGTCTCCGAAACATTTAACTCGTAAACCGAAGGGTGCGGCCCGGAATCGAACCCACAACCTTCGGAGCACGAGTCAAATGGCTAGACCACTTCGCCACAGAGACTCCCAATCATAAGTATGAAACATATGAAGAAAGGAAAAACAGCTGGGCCAGATGAAATCACAGTAGAAGAATTAGAAGTATTGGGATAATTTGGGGTATTAAGTTTAACCGAAATGCTAAATGATATTTACAACAGTGGATATTTACCAAGTGATATGGTAAAATCTGTATAGCAATAGTGTCACTAAGCTTCTATTTAGAATTATAATGAGAAGAACAAGAGCCATGAACGTCTACGCCAGCCGGCAAGGCACTTGATGATGATGATGAAGTATGATTGATATGCGTGGTGTGCCACTGCCATTGATTAGCAATGGGCAAAGTTGAGGAAACACATGTCAGCACATTTGTTTTGTTTCTATAAAAAGTGCTGTGATCTAAGCGATGAAACTATCCGAATATGCATATAGTTGGATGCAGAATTTGAAAATGCATATAAGAACATTCTAATATTAATCCATCAATTTTAAAATAAATTTTGTACGAACAGTGCGAGATGGACTTGCAACGCAGCCATTGATTAGCAATGGCAAAGTTGAGGAAACACATGTCAGCACATTTGTTTTGTTTCTATAAAAAGTGTTGTGATCTAAGCGATGAAACTATCCGAATATGCATATAGTTGGATGCAGAATTTGAAAATGCATATAAGAACATTCTAATATTAATCCATCAATTTTAAAATAAATTTTGTACGAACGTGCGTGATTGACTCAAAACCGCCATTGATTAGCAATGGGCAAAGTTGAGGAAACACATGTCAGCACATTTTTTTTGTTTCTATAAAAAGTGCTGTGATCTAAGCGATGAAACTATCCGAATATGCATATAGTTGGATGCAGAATTTGAAAATGCATATAAGAACATTCTAATATTAATCCATCAATTTTAAAATAAATTTTGTACGAACGTGCGTGATTGACTCAAAACCGCCATTGATTAGCAATGGGCAAAGTTGAGGAAACACATGTCAGCACATTTTTTTTGTTTCTGTAAAAAGTGCTGTGATCTCAGCGATGAAACTATCCGAATATGCATATAGTTGGATGCAGAATTTAAAAATGCATATAAGAACATTCTAATATTAATCCATCAATTTTAAAATAAATTTTGTACGAACATGCGAGATGGACTTGCCGCAGCCATTGATTTGCAATGGCAAAGTTGAGGAAACACATGTCAGCACATTTGTTTTGTTTCTATAAAAAGTGTTGTGATCTAAGCGATGAAACTATCCAAATATGCATATAGTTGGATGCAGAATTTGAAAATGCATATAAGAACATTCTAATATTAATCCATCAATTTTAAAATAAATTTTGTACGAACCTGCGTGATTGACTCAAAACCGCCATTGATTAGCAATGGGCAAAGTTGAGGAAACACATGTCAGCACATTTTTTTTGTTTCTATAAAAAGTGCTGTGATCTAAGCGATGAAACTATCCGAATATGCATATAGTTGGATGCAGAATTTGAAAATGCATATAAGAACATTCTAATATTAATCCATCAATTTTAAAATAAATTTTGTACGAACGTGCGTGATTGACTCAAAACCGCCATTGATTAGCAATGGGCAAAGTTGAGGAAACACATGTCAGCACATTTTTTTTGTTTCTGTAAAAAGTGCTGTGATCTCAGCGATGAAACTATCCGAATATGCATATAGTTGGATGCAGAATTTAAAAATGCATATAAGAACATTCTAATATTAATCCATCAATTTTAAAATAAATTTTGTACGAACATGCGAGATGGACTTGCCGCAGCCATTGATTTGCAATGGCAAAGTTGAGGAAACACATGTCAGCACATTTGTTTTGTTTCTATAAAAAGTGTTGTGATCTAAGCGATGAAACTATCCAAATATGCATATAGTTGGATGCAGAATTTGAAAATGCATATAAGAACATTCTAATATTAATCCATCAATTTTAAAATAAATTTTGTACGAACCTGCGTGATTGACTCAAAACCGCCATTGATTAGCAATGGGCAAAGTTGAGGAAACACATGTCAGCACATTTTTTTTGTTTCTATAAAAAGTGCTGTGATCTAAGCGATGAAACTATCCGAATATGCATATAGTTGGATGCAGAATTTGAAAATGCATATAAGAACATTCTAATATTAATCCATCAATTTTAAAATAAATTTTGTACGAACGTGCGAGATGGACTTGCCGCCGCCATTGTTTTTGCAATGGCAAAGTTGAGGAAACACATGTCAGCACTTTTTTTTTGTTTCTATCAAAACGGCTGCGATCTAAGCGATGAAACTATCCGAATATGCATATAGTTGGATGCAGAATTTGAAAATACATATAAAAACATTCTAATATTAACTGATCAACCTCTAAAACGTGAAATTACTGACCTTCTCACAAACGAAAACCGATTGCAAATGACAAAACAAAATTTGAACCACTTTGCACACGCACAGTGACAGTTTGACCTTTTGACAGGAAGATGAGACGGCGTTCGTGATTGGCCCCTGTTATACGAAAGTATCCAACCAGAGACATTAAAAGTAACTTTATATACATATATTTTGGGAGACCCAGTGTTGTCCTTCTGCGCATGCGCGAAAAACATTTTAAGGCTGTGTTAGTTTATCTTGGTTTCTGGGTCTCAGAAAAACACAAGCGAAGCGTGCCATCTTTTTCACAAAAGGCACTTACAGTGGTGACAATAAGCAAGAAAAGTGATGATAAAGTCAAATTAGCAGAGTTACAAATTGCTGTTAGCCAGACCTGCCATAGTGCCATACGCACCATCGATCACTTAGGTAAAATAATGGTAGCCCATGGATATGGCAGCACTCTTGGTCAGATAAAATTGCACCGAACGAAGAGCATATCACTAATAAGAAATGTTATTTCACCGTCTTTAAGATCTGATCTAATTCTAGATCTGCAAAACATGAAGTATGCAGTGATGAGTTCACTGATGTCTCGACCCAAAAGTATTTGAGCATTTTAGTTAGATACCTCAGCGATAAAAGAAATGGAATTACTACTAGTTTTCTAGGTTTGATTCCAGTTCAGGAGGCTACAGGAGAGAATACATTTAATTTGATTAACATTGAAATTGAAAAAAATGTAATCAATCATTAAAAAAGTTGCATTGGTTTTGCATCCGATGGTGTTCCCAGTATTGTTGGATGCAACAATTCAGTTTGGTCCAGAATTACAGATGTATCTCCTTCATGTGTTCAGTTTAAGTGGGTTTACCATTCTTTAGCATTGTGCATCAAATATTCAGTGTCAAATCTACCTTCAAACATTGGATTTTTGCTGACAGAAATACCAAATTGGTTTAGACATAGCATCTAAGACGAGAAGCATTTAAAGATTTATTCAAATTTATGAACTCATCGACAGAATTTCAGCAAGCTAGAACTGCACCATTTCCTTTTGAGAAAATTTCTTCTACTCGTTGGCTTGTCCGAGAACAAGTAATGTTCAACATTCTAATGAATTGGGAAGAACTCAATGCTTATTTTTATTTCTGCTGAATTAGCAAATTATGACACTAAATTTAGGTCAAGACTTATAAAGGAAATGTTTATAGATCAAAGAAACTACCTTTATTTTCATTTATTTTCATTGTGCAGGAATTCTAAAGGTTAAATAGCCTTTTACAGAAAAGTAAGGCAGATCCTGACGAATTACATGAAGAACTATTTTTGCATTATAAGAGTCTTAAAACCAGCCAAGCAGAGACAGCAAGAATACCGCATGACGAGAACACAGAAGAAGAACCATCTGCAAATCTAACCATTAGAGAACTCCTGTTTGCGGACGACCAAGCACTAATAGCAAAATCAGAAGCTGAATTACAAGACCACATGAATAGTCTAAACGAAATGTGTAGGGAACATAACATGAAAATTAGCACAAGCAAAACAGAGGTAATGACTATAACTAAAGAAGAACAAACAGCAACAATTCACCTAAACGAACATCCCTTGAAACAAGTAAAGAGCTTCAAGTACCTAGGAAGTATAATATCATCAAATGGCAGATCAGAAGACGAGATCGAAAATAGGTGCAATAAGGCAAATCAACTCATTGGACAAATGGCACCAATACTAAAGAACAAACATGTATCAATAACTACTAAGAAAGCACTTTACAACACAATCTTCCTACCAACTCTGTGCTACCAATGCCAAACCTGGACAATGACAGAAAAAGAGAAAAGAAAAATCACAACAACAGAAATGAGGTTCCTGAGAAGAATACTCAACGTATCAAGAAGAGATAAGATCAGAAATGAAGAAATCAGGACTAAAGTGGGGGTTAAAGCTGCTCTAGATTTTATTAGAAAGCAGCAAGTCAAATGGTTTGGCCATGCAAGTAGGCTACCAGTCAACAGCATGCCACAACAAGCAATGATGTACAGACCAGATGGAAACAGAGGAAGAGGCCGACCACGTAAACGTTGGACGGAGGGAATAACAGAATCCATGGGAATGTCGATATACGAAGCCCATAACCGGGCACTCTCACGAAGTTTATACTTCACCTCGACACCGCAAGGTACAAGAGGAACATGATGAGATGAGATGATGATGAAAGAGTCTTATAGTATAGGATTTAAGATACCAATAATAAGACAAAAGATATTTCCATATGGATGATTTACGGCATGAAATTTCTGTCAGAGTGTATGAGAAACTACATTCAGAAGTTCTGATACGACAATTATTGCCAACAAGAGGTCTCAGATCTCAAAGAAAGATGCTTATCAATGCTAGAAGAAGCACTTGATCAGTTAGAAAGCGACTTCCTTCAGCAAGACTATATTAGATTTACCACATTTAGGCCCTGGATAATCTACAACCAGCCTTCTAGACCATATTTTCGAAATTGCCCTCTTAGAATTTGCTGAGAAAAACGCCCCACACTATATTGAAGAGCAATACAGAAAATTGTCTGTGATAGATTAGAGGAAGAAGAACAATTTAGAACAGGACATGCAAGATACAGGCAGTTCTTGCAAGGAGTCGGTGAACAGCAATGTACAGAGCTTGCGTTCTTTGCACTTACTTGCTTAATAACACCTATTAGCATGCGAGCAGTGAGAGGCTGTTCTCTATCCTCTGCGTTTAACATGCATAAAACAATGCAAGGATAGACTTCAGCTGTCTCTGGCTTAAGAAGAAATTATTATTAGAATTAGAGCATACTATTCTCTTCAAGAGAAGTGCTGTAATGATGTTCCTTCATTCAAATGTTAGTGATTTCAAAGCTGGAATTGTATAATTCTAATGAATCCTGTACTGAATTTCTCAACAAGAAGAGGAAGAAGAGATTTTCATGTGATGTAAGTATATTTTTAATATATCTTTTTACTGGGACAATGTTTGGCTTTTGGGGCTTTTTTTAATTTCAGTGATTGGCTTTCTAGCACGGTGATCTGGCAATCCTGATGTAGATAGTCGCAGACAATGGCGGCGGCCCAACATGCGTGCGACGGCAGTTGAAGATACACCACCCCTGCGTGACCGAGACAGGACAAGCACCACGGTACCAGACAATATACGTTGGAGGAATCGAAGGTATTGACCGTGCATCACTTTCCAGCGAGACATGATGATTTACAGTAGAACGTGAGTACATTTCGAGGCACGCTGCCGATTGACGGGTCTAATAGTCCCGCAGTGAATAAGAAATCCTACGTGTAAACAGTTTCCCTTACAGGGCCTCATTGGGTGACTGGAGTTATTTCCCCGGTTGCTAGACACAGATTAATACGAAACACAACAGAATGTTAACGTTGCCAACGTCCGATGTCATTAGTTTCGGGGGTCGAATGTTTTGACAGATTTTCGTGGCGGTGTTGTCAATGTCATTTCGTTCTTTGCCAACTCCCAACTCCCAAGTGAAAAAGTTGTGATGATAATGTTTTACTGGTTGTTCGATGTGAAGTTGAAACATGTGATGTTTTTCGAACGCCTGACAAGCTGTGACTACTATCGTCAACTACAATAACTATTTTCGGGTAGAGAGTGTTACAACTGGTTGCTGCGTAACAATCCACTGTTGGGAGGATTTAATGCTCAGGGACAGTCAGTGGTCGTTGAAGTTGACGAGAGCTACTTTTTCCACCGAAAGTACCACCGTGGTCACTTTCGTCGTGGTCAATGGGTAGTTGGCCTGGTTGAACAGGGTAGTGGTCGTTGCTGGTTGGAAGTTGTAGAAAGGCGAGATGCGACAACACTGGAACGCATTATACGTGATCACGTCTTACCAGGAAAGACCATTGTCACCGATGCCTGGCGAGGCTACAACACGTAGGTCAACTAAACCATGGCATCTACGATCATGCAGTTGTTGACCCTGTAACACAGTGACATTCACACCCAAACAATTGAAGGGTTGTGGATGCAAGTAAAAAGGAAACAAAGATACCAAGGTGGCACTAGTCGTGCAGTGTTTAAACACTTATTTAGCAGAATTTCAGTGGCGCCACAGTCACAAAGTACATGTTTTCGGACAATATTTACAACTTTTGTGCCACAATTTCGAGATATAACTTTTGACTATAATTGGACGTTTCTGACTGCTGAGACATTTCTGGAAGCTACCCTTCAGCAGCTGCTGTGGGTTTGATTGAACACAGCATTGTCAGCAGGCTGCTGTGGGTTTGATTAAAAAATCTCTGAAGCATGTTTTTTTATTTTTTTTATTTGCGCTCGCTCACTTTGAACTCAAGCGTAGTCCATACACACTATTTCAAGTAATGCTGGAATGAACTTTGCATGTGGATTAGCTTCCCCTATTAACAGTGTCCCTTGCCATCAAGTGAATGCACTCTGACTTCAGAGGTACTTGTAATTTACATTTCCAAGCAAGGACGATAGGTTCAGCATTTTGGTCAAACTGCCCGGTGTAGGGGTTGACCCCTTACCTCGGCATCAGCACACCGGATGTTTAAGAACACGTGTTCTTATCCATTCGGCCATGCTACCTACAAGTATGTGAGTTGAACCCAGGGATCTGAGTTAGAGACCAAATATAACTAGAAACATTGTCAAATGAAGTTTGTAACATAAACAATGCATATTACCATGTTATGAGACACATCCATCCACCCACCCACACATCCCCCATTCACCCCAACTCCCCCACCCAACCACACACACAACCCAGATACACATACATGCCTCCACCCATCCACCACATCCTCACACCTACACATCTCCCCACCTACACACATCTTCCCACCCACTCACAAATCCTCCACCCGTCCCATTACCCACCCACATATCCTCCACCCACACACCTCCAACCACCCAGCCAAACACACATCCCTCAACCACACATCCAACACACACACATCTCCCCGCCAACTCACATATCCCGCACACAAATTCCTCACTCACCCACATAATCTCCCCATTTCCATTACCTATATGTGTGTTGTTTAAACTATTTGTAAATTCAATTATTATACTTTATTATTGTTATTACACACATTTTTCTATAGTTTTTCTTTGTTTGCTTTTGCTGTTCATGTAATTAAAAGTAACGTGTTATTTGATAGTGATAATAAAGGATTTGAAAATCAGACTTTTAAAAAATGTTTTGTTTTCTTTTCTGCTTCACATATATTTTTGTTTGCACTTCTATCTCTGCACATACATTCTTTCTACCAATCCATGTAGATTATTTCTCATCAACAAGATGTGTCATGACGAGAGAGAGAGAGAGAGAGAGAGAGAGAGAGAGAGAGAGGAGAGCAGAGAGAGGAGAGAGAGAGAGAGAGAGGAGAAGGAGAGGAGAGAGAGAGAGAGAGAGGAGAGAGAGAGAGAGAGAGAGAGAGATAACTTTCTGACAGGCAGACAGGCAAGAGCATGTTCTTAAGTGTGTGTGAGAGAGAAGAGAGAGAGATTTGTATAGGTATAACTTTATGACAGGCAGACAGATGACGGTGTGTTCTTAAGTGAGGGAGAGAGAGAGGGGGGCATAACTTTCTGATTGGCAGACAGGCGAGGGTGTGTTCTTAAGTGAGAAAGGAAGGGGGAGGAAGAGAGATAGAGGAGAGAGAGAAAGAAAGAAAGTTATTGGGATAATGTTATGGCAGGAAGACAAACGAGGACTTTCAAATGCAAGCGAGCGAACGATCGTGTGAGAGAGAGAGAGGAGACAGGTATAGAAAAAAAAGAGAGAAAGAGGTGGAAAGAAAAACTAAGGTTGTTGTCATTATGAGTTTATGCAAGAAGACAGATGACGACATATTCTTAAGTGGGTACGTCAGTTATATAAACCCCACTGGGCAGAAGAGACATGGGCAAAGTCTGCTGGTGAAGAAAGGAGTAAAGCATGTGGCACTTGACTTGAGCCAGTGGAATCACAGTGCAAGAGAGGTCCATGGTATACAAATGGAGATTGGTGGCTTAAGTTGGAACATCATAAATGTATATGCCACAGTGGACTGTTTGTCAGAAAGGAACAATGGGACTGGCTTAAGGAATTAGAGGACTTACCAGGTGATAGGCTACTCATATGTGGAGACTTCAATGCGAGAAACAGAGATTGGGACAGTAGTGGAGAAAATCGACAAGGAATTGCACTTTGCGGATGCCATGGTGGACTCCGTGAGTATGTCTTCCTCATGGACTCCGATGTGGTCTGCATAAATGATGCTAGGCCGACTAGAATGGCAATGAGGCCTGGCGATGCAGATACTGCTATTGATTTGGCACTTGTCTCCCAGTCATCAGTCCTTGATGTAAAGTGCGACAGACACCCCTAAGCTCACGAGAAGAAGTGGACATAGCGGAAAATGACAAGAAAGACAAGGTGGAGACTTTCAAGCGATGTGCTGCAGAGGCCAAGAAAGTAAAATGGGAATGTTTTATGAAGGAGATTGGAGTGATAAAACACTGCATAAATTCTGGAAACTGTACAGACAAATGCAAAGAAAAGATCTGCCTATGACAGTGGGAACAATTTATAAAGAGGATGGGGTACGCGTGACAACAGACAAGGAGAAAGGGGAGGCGTTCTCCAGAGATTTTAGAGCAGACCATCACAGTGATGCGGATACCAGGGATGCAGTTAGAGTCGAATTATCTGGCACAATAGAGAATATGCCTTACGAAGACATCATACTGTTTGAAGATGTTAAACATATTTTGCAAAAGGCAAAAGACACGGCACCAGGGCCTGATGGTGTCAGGTATGGCCACATGAAGGCTTTGAGCGATGTGGACCTGAAGGAGATGACCGGCTGCTTTAATCAGAGCATTAGGACAGCGTCAGTACCGCAGGATTGGCTGCATAGCTATCTCATCCCTCTCCCAAAACCATACAAGGATCATTCAAAGCTTGCGGCTTTAGGATCATCCACCTTCAAAATACATTTGGGAAGGTAGAGAAGATAGTCGCTGTTAAGCTGCAGGATGTTTTTGGAAAGGGGAGAAGCTTCTTCCGAGAGGCCTGGGGAGCTACAGGCCAGGAAAAGATACCTGGTCGAATGCGGCCACCTTTGCCTTTGACGTTTATGAGGGGTTCCAGAGTAGACAGGAAACGATGGCGGCAGCGCTTGATCTCGAGGATGCGTACAATAGAGTTCGCTATGATATTTTGATGACCGCACTTATGGAGAAGGGGGTCAATCCCTGGTTAGTGAATTGGATAGCAGCCGTCCTGCATTCTCGTCAGGTTGCTCTCGTCTGGGCGCATGGACCTCAGAGCCACATATTTTAACCCCGGGACTGCCACAGGGATCTTGCAATCTCACCGGTGCTCCTTTAATGTGTATACGAGCAAGATTGCATACCTAGAAGCACCAAGGGTTGGAAGGATTCTAACATTTGCAGATGATATTCTTGCATACAGGCAGGGGAGAAATAGGGATCAAACAGCCCAGGAGCTACAGGTGACAGTAGACAAAGTGATTGACTGGTGCACTGAAATGAGTGCTGTCATCAACCCGGAAAAGGCGGCTGTGTTGTGGTGCTCTCTGGACAACAGGATTGTGAGAGATGATGCCCCAAGCCTCACGATAGATGGTAGAAGCGTCAACAGAGAGAACAAACTGAAGTATCTGGGAATCACATTTGACAGGAGTCCTGTCCTTCAAGGACCATGTGGAGACGGTTGTGACAAGATCTCAAAAGGGACTCAATGCACTTAAAACTATGGCTGCAATGGACACAGAGCAGAGAATGCTCTCCACACTATACCAGCACTTGATCCTCTCAGTGATTGATTATGGACTAGGACTGCTCACTGTCTCAAAGAGTCAGCTGGTGAAATTAGAGCGCATACAGAATGAAGTTATGCGGGTCATTCTGGGATGCACCAGAGACACTCCAGTAGTGTGTGTGCGTAACATCCTTGGTCTGCCTACTGTTGCTGGTAGGCACAGGGTGATGCAAGCGAAGGCATACCTCAGAGTAGCTGCAGACACAGATCACCCGTTGCATGAGGCACTGGTTGCAGCCACCATGGTGGAATGGAGAGGTCGAGAAGGCATGGCTGGGAAAGAGGCAGGCTGTCAAAGACTGGCAAATGTCCACAAAGGCCAACATGCCACAGGTTGAGTTGGCGAACCTGAAGACTGAGGTCCATAGGACGACGACTTTATTCAAATCCTGCGCCAAACAGACCAAGGCCGAGAAATGGGACGAGTTCTGCAGGAAGGTGTGCTCCGAGCGATCTCTTACGACATTCTGGCGCCTCCATAAGAGCATGAACGGTGCTGCACAACGTAGGGGTATTCCAGACTTTCAAGGCGGGAGTCTTCGTGGCGAAGTGGTCAAGCCGTTTAACTCGGGCTCCGAAGGTTGTGGGTTCGATTCTGGGCCGCGTCCTTCGGTTCACGAGTTACATTTTTCGAAGACTCCTGTGGGTCGTCGCTACAGCTACGGAGTTGTGCTTTGTGCGACGCTTTCCGCGCTGCGGTAAGAGACCGAGCCATATGGGATAAATCCCGGTGCAATGAAGTTGACCCTGTCGACTTTTAAGCCACTTTATTTTTTAAGGCCTCACATGGAAAAAATCGGATGCGGATAAAGGTAAGGCCCTTCTTGCACGCTACATAGAACAGACTGACCAGAAAGACTAGCCCGCCAGACAGAGGACCACAACGACACTCTCTCAGTTGTGCGAGGGGGTCGGGACAGACGAAGAATGGATAATCATAGCTAAGATAATGCATGCGATGTTCAAGAAATCACATAACACCGCCCCAGGCCCAGATGGCATCCGATATGGTGACCAACTGGTGATATCAGATGATGACATGGAAGAACTGGCCAGAGAATCCAACACTTCAGCATTTCCCATTGATCATCTACATCTTGAAATAGGATCTCTAGATCAGACAATAAATCAAATTTGTTCTTTACTTCTATGTTAAAATTATCTTGTATTTCTTTGTCAGTTTTCAATTTGCACAAGTCATATTTAGGGTTTCCTGCTGTAAACTTGACTTTCTTTAACTTTACCCTCAATGTGCCTATAATTAATCTGTGATCACTGTAACAGTCTGCATTTGGAACTGTTTTTACGACTGTTAACGCATTTCGAAACCTTTTGCTAATCAGGATGTAATCTATCTGGTTTTTAATCCTGCTGTCTGGACTCCTCCATGTCCATAATCTTCTAGGATGCTGTTTAAACCAGGTGTTTCCTACAACCATTTCTTGTTCTTTTGCCCATTCTACAAGTCTGTATCCTCTTTCATTTCTCTCTCCCAAACCATGGTTGCCTACACTGCATCCATCACATTGCTTTCCTATTTTTGCGTTGAAATCACCCATTATGATATTTATTTCTGATTTTTTACAGTTCTTCAAAGCAGACTCCATGTCATTATAAAATTCCTCTATACTTTCTTCACTAGATTCACTTGTTGGGGCATATACTTGAATGACATTTATTTTAAAAGGTCTTCCGTTTAATTTTACTAATAGAACTCTGTCTGACACAGCCCGATATCCTTTGACAGAATTTGATGTTTGCTTATCTAATATAATGGCTACACCTCTTTGCTGTTCTTCTCCCCCAGAGTAAATAATCTTACAATCCTCTCCTGTCCTTATTCCTGCTCCTTTCCATCTCGTTTCCGATATTCCTAATATGTTAATCTTCTCTCTCTCCATTTCTTTTTTGATGTTTTCTAATTTTTCATCTGCATTCATTGTTCTAACATTCCAAGTTCCTACTTTCAGTGATATTAATCTTTTGCACCTAGTAGCCTGTTGACGGTCTGGCGTCACCTGGCGCGCATGACTATCCATACCGGGCGAGGCTGCTCCTATGGAGCACCCATTTACGCCGTTTCTCTGATTATCGATGAGTCCACACATGATTTTCTTGGCATCTATAAAGAAGGTAGTTTGCCATTGCTTTCCTTCCTAGCAGTGACCATACTGGTCAGTGACCGTAGCCATTGTCTCCTAAAAAAAAGAGATCCTCTGTTTACCGTCGTGAAGGTGGAGACCATAACCTACAACTATGTCAGCTGCTCTCCATCTTCATCCACCACCTGCACCCATGGCTTCACGTAACCTGATCGGGGGGGGCTAAACGGGTACTCCACCTTGCCCAAGGGTGTCCCGTAGGCTAGCGGAGGGAAGGAGGCGCCTTACTTCTTCTTTGATAGGGGATACCCCTACCCCGCTACCACTGGGCGAAGCCGGACCGGGTATATATATATATATATATATATATATATATATATATATATATATATATATATATATATATATATATATATATATAAAGTTAGTGATTAATTAATCATTAATTTTTGTTTATACGATTAATTTTTTTAAACGATTACTCAAAAACTTTCAGCTGTTGATAAAGCCAGTTTTGCGCATATTCCTTGTTTGGCTCATAGCTTACAAGTGAGCATATTACATGGATTTAAAGCTGCTGATACCAAAACATTGATTGGGAAATGTCGATAAATTGTCTGACATTTTAAACATAGTGCTGCAAACACAACAGAGTTGCAAAATTGTACTGAGTCACCATTGTGTAAGCTGCAGCAAGATGTACCAACAAGATGGAACAGTATTTTTTATTATGCCACAGAGTCTTCTACAGGCCAGAGAAGCATTAGCTGTGTACATGTCAGATGATACAAAGGTCCGAAACTGTCAGATTCGGATTGGGAGAAGATTTCAAAATATGTCAAAGTTTTGGACTTATTCTGTCAGACCACGGTCCTGCTTGGCGGTCAAGATTTTGTTTCATGTAGCTGTGTATTGCCACTGCTATCAACGTTGACAAAGCATATGACTGTATACGATGGTGATCCGGGCTACATAGCTAAATTTAAGGCAGCATGTATTAATGACTTCAGTGAACGTGTAGCTAATATGACAAGTAGTTAAATACTACAGATTGCAACAGTACTTGATCCACGCTACAAATACCTGAAGTGTTTGTCAAAAGATGCAAACGAACGTGGTTGGTCACATATTGAACAACAAATAGCAGCTGATGTTCATGATGAGCAGATGGAGACTGCTGCAACGAATGATACTGACATTGACAATGAAACTATATGTAGAGAGTAGTGCAGCAGAAACTTTGGCATATGCGGGATTCCTGGCTGAGCAGCAAAGCTGATGAAATTCAAGGCTTTGCTGACAGACATGATATGAAAAACGTCTACGACTCACTGAAAGCGGTCTATGGTCCTACATCACCAGGTACAGCTCCCCTCCTCAGTGCAGATGGGGGGACATTGGTTAGCGATAAGAAAGACATCCTTCAGCGCTGGGCAAAACATTTCAGCAACATCTTAAATGCAACTTCTTTCTTCGATGATGAAACCATCAACTTCCTTCCTCAAGTTCCTATAAATGACACACTTGATGACCTGCCAACCATAGTGGAAGTAAGCAAAGCCATCCAGCAACTCTCCAGTGGCAAGGCACCTGGTCCGGACTCCATCCCAGCAGAGATATACAAGGCAGGTGGGCCGGTCCTAACAGAGCAGCTTCACCAAGTCTTTACAAACATATGGGTGAACGAGACCATGCCACAAGATTTCAAGGACGCATCAATAGTCCACCTTTACAAACGAAAAGGAAACCGCCAATCCTGTGACAACCACCGAGGCATCTCCTTGATTTCAATTGCAGGGAAGATACTCGCCAGAATTCTTCTCAATCGCCTCACAGCCCATCTCGATCAAGGTCTTCTTCCTGAGAGTCAATGTGGCTTCAGAAAAGAACGTGGAAGTGTTGACATGATTTTCGCTGCAAGGCAGCTGCAAGAGAAATGTCAGGAACAGAACTGCAAAATGTTCTCCACTTTCATTGACCTTACCAAGGCTTTTGATACAGTCAGCAGAGAAGGACTATGGAAGATTATGGCAAAATATGGCTGTCCACAAAAGTTTGTCCAAATAGTGAGGCTATTTCATGATGGCATGCAGGCAAGAGTACAGGAAAATGGTGAACTGTCTGAGCCCTTTTCTGTCACCAATTGAATGAAGCAAGGATGTGTCCTGGCACCAACACTGTTCAGCCTCATGTTTTCAGCTATGTTGACGAATGCCTTCGAGAACAACGACACTGGAATAGACATCAACTACCACATGGATGGAAAGTTATTCAATCTCAGAAGACTGAAAGCTAAAACCAAAATTGACAGCGACACTGTCAGAGAGCTCCTGTTTGCTGATGATTGCGCTCTATACGCCACCTCAGAGGCGGACATGTGTCAGAGTCCAGAAAGGAGACAGTGATGCAGTGACATCGTTACCCTGACATGTGTGAACGTGGAGGCATCGTCCGGCTTTAATTTAGTTAGATTTGAACCTAGATGTGAACGTAATTTACTTGGATTAGAGTTGAATGTGTTAACGTGGGTAGCTCGTCCTCGTTAACCGTGGGTGCATTCATCCGGCTTTGAAATGAACTGATATATGTGATTAACGACTGAAAATTATAATTTGTGAACTTATAATTTTTGTCAAATTTATAGTACATGTAAATGTGATCGTGGAAGGCTCATTTTGATTTATTACTACATTATTTAAACATGTGTAAGACCATTTGTAAACGTACAATGCATACATTTTGTTTGATCCTGTAAGCGTGAAAACATTTGTGATTTGTGAAACTTGTCACCGTTTTGACCTTGTCGACATTGTGATCTTGTCGCCATTTTGACTTTGTCGCCATCTTGTAAACTTGATGTCTATGTCCTTACTGAATGTCATCTTGATGTAAGTGATGTGTCATCAATGTTGTAGAGTGTTGAGATACTTGTAGATTGTCTTTGTGCATTGAGTTTGTGGAACGCGAAAAGTGTTTGGAAAGAAAGTAACGTGTATTGTAAAAAATTGTTGACGGACAAAATTACGACATACAACTACACTCAACGCCATACAAACCTAATCAACACTTAGTGACAAGCAGGCACACACCAACAAATAGACGCTAATTTATCTTCTTCCAAAAACAAAGCAGGTTTTCCTTACCATCCGAAACCTTGCCGTAGAGGTCATTTGCGATTCGAAGTAGCGACCCTACAGTTCCTAGCCCGATTTCCAACCATTCTTCACCGCATCCAGGGCACTTGGGTATATTTTTTTCTTTTCGTATACTTTAAAGATGCATTTTTAGGCACATATCGTCCATATAAACAAATTGTAAATTGTTTATTACTAACCACTTATAACATATTTTGTGTGGCTGGTATTTCATTGACATTTTTCCATCATGTCTTCATTATTTGATTTCATTGATATGGGGATAAAATTACACTTACATGGTGATGAACTAACTAAGTGGAGTGAGAAGAAATACTCTGAGTACTGTGAACGCGAAGAAAGAGCAGCTGAAAGAGCTCTAAAGCAGGCAGAAGCAGAAAGGACTGCCAAGCAGGTAGAGGCAGAAACAGCCTTAAAGCAAGCCGAATTAGAACTGACAGCAAAGACAAAGCAAGCTGAGATAAACAGTGAACTTAAGAAGGCAGAAATAGCAGCTCATAGTAAGAGAGAAGAACTGGAGTTACAGTTGAAGATGAAACAACTGGACACTGAGACTGCGATTAACAAAGAGTCTAAGAAATCTGAGAGACTGGAGAAAGAAAACCAGTACAAGAAATATCAAGGTATTGTACGTAATTATACCTCGGGTGACTGCATTGCAGCCTTTACCCAAAATTTTGAAACTTTAATGGAACATTATCAAGTTCCACTGTCTGAATGGAATATTGTGTACATGAGGAGTTTGTCAGGGGAACCTCTTAATGTCATTGAAACCATCCCCAAAGACCTCAGGAAAGATTACCATTATCTGAAATCTAAGATTATGGCACATTTTATGTTAGATGAGGCAGGTTACAGAGAACAATTCAGTAAATTGAGCCCAAAACCGACGCAAACGTTCTCTGATTACCTCTGCTTAGTCCGAGATATTTTCACCAAATGGACGTCAGCAGCTAAAATTGACAAAAATTATCAGAGATTAGAAGATCTAATCATTAGAGACAAAATTGTATCATCTATTCCTTCAGCATTTGCTAAATTTTTGTTAGAGAATGAATGCACTAGTGTGGATGAGATTGAAAGACGTGGTTCGGCGTACTACACAGCCAACAAACATTGCTTTGCCACTGAAGATACTAACATTAACTTTGTAGCAGCGGCTAACTATGACAAACAACCCTATAGTAGGCAGAAACCTCATAGGCCTACCTCTGAGAAGTTTAATCATTGCAATTATTGTAAATATTCACATCATCAGGGTGAGATGTGCGATAAGAACCCAGGATACCATACTTACTTATTAAACATGGTAAACAGACAAGACAAGGAGCGTAAATCCTTCAAAAACTTGCGTAAATGTTTCCTCTGCAAGGCGTACGGACACCATCGGAAAGATTGTAAGGGCAGGCATATGACCAACAAAGCAAATGCCGCCTTGTTTGATAGTTCGTCGTCTGATGAAGAAGAGCCAGAGAAACATCCTGTGAACTCAGCACAGGCTTTTGACATGTTCAGCGCAAACAAATGCTCTGTTTGTAACACCTTCTATGAAGATGGTATTTTAACATGCGGTCATGCCATCCCTATTGCCAATGAAGAAGCTAATTTGGTAGTAGATTCAAAAGGCAGAATAAACATCCATCACGGATATGTAAATGGCAAGTCTGCTACAGTCCTTCGCGACACGGGCAGTTCACTCATTGGTCTGAAAAGAACGTTCATAATGCCTACAGACTATACAGGCAGGCACGTAACATGCAGAACATTCTCAGGCAATATTGAGAAATACCCATTAGCATGGGCATATATTGAAACACCTTTCCTCACTGGGAAAGTAAATTGCGCTGCACTAACCAACCCAGTTTTGTGATATAATTATTGGGAATTTACCTGAGGTAAATGATAAACCGCATGACATAACATCTTTATGTATTGATGATACCATAACATCACCATCAAATGTCATCATTGAAAATGTCACACCACCTATTGATTGTATAGTAGCTAATGTAGCACTAAGTTCTCATGACATCATTGAAACTATTGTTCCATCATCATCTGATATCATTGAGTGTGTGAACGCAGTAACGAGAGCTACTGCTAGAGTGCAAGATGAAATAAATCAAACTGAGGCTATACAATTACTCAGCCCAGTATCACTACCTACTAACACCATGAAGGAAGCATTTGAAACAGCCCAAAAAGCTGATCCTTCATTGTCAAAATACTTTAAACTGATCGGCCGAAAGCCAAAAGTAACCAAGAATGCAAAATGGCATTTTGCTGTGAAAAATGATATACTCACCAGGTATTACACCAGAGGTGACAATACCACAGAGCAAACTGTTTTGCCAACTAGTTATCGCAAGCAAGCCTTACATCTTGCCCACGATGTACCTCTTGCAGGACATATGGCATACGTTAAGACCAGATCAAGGTTATTGACACAGTTTCATTGGCCAAAATTTTGCAATGACATTAAAGAATATTGCAAAAGTTGTGACACCTGCTATAAACTGGTAAAAAAAGGTAAACACCCACAGGCAAAGTTACAAGTTACTGACTTAGCCAGTCGACCTTTTGAAAAACTATCTGTTGACATAGTGGGCCCTCTTAGTCATACAACAACTAGAGGGAATAAATATATTCTAACTGTCATTGATCAATGTAGTCGCTGGCCAGAAGCTATTCCGTTAAAGAACATAACTGCCAATGACATAATGGAAGTGTTCTTCCATATTTTTTTCTAGGATAGGTTTTTCCAGATACTATCCAATCTGATAGGGGCACTCAGTTTATTGCCGCATCCACCCAAGCTTTCACCAAAATGTTGGAGTGAAGCAGTGTTTCAATTCCCCCTACCATCCTCACAGTAGTGGAATAATAGAAAAGTTTAACGGGGATCTAAAGCACATGCTTGCAAAAGTAACGCAAGAGCACCCCAACAACTGGGATGTATATCTACCAGCTATTCTTTTTGCTTATCGCGAGGTACCTCATGCTAGTACCGGTTTCTCTCCTTTTGAACTTATCTATGGTGCCAAACCACGTGGCCCATTAACCATTTACCACCAAATGTTAACTGACTCTACACCAGTACTTAAACCCATATCATCATACTTATATGTTACATCATTGCGTGAAAGAATCATCAAATCTTGTGTTATTGCAAAGAATGCACTAAAACTATCTGGTGCGACTTATAGACAGTATGCTGACAAAGGTAACAGGACAATAACATTGACACCTGGACAGGACATTCTTCTTCTACTACCTAGTGACAGACACCTACTGACTGATTCTTGGCAGGGACCTTTTAAAGTGACGAGACAGATTTCACCGGTAGACTACGAAATCCTAATAAAAGACAAACACAAAATATTTCACATAAATATGCTAAGACCATACCACAACAGAGACAACGAACAAGACGATACGACAGCTTGTACAGTGATAATAGATCACGAAGATGACGATGCTAGTGACGAAATTCCAACACCTGCATTAGACACGACAGACTGCTTGAAGGAGATCAAAATCAATGTATGCAGACCATACACCATCCCATTACATTACAAAGAACATTTACATCAAGAAATCATCAACTTAGAGAAAAATAACATCATAAGACGATCCCAATCAGACTACTCATCTCCAATGGTCATAGTACGCAAAAAGGACAATACAATAAGACTGTGCATCGACTATCGAAAACTCAATAAAATAACTGTTCTAGATCTTGAGCCAATGGCAAACACTGACGATCTTCTGACAGAACTGACAGACGCTAGGTTCTTTACGACGGTAGACATGACTAAAGGTTATTGGCAGATTGCTGTAGACGAACAGAGCAGACATCTGACAGCATTCGCCACACCTTGGGGACTGTACGAATGGTGCAAACTTCCATTTGGGCTTGTTAACGCCCCAGCCACATTTGTACGTATGACACGACTTCTTCTAGTAGACATTCCTAACATAATCTGCTATATCGACGACATATATGTTCACACAGAGACAATGACAGAGCACATTAAGACGTTAGACCAGACATTTGAACGGATCAGACAGCACGGACTGACAGTGAAGCCTGCAAAAGTAGACATAGCCTACCAGGAAATATCATTCTTGGGGTACAAAATATCCAATGGCTTTGTCACGACAGACGATAAAATTGTGTTCAAGATACTAAAGCTCTCACTTCCGACTACTAAGAAACAAGTCAGAAGTTTGTTGGGCTTAATAAATTACTACCGGCAGTTTATTCCTGATTTTTCTGAACTGACCGAAGTGTTTACTAATTTACTAACAAAAGATAAACCAGAGAAAATTGTACACGATCAATGCCTAAAAATTGCATTTCATAAAGTACTAGCATGTTTTTCTGATAAGAATGAAAACAATCTTATCCTAAAATTGCCCAATATCCGTTTACCTTTCAGATTGCGCACAGATGCGAGCTCCGTGGCGAGTAGAGCAGTCCTATTGCAGGAGTATAACAACATCCTCCATCCCGTTTATTTTGTATCCAGGAAACTGAAGGCCCGAGAGCGGGCATGGTCCATTCCTCAATTGGAAGCCCTAGCTTTAGTAGTAGGTATTACAAAATTGTCCAGATTTCTTCTAGGACGCCATTTCATCGTAGAATCGGACAGCAGCATTTTACGATGGATAAATTCAGGTGTGCCTTCGAACCATATGGTAGCGCGCTGGTCTTTGAAACTTCAAGATTATAGCTTTGAGGTTCGACATATCCCAGGCAGAACCAATTCAATTGCCGATCTTTTGTCACGTTGTCCGACCGACCCAGTGAGCACCAATGTCTGAGTGCAGTGTACAAATACACTCAGACCGACACAGCCATTTAGCAGTGAATAGGGGTTTTCATTCACAAAAAGCTGTGTAATGTCTACAATATTGTGATAGGGGTTACTCCCATTATATATAGTGTTCTTATTTTACTAATTCAGGTAGTGATTGTCGTGTATAAATGTGCAGTATGTGGTAGAAAGCGAACTTTATTAATTGTATATATTACGTACAAGAACAGTGTCACATTCGCACGTACCTGAGGCGAACTGTCCAACTTGACAGTGACATCTGCGTGTGGAGTTTTCCAGGGATATTTTAATTACGAGTGTGAAAGTAAAAACTGAACAGTGACAACTTTTCTACACCTCTGCAGTGAACCGAAATCTTTAATGTTCGACTGAAACATCTAACACATGAACATTCGATCGTAATCCAGAAGATTTTGTAGCAACATCCAACACGAACTTTGAGAACATTGTACCTTCCTTAAACTACATCAAACCGGAACGGGTGTGTTCTGCAAGCTTTAACATCAGCTGATATTAGTGTTCGTGTGTACTTCCGGATTAATTAGAAATTTAGAACAAAAATAGCAGACAACATATAAAAGGTTAAAAAGGTTTGACGATTCTAAAATCTTTAGGATTCTATAAAATGAAATACACGAATTGTGTGTTTATTTATTTCTCTAATGTAATCTTAGAATCATATCTTGATTAACGTATTCATATTACCGACTTTTTTCTCGTTAATATGAAGAAACGTCAAGCAATGACACTAAGAAATTAAATAGTTATTGTAAATTATTGTATTTCACTAATGTTAAAATTATTTCCCTTTCATTTATTGTTATTACATTTTCACACAAAGGGCCATAATTTGAAATGTATATGCTAATGTGTTGTGTGTAATATAACATGTTGTTGCTAGATGTTGACACCACAGGCAGGCATCTACTGGGCATGGCAGAGTGTTGCCAACATTGTATACCAACACAAGAACTCCTGGCCAAGTAAGGACAGGGTTGGAGTGTTTTATACGACTTATATAAAGTCGTATTTCAGTCTGGCTAGATGGTTTTTGTTTCAAGAACCATATTATTATTTTTTTTCAAATTGCTGCGAGGTAGATGCGTGAAGCTGGTACTACTGATCTGACTGGGTGATAATGCAATTGAGGTAATCAGCCATCGAGAGGGTGAAGCCTGATGTCTTAAACGTTAAACACCACATGTCATTGTACCCAACTCCCAGTTCTTATATATTTCTATGGCATATGTGTATTTTTGATAACGTTGTGTATAACAATAGAAAGGTAGACTCTGACAAGGGTAGACTATTAACCCAACAGGTACATACATTATACATGAAAGACGACATCTTTCATGGATTTACCGGGGGAGCGTGTCAGAGTCCAGAAAGGAGACAGTGATGCAGTGACATCGTTACGGCCGCCAGGCGACTTAGCTCCCAGTAAGGGATGCAACAACTTCGTTACGCCGCCAGGCGAATAGGAGTTACCGGCCTGCGAGATCGCTGGCTGACCAGCGGTCAGGCTGCCAACGCAAGACGCACGCCTGCCACGTGACGCCACGTCAGGCGGGAGGCAAGTTGCGAACCAGGTCCAGACAGCTCTGGGGACACGGAACATGACGGACGTGTGATTGAGAGAAAGGCGTTGTATGGTTTCTGTATTGAAAGGCGAGTGTCTGGACATCTTGAGAGTCAGACTTGTGAACTGTATTGTGGATGTAAGTTGTAAAGTATCCATTATATATTGTTGTGATCATCGTTCTGTATTTGATATGTTAATAAATCCATTGAACGGTGTGTCGTTGAGTCTTACGTCAAATCACGTTGTATTTGTACTGTCTCACACTTGTTAGGTAAGCGAGCCAAGTTTAAGACCCTGACAACATGCAACATAATGTTTCAGTTTTCTCACATGCCTGTGCTAACTTTGGGCTCAATATCAATTTGGAGAAGACTGTAGTTATATACCAGCCAGCTCCAGGGAATAATCACGCTGTGCCGAATATCAAAGTGAATGGTCATAGTCTAAGTGTTGTGGACAAATTCACCTATCTTGGCAGCACTGTGTCACAAGCTGCCACAATTGATGATGAAGTGAATGCAAGAATCTCCAAGGCCAGCGTGGTCTTTGGCAGACTGTACAAGAATGTATGGGACAGAAATGGAATAAGCCTGCAAACAAAGCTGAAAGTCTACAAAGCAGTTGTATTATCCACACTGCTATATGCTTGTGAAACCTGGACTGTTTATCAGCGACACGCTAGGAAATTAAACCACTTCCACACAGTCTGCCTTAGGAAGTTACTGAAGATTAAATGGCAAGACAAGATCCCAGACACTGAAGTCCTAGAAAGAGCGTCCATGCCCAGTATCCACACTCTAATAATGAAGAATCAGATTCGCTGGGCTGGTCACTTGACTCGCATGCCAGATCACAGGCTCCCTAAACGAATTTTTTATGGTGAGTTGCTTTGTGGTAAACGCTCCCAAGGCGGCCAGAGGAAACGCTTTAAAGACACTCTGAAAATCTCACTGAATGCTTTTGGAACTCATCATGACACCTGGGAGACTACAGCCAGAGACTGAAATTTGTGGCGTGCATCATTACGCAAGGGTGCCCGTCACTTGTGAGGCAACCAGGACTGCAAGAGCTGTGAAGAAATGACAGAACAGAAAAACCACTGCAGAAAATCCTCCTCCAGAAACGTCAAGCATTCTTTGTCCACATTGTCAAAGAACATTTCGAGCAACATTTTGAGGCTCCATACTTTCAACCCCACTGGATGAAATGAATGGTCATCATCATTCTTGATGGACAAACAACAAACAGCTAATATGACATGTATTGAAATACTACAAATTGCAACAACACTTGATCCACGCTACAAATACCTGAAGTGTTTGTCAAAAGATGCAAAAGAACGAACTTGGTCACGTATTGAACAACAAATAGCAGTTGATGTTCATGATCAGCAGATGGAGACTGCTGCAACGAATGATACTGACGTTGACAATGAAACTATATGTGAACCAAATGAAAAGCATATTAAACTAATGGAGTCTGACTCAGAAACTGAAGATCATGTCGACAGCTCTTCTGATGAATTGCTACGTTATGAAATGAAGAAGAAAGTTGCTGACCGGTTGACTCTCTACAATGAACATCAATATCCAAAATTGGCATTCCTTGCAAAGACCATTCTGTGCATACCGGCTATCTCAGTTCCATGTTAATGGTTGTTCAGCTCTGCTGGTTATATTGTTAAGACGCGCTTGTCACTTGAACTACATACTGTCAAAATACTCGTCTGTTTGCATAGTTGGTTATTAGATGACATGAACAAGACAATCCAGTGTTATTTCGATTTTTGACAAATACGACTATAATGTGAGTTATGCGACATAAATGTTTTGCTTTAATGAAAATTAACTTTTTCAAAAGCTAACTATTCAGTTTAAATTAATCAGTCACAGCCCTAATAAATATATATATATATATATATATATATATATATATATATATATATATATATATATATATACTATATTATATATATATATATATATATATATATATATATATATATATATATATATATTCCCTTTTCAATGGACCATTTCCCCCCATCCCGTCCAAGCCTGACATCCAGCTCATGCCTGTGTGCCTGTGGCTCCTAGTAGCTGTCAGCATGCACAGCCCCCCCCCCCCCGAGCAACAGCGGTGACAGGCAGGCTAAACCAGGCAAGGGTAGTGTCAGCGTCTAACTCATGTCTAGGTATCTGAGCTCGGGTTCACACAGGCAACAATAACTCCGTTAAATATAATATCTAACATTTATTGTAGTTCAATATACAGTGCGTTGGCGCAGTGGGTTAACAAGCCCGCGCTGAGTTGCATATCACAGAGATTTAACATCATCACACATAGTTATCACAAACATTCTAAGCAAACTATCTAGCATATGTCTATGAACCCCAAATACACATGGGTCTAAACTATTGAGTCCCTCTAAGGCAGGCCCTGTTGCCGCTCCGATGGTCCGTCTGTCCTCTGCCGGTCCACACGTGTCGCAATCCAACACGGGTGGTAACTCTGTCCGAGTTCCTCGTGGACCCCGCAATAGGCGGGCCACATCAGTGTCCACGGGACAGTGGACTCAATGACCAGTCCTTCGAGAAGGTTCTGGATTACTCTGGCCTTTGAGGGTCTTACTTCTTTCCCTTGGGCGGGAGTTGTAGCCCTTTGACTAATGTCTATAACTGTGAGGCTGTGACAGGATTCCCCCCTCTCCCCCGATTTGATGGGTTGTTATAAGGTAATTAGTTCTGTACTAATTCTGTCACAGAATCACATAAAGTCGGTGTTTGTAGTTTGGTGGATAATAACTTGGTAACCCCCTATTGGCATCAACACTCATGTATTCTCCCATACACCACTTCTCTGATTTGGTGAAGAGATCACTCTCTCTCTCCTGTGTCCTTAAAAATGCTTATCTGACCGAAGTTACGTGACGTTTACTAGTTGTGTCTACAACCCGTCCTTCTCATAGTATCCTATTGATACCAAGACAATTAACCTCTGTATTAAAGAGGATTAACAAGACCAAAGTCCTGGCTAATTAAGTACACCTTCAAATCTTGATCTGTGTGTGCATTTCAATACACTTTTACTCTCGTATGTTGTATAATGCCAAATATGTAGTTACGTTGTTATTTTATCCCATCAGACTACATGTGTCCCTGTTGGCTTGTTAGTGTGTTGACTAATAAGTTGCTGCTTCTAATAAAGTGACTGCATTTTAAATTGATGGTGTTCAGTTTTAAGTTTTGTGTAAAGTGTGTGCTGAATGTGTGGCTTATTTCCAAGCGTCACGAGTTGGGATAACCTTAATCATGAATTACTCCAATGTGTGCAATACATGATCAGGCATTCCAAGCAGTGGTGCTTAGATGTAGTATCCTAACTCCTAAACTAAGAGTATTAAACTAACTACTAAACATGTATCAACAATTTAGACAAGTAATATAATTTACATGAAAGACGCAGACAAATTAAAATAAATACGTTTTGCGTACAATTTGTCCGCTCAGTATATCGTCCTCTCATTTAATTCATTCACGCTGTCATTTACTCACCTTTCACTCCAAATAGTATTTGGTTAAAATATATAATTAAAGTTGAGGTAAGTGTTATTGCCCCTAGAAAAAATGGAATAGGCGATATTTTTCCTTTAAGAAATTACGTACTTTTTGTACGATGAATCAAAAATGGGTTATAATTTACACAGAGACAATTGCATAGGAAGGTTCTTTAGCCTATGAATGGACCCACTTGTAATATTATGGTAGAATATGTACAAATTACAGGTTAACACATTTTATATACATAATTTCAATGCAAATATAATACATATTTAATACTAAATTAATTAATTAACTAAGTAACTAAATCCAACGATGATGTGCGCGTTGTCCTCCTGTTGTTAGCGTGTTGTGCCATGAATGTTAAAAGTTAGTATGGTTGGCTCTTGAGTGTTGTAGTCGAAGTAGTTCTGTTTCGGCTGTTTGCAAAGTCTCGTAGCAACAGCAAATATGGAATGTTCTCAATGTTGCGTATAAAGTGTTCTTACAGTTTTCAGAGTCAGTTCACTGGTTGAAATCATTACACAGTTAATGTCTCTCGCTCGGATCGTTCTAGAGCTTGGGCAATTGATAGTATAGCTCTTAAAGTATAGCTCTTAAAGTATAGCTCTTAAAGTTTCATGTTCGTGGGTGTCATAAGTAACCTATTCACTGAGGTGTTATTACTTCTAAATGGAAGTACTCTAGCAGGTGTAGAGTTACACTGTTATATGATACGGACTAAAATATCACAGTTTCTAGTATGGCGAATGGTCGATGTGCCAAATGTTATTCTGCTGGCGCATTCGTTTGCCGTGATAAAATATCAGCAATAATGTTGTCAGTGCCTCTGATATGGCGGATTTCGAAGTCGAAATCTTGAAGAAGAAGACACCATCTTTGTAAACGATGGTTTTTCGGAGCACCTTGCTTGAGCACCAACAATGGCGAATTATCAGTGAGTACAACGAAGTGGGCACCTAAGAGGAACTTAGATAATCTTAACACACAAAATAATAGACTTAATGCCTCCAATTCCACCGTAGAATACCGGATCTCTGCCTTCTTCAGCTTACGGCTTACGTAGAGAATTGGGTGTCTCACTCCATCCACTTCTTGCATTAAACATCCTCCTATTGCGATAGCACTCGAATCTGTGGTCAAAATAAAGGGTAAATTTATGTTGGGTAATCGTAAGACTGGTGGATTAGAAAAAATACGTTTCAATCTGCTTATTTGCATCCTCTAAGCGAGTACTTTTACAAATTTTTGATGGGTGATCTTTAGTTAACATATCCGAAAAGATTGATGTAAGTTCTGCCCAATTTGGTATAAATTTAGAATAATAGTTTATAAGACCTAGTAAACTTCTAATTTGTTTCTTTGTGGTAGGCACTTCTAGATTGAGAATCTTCGACACAATTTTATCATCTGTCAACAGTTTGCCTTCAGAAATTCTATGACCAAGGAAGTCTATTTGTTTATAGCCTATTTCAACCTTGGAAGGTTTGATAGTAAGTCCAAAAAGAAAGATTTGGTTGAAGACTTGTTTGAGTGTAAGTAAGTGAGAAGTCATATTAGAAGAATGAATGCATATATCATCAATATAAGCTTGGACATCTTTAATTCCGTGCAATAGCAATCTAGTTAATCTAACAAATGTGGCGGGCGCGTTCTTAAGACCAAATGGAAGATATCGCCATTCGTACAAACCGAGAGGTGTTGCGAATGCTGTTATATGTCTAGAAGCAGGGTGTAGTGGCACTTGCCAATAACCTTTCGCTAAATCAATCTTTGAAAATAAGGATGATTGAGACATATTCAAAATGAGATCACAACTGTTCATTGGCTCTGCATCTGTTGTGGTTCTTGTATTTAATACTCTATAGTCGATGCACAAACGGATTGTCTGGTCCTTCTTTTTCACCAGGACAATCGGTGAAGAATATTGAGACATAGATTTCTGAATTATTCTATTTTTCTCTAAATCCAAAATTTCTTTGTCTAAATTTGCTCTATAATGTAGAGGATAGAATATGGTCTACATTTGACCGGTGTCAGATCTGTCAGCACAATTGAATGTGTTATTTTGTCAGTGCGTCCAGGTTTGTTAGAGAAGATAGATTTATACTCGTCAAGGAGAGTCAAAATGTCTTGTCGCTGCTGTTGTGTCAAAGGTGTCAGAGATTTGTATGTCATTTATACTACCGTCGTCAGTCATAATCGGTACTGGGATTTCAGTATTGTCTACGTCTGTCTGATTTATCACAGATGCTACTGTTTGTAAATTGTCCTCAATGTCATTGTCGTCGTCGTCGAGATCAATAGTTGTCAATATGTCGTCACATTGGTTGTTGTTGTCGTTATAACATATTGTCGGTAATGTACATATGTCTTCGTCGTCTTTGTCGTCGTAAGAGTGCGTCGTTAACGATGCTTCGTTTGTCGAGGTGTCATTCAGTTGGGTAATTGTCGTTTCGTTTCTGTCATCAGTTAGCTGCGTCTGCTCACTCGTGTCACTGTTCTGTCTAGCATAGTATGGTTTTAACATATTTACATGGAATAGCCTCGAGGCAGTTGTGGTTGATTGAACTTCTGCCGTGGGGTTTTTCTCCCTTTTCACCAGTTTCTGACATATATCACATGATCTACAATAGGTTTTTATGTCTTGGCAAAATTTTGGCCAATAAAACTGGGTCAGGACCCTAGCCCTAGTCTTTTCGTACCCCATATGACCTCCGAAAGGTGAGTCATGGGCTATCTTTAGTACTTTCTCTCGATGTGCTTGTGGTAACACTACTTGCTGTATCGTGGTCTGATTTGTTGTGTATACTCTAGTTAATACATTGTTCTGTAGCCTAAATGTCCACGATGCGTTCTTAGTTAATTTTGGTTTAAGTCCTACTAACTTAAAATATGGTGAAAGTGTAGGATCTGCTTTCTGTTCATCTCCAAAATTAGTGCTGGTAGTGTTTGGTGATACAATTTCTAGTGACTCCTGCAGTTGGTCGGTGTTGGTTTTGTGGGTTGTCTGTCGTGTTATTGCATTCGTGTGTTGTGTGTGTTGTTGCACATCTACAGGCTTGGTACTTGGTAGATCGGTAGCATCCTCAATTCGAGGTTTTAATTTGGTCGTATCACTGACAGATTCGACCGCCCCTGCATTGTACACCTCGGTGAATTCTTTCTGAATTACTTCATTGGTTGTCTCCCTTGGTCTTTTGGCAGATTGAGACAAGCATGAATGGTGTTTCTCTTTAGAATCGCTGTTTGGGTGGTGGATACCGTTTCTATGCTCCCAATCTCTGATTTCCTTTTCAGAGCAAGGTCGTATGTTGGGCAGGTTCCCAAGTATAATATCAGCGACAGGATTTTCTAGGACAGCGCACAATACTAGTCCTGATATGAACGGGGTTCGAATTTCGACAAGAGCAAGGGGGTATTTCTCTATAGTGCCTGAGAATGTGCGACAAGTCACGTGTTTGTCTGTATAGTCTTTCTCGTTTATTAATGTTTTCTTAATCCCACAGAGCGTTGCGCCGGAATCCCGAATTAATGTGCACTTTTTGTTATTTACAAACCCTGTTGAGAAATTTAGCTTGCCTGTAGATGACAAGGCAGCGTTGGCTGTTTCATTCGAAATAGGGATAGTGTGGCCACATAGTAATGTTGTGTCAAGTTGGAACTTCGTACAGGTGTTACACTTACTGTCTGTAATGGTGTCAATAATTTGCACAGCATTTCCTAGCTCACTCAAATTTTCGTTTTGATTGTCACAATCATTCAGTGATTCAATATCTTCGTCTGATGACGTTTCAACTAGTGCAGCATTGGCCTGTTTTAATATCTTTCGGCCCTCACAAAAGCGACTGTAGTGCCCAAAGCTACTGCAAAAATAGCATTTGACCGCTCTCTGGTAAGCATTTCGCTTATTCTTCTGCTTCTCCACGATCATTTTGAGGTGGTGTGGATAGTTGGGCGATTTATCGCACATCGCGTATTGTTAGTGAGTCAAACTACAATATTGGCATTTAACTGGCTTACTGACATTCGAGCGTGGTTTAAACTTCCTTTCCGTTGTTTTCGAGTATCTAGTGCTTATAGCTGCTGCTGTTTCGTTCTGACTTAGGTTTAATTGGAAAATATCTCTGTTCGCTATGAAAAATGCATTTCCCTTTGTCTCTACATCTTGAATACTTCTACAGTCCATTTGTTTCAAAAATTTAGCAAAAGGTGTGGGGATTGTACTAACTATTTTGTCAATAATAATGAGCTCTTTTAGTTTGTCATGGCTGTTGTTAGTTTTAGCTGAGTTAATCCACTTTGTACACACATCCTGAACTGTAGAGACATTAGTCTATAAAGGTTTGGTTTGGTTGTGGGGATAATTTGGTGAACTGTTGTTGGTAACCTGCAGTATCTAATTAGAAATGTTGGAGAATGCGCTGCTTTAAATAATCATAATCTTTTCTCATTTCCTGTGGCACTGTCTCTATTACTTTTAAAGGTTCCAGAGCTAAGTTTCTCATTAAAATAAATGCCCAATCTGATTTTATGATCTTATGGTAGGACATTAAACACTCAAAATTTTCCAGGTATGCACTGATGGAATCTCCTGAGCAGAATGCCTTCACGAGGCCTTTATACTTGTTATATTTTTGTTCCTCCTCCTTGCTTCTTAGTTTATTTACATATATTTCTACGTTGGACTCAATCTCCATCTGCTTTAGTTTTATTTGTGTATCGGCATTCAATTGGGCTAATTTGGCCGCTGCCTCAAGTTCCATTTGTTTCTCTTGAGCCTGCAGTTGTATCTGCATCTTTTTCCTTCTGCCTCAATTTGCATCTTCTTTTCTTCTGCCTGCATTTGCATCTTCTTCTCTTCTGCCTACATTTGTCCTTTGTTTTTCTTCTCGTTCTATCGCTCTTTCTTCACGGGCAATGTTTTCTGCGTGCGTCTTCTGTGCCCATTCTGACAGTTTCTCTTCTTTATAACCTAATTTGATACCTTGCTCAATACATTTATCTAACGTAGACATCTTGTCTTTTACTTGTTGGTAATTTCAATGAAGTTAAATCCCTTAGAAAAATGTTGGGGAGTAGAAAATTTAGTTATCTCCCTTAATTATTACATGCCTCAAATACAAATGCAAAGTTATGTTGGTTACAAGGTCATGAATACACATACAAATAATGCAAAGCAAAAATGTTACATAGATGGATGGTGAGAAGTACCGCTTAGGGTTGCAATGGGCATGATATGAAACTTATCTTATATTCCCAGAACTTGCGGATGTTGTCTTGTACTCTCGCCACTGTTGGAAAGGTTACATAGGTTACACGCACCACTATTCGCGGAACAATCTGCTCGTAGAATGAGAAAACATTAGTAACAGTCAAAAAATGTCACAGTCATGTCAAAATAGTTTATAGTATTCACATCATTGAGAGACTAACTGCAGAGGGACTCATATTAATACTACTTTATCGCTAGATAGATGCAAATATGTTAAACTTGTACAGTTATCAATTTGTTGTACAGAAATCAATTTGATATCATTAATTTACTGTTTTACTTGGCAATAAATAGCCGTGTAAACTTAAAGCTTATGCCAAAACCGGAGAATAGCCCCCAAAAAGCCTGTCAGCGTCTAGCTCATGTCTAGGTATCTGAGCTCGGGTTCACACAGGCAACAATAACTCCGTTAAATATAATATCTAACATTTATTGTAGTTCAATATACAGTGCGTTGGCGCAGTGGGTTAACAAGCCCGCGCTGAGTTGCATATCACAGAGATTTAACATCATCACACATAGTTATCACAAACATTCTAAGCAAACTATCTAGCATATGTCTATGAACCCCAAATACACATGGGTCTAAACTATTGAGTCCCTCTAAGGCAGGCCCTGTTGCCTCTCCGATGGTCCGTCTGTCCTCTGCCGGTTTCACACGTGTCGCAATCCGACACGGGTGGTAACTCTGTCCGAGTTCCTCGTGGACCCTGCAATAGGCGGGCCACATCAGTGTCCACGGGACAGTGGACTCAATGACCAGTCCTTCGAGAAGGTTCTGGATTACTCTGGCCTTTGAGGGTCTTACTTCTTTCCCTTGGGCGGGAGTTGTAGCCCTTTGACTAATGTCTATAACTGTGAGGCTGTGACAGGTAGCCGATTTGGTGTCAAATTAATCAGTAAATTAGGGTATGCCTACCCAGCATGTGACGACAGGATTCGGCAGGATGTGCGGAAGAAATCATTCATGATTCAACGGGCAAGACCGCGTTTATCTGCAAAGCATTGTGGAACGTAATGAGCAGGGCAAAGCACGTAGAGCGCCCTGGTCATCCACTGCACCTGTATTCGTCTCCAGTCGCCTTGACTGTCCACATTGTCAAAGAACATTTTGAGCCAAAATAGACCTTATCAGCCATCTTAGAACTCACGGCTCCATACTTTCAACCCCACTGGATGGAATGAATGGTCATCATCATAATTTTATTTTTTTTATGGACAGACAACAAACATCTCTCTCTCTCTCTCTCTCTCTCTCTCTCTCTCTCTCTCTCTCTCTCTCTCTCTCTCTCTCTCTCTCTCTCTCTCTCTCTCTCTCTCTGTCTTTCTCTCTCTCTATCTGTGTTTTTTTTTTTTTTTCATTTGGTAAATGATACCTGTAGTGACTTATTCTGGTGCTATAGTACATTCACAGTATCTGTTCATTTTATAGAAGTTTAAACAGTTTGTTATAATATGTTGCCCACCACTTAATGTTTAACTAACTGCTCACTGTTTTTGTGTTTCAGAAACACCACTGTTGACAGAGTTGTGACTTCCTATTTCACATAAGTGCAGCCACACATAGAGAAGATGGCGTCTGATAACATTAAATTGGAGTTTGTGAAACAAGAACTTCCAGATGTGTTCTATGATTACAAAACTCATGACAGATTCAGTAACATGGTAGACATGGAAGGTTGCTGCAGCCTTGAAGACATGGCAGGACACACAGACACAGGATCAAGAGTGACTGAAAATAAAATAACTCTCACTCACCATGATCAAATATCACTTGATGATAGTGGGATTGAGAATAATTACAGAACATCTGTAAAACATGAGGAATGTGATAAAATACCAGAAAGTGTGTCATCTACCAATGAAATTGACACTAAACTGAGGTGTGTGGCTGATGAGATAAGTGAATTACAAACTGTAGAAACACCAGTGACATGTACACAGATCTCTGGGAAGTCTATTAATCATCATGATTGTCTTAATAGTTGTATTCATCACAGAATAAAACAAGAAGGCAAAACTGAAGTTTGTGATCCAAATGCTGGTGCTGATATATATTTAAAGAGAAAGATCAGAACAAATTTAGTAGAGAAATCTTACAAGAATGATGATTCTGGTGCATCTTTTACTCACACTGACCAATTAGTGTACCACATGAGAACACATGCAGGAGAGAAACCTTACAAATGTTATGGTTGTGATGCATTGTTTAATCAACCTGGCCATTTAGTGTACCACTTGAGAACACATATAGGAGATAAATCTTACAAATGCGATGATTGTGGTGCTTCATTTACTAATTCTAACCAAGTGAAGGTCCACAAAAGAAGACACACAGGAGAGAAACCTTACAAATGTGATGATTGTGGTGCATCTTTTACTCATGCTGGAAGTCTGCACTACCACATTAGAACACATACAGGAGAGAAACGTTACAAATGTGATGATTGCGATGCATCTTTTACACAAGCTTCTGGTTTGATTAACCACAAGAGAACACATACAGGAGAGAAACCTTACAAATGTGATGATTGTGATAAAACTTATATTCAAGCCTCTGGTTTGATTAGCCACAAGAGAACACATACAGGAGAGAGACCTTACAAATGTGATGATTGTGGTAAAACTTTTAATCAAGCCTCTGTTTTGATTAGCCACAAGAGAACACATACAGTAGAGAGACCTCACAAATGAGATGATTGTCATGCATCTTTTAATAAAGTTGGCAGTCTGAAGTACCACTTGAGAACACATACAGGAGAGAAACCTTACAAATGTGATCATTGTGGTGCATCTTTTACTAGAGCTTGCAATGTGAAGCTCCACAAGAGAACACATACATGAGAGAAACCTTACAAATGTGATGATTGTGGTGCAACTTTTACTCACGCTTCTGGTTTGAGTAACCAGAAGAGAACACATACAGGAGAGAAACCTTAAAATGTCATGAATGTGGTGCATCTTTTACTAAAGCTGGCAATCTAAAGCTTCACAAAAGAACACATACAGGGAAGAAACCTTACAAATGTGATGATTGTGGTGCATCTTTTACTAAAGCTTGCAGTCTAAAGTGCCACAAGAAAACACACACAGGAGAGAAACCTTACAATTGTGATGGTTGTGGTACATCTGTTACTCAACCTTGCATTCTGAAGCTCCACAAGAGAACACACACAGCAGAGAAGCCTTACAAATGTGATAATTGTGGTGCATCTTTTACTAGAGCTGATAATTTAAAACTCTACAAGAGAACACACATAGAAGAGAAACCTTAAAATGTGATGATTGTGATGCATCTTTAACTACAGCTGGCAATCTGAAGCTCCACATAAGAATAAACCTTACATGTGATGAGTGTGATGCATCATTTACTCATACTGTCAGGCAAAAGCACTACACAAGAATGCACACATGAGAGATACTTTACAACTGTGATTATTGTGATGCATCCTTTTTTCCAAGCTCACTATATGAAGTGTCAAAAGAAGGCATACACTTTAGAGAAACCTTACAAGTGTGATGGTCATAGTGCATCTTTTACTCAACCAGGCAGTGTCAAGAAACACTTGAAAACACATATATGAGGGAAACCTTACAAATGTGATGATTGTGGGATGTCAATCTCTCGGGTTGAATGTCTGATGTGTAGCAAGTATGATTGTTGTGCATCTGTTACATAAGTTCTTTTCTGAAATACCACACGAGAACATTTACTGGAGTGAAATCTTATAAATGTGATGCCTGTGGTGTGTTCTCTTATCTGTGTTCATGCTGGCCCATTGATGTACCATGTGAGAACACAGACAGGAGAATAGCTTATAAGTGTGTGATGATTGTGGTTCATCTTGTACTCAAGCTGGCCTTGTCCTGAATCACTTGTTGAAACCTTAGTGCAACAAGAGGCCACATACTGGAAACATTTACAAAAGTGGTGAATGTATTGCATATTTTACTATGCTGGTGGTTTGATGCAGCACATGAGATACACATATAAGAGAAAACTTAACAATGTCGTTATTGTGATGCATCTTTTACTCATGATCAGGGGTGGCGGGAGTTTCCATGGTGAAGTGGTCAAGCCGTCTGACTCTGAAGGTTGTGGGTTCGATTCTGGGTCACGTCCTTCAGATCACGAGTGAATTTTTTCGGATACGCCTGGGGGTCGACGCTGGAGCAATGGAGTTTGTGCTTTGTGTGACACTTTTCACGCTGCGGAAAGAGACTGGGCCATGAGGGATAAAAACCTGGTGCAATGAAGTTAACCCTCTCGACTTTTAAGCGACTTCTTTTTTACTCATGATCACAATCTGAAGCTTCAGAAGAGAATATATACAGACGAGAAGTCTTACAAATATGAAACTGTAGTTTATCTCACCTTCTTGTGCCCTCAGCTGGGGGATATGAGGGATCCCCGGATGAGAGGGCCTGGCCATCACTCACTCTCTGATGCATGGAGGTAGTGTGCTAAGCCGGCAGCACATGAAGCTTACCTCGTGAGCAATACTTAAGATGGCAAAGCTGTCCAGTCATGCGAAGTGGTTACGATGAAAGTCTGTATCAACACTCATAGAGTGATCGTAGTCAAAGGTGGAAAAACATCTTAAGAACATCTCAAAAACATGAAATAGAAAGCTTGGCTATCGAACCCATGACATGGAAGACCGGAGCAAAAGCTTAATGAGTGGATGTTGTCTGCAGACTGTCTGTCCCTGGCTTTGTGTGGGAAGTGACCAGTGGCAAAATGAAATGCCCAATACATGGAAGTGAGAAATTGAAGCAGCCATGAGCAAGATGTGGTGATTCCTTGGGTGAGCCCAGTCTCAGAGCATTATGTAACGGCTCTGCGATTATGGAAGCCTCTTTGGATAGCGGGGAATGCCCATGGACTGCCCCTGCCTTCCCTTGAGGGTTGACCGTGATGTCTTTGACCGTTCTTCCTTGACCAGCTGAGATCTGAGCGACACCACAAAAAATGTCTCTTGAATCCTAGGACAGTTAACCTGATCAAAAATGCCCGCCGAAGTCGGATGTGCATGCCTAGGGGTGGCAAATTAAAACTGACATAATGCAAATACGTCCGAGTGAAATGTCTTATGTGCCCGGAACTCTGACTATCTTGTTTTCCAAATGTCCTTGTGACCGGAACAGCTCTGACTAGCTAGTTTTCCAAATGTCGGTTGTGCCCGTAACAGCTCTGACAGTATGTCTTCTGGGCACAACGAACAACACATGTCGGAATCAAAAGCTTGCTGAGAGCATACTGTCTGCAGACCGGCCTGGTTTGTGCGGGGAGCGGCTCGTAGTGAACGAAATGCCCAATATATTGAAGTGAGGAATTAAAGTAGCCATGAGCAAGATGTGGCGATTCCCCTGTGAGCCCAGCACCAGAGCACTATGTGCTGGTTCTGCAACTATGGAAGCCTCCCTTGGGTGGCAGATAATGCCCATGGACTGTCCCTGCCTTCCATTGAGGGCTGCTCATGAAGTATTTGACCATTCTAACTTGACCAGTTGAGATGTGGACAGCACCACAAAAGTGAGAGTCTCCCACGAATGCTAACCTGGTCAAAAACGTACGCAAAAGTCGGATGTGATGGCCTAAGGGTTTCAGCTCAAGGGTACATACAAATACACCGCAATTACATCTGAAATGAACGCATCACTCTGGATGAACGCAGAAGAGGAAGAAGAAGAAGAAGAGTGCAAACCTGTAACCAATTTGTATCAAGCCATCCTAACCTATGCTATCATTTTCAGCTCCCTCCATGTCCTCCCCATATTATTCTCTTCTGCTTGTGTTTTAGGCATCCTTCTATTTCATTGGTCCTGTTGGTTATAGACAAGGGACTTGTATTATTCCATTATCAGATGTTATTAATGTGTCCAACCCAGTGTCAGTATCTCACCTGTTGATTGACTAGAATGTGTTTAGTTCTCTCCATGAGCTCCACGTTGGTGATTCTGTCATGCCACTTTATTCCTATTCTGCATAGGCTCCAGTTAATACATGTTTGTAGTTTATCAGTAATGTGGTTAGTTATTCTCCGTGTGTTTGATCCATAAAGTTAGTTGTATGTCCTTTACAGCACATCCCAGTGTCGCGTAACGTATTCTACTAGGATGGAATTGGATCAAAGTAGATACTAAATAGACTTCTACAAATAGAGAATCTAACCACTGCTGAAGAAGCGATCAAATGGCTCGCAATTCTAGAAGAATGATTATCAAAGTCCCAGAATGGATCACTACTTCTAAACAGTGCCAGGCGGAAAGTTATGACGACTAACTGTATTAACACACGAAGACAGTATGTCAAGTTATTCCTGCTAACGTGCCTGGAAGAATAATGAGCCCCCACTGCCTAATGTATTCTCACACAACAGGAGATAAGACAGAATGATAAGTATAGATGTAGTCCTTTCACTCGTCACACAATCTGATGATGCTATTTCTAATTCTATAATGACAGACGCAGTTGTTAAAATTACAAATATAACATAACGTTTAATCCTAAAGAACACTACGTGAGCCCCACTGGGAACTCGCTGACACATAAGAGATACGCAGATCCCTGAACTTTCTACAAGATAATGTTCAGCTAGAGGATATAATCATAGACTTCTAGCCGATAGCGGACAATTTGTGATTGCGGTGCAGTGGCAAACGGGTGGGTAGCCACTCATCTGATAATCCTTAGCCTCCTGGATGGTAAGCTGTCAGTGCTGACTGGATCGTGGTATGGACTCCACTCTCTGCTGCATCAAGTGAGTGGTTCGTAGCTCAATCACCGGTCGTGACTACGGCTACAGATGATCAGGGTGCAGGCTCTGTGAATGACAGTGAGAAGGAGTGAATAATCCTTCAAGACAGACTTGTAAATTCTTTTGGCCATGTCATTGTCCTGCATGGCATGCTTGTCTCATAAATTTCAATAGCATGTATTATCTCAATTTACACATTTTGATTCCTTATCTGAAATCTACAACAGCACACTGATCTAATGGAAACAGCACACAAATAATATCCTATTCTCTCTGCTGACACTTAGATCAAACATGTACAATCACAATCCTCTACTTCAAAGACCACATTCCAAATATATATTCTAAGTCATGATTAATCATGGAAACATGAACCACAATTCACATAATGACTTAACAGTACATATAGGATGACTTCAATGGAATGAAACAGACTCCACCACTCCGACGTCACATATACATTAACAAACCATTAAATCGATGAAACACCACACGTCATTTTCCAAGTATGGAAACACACAAACTACACTCCACACGATGAATTAACATCACATATTGATGAATTCCATATAATGAAATGAAATCACACACAACAACTATAACTTCACGATGTACACGAGTGAACCATTAAAATCAATGAAACACCCCAAGTTCACTTAAAGAGTTATGAGTTGTACTACTAGCAAGTCTTCCTTATATTAATTACGACATAATTAATTATCTAGAAGATTTCTTAGCTAGGTTTAAGATTATTTTCACTATACACAAGAACAATATTAGGGTTGGAGAATTCCCCCAAGGTTTGAATTTTGTGAAGTGGGCCATATTGGACCACATGGTAGTAATCTGACTATGGGCAAGATAAGAGATTAATAAAGAATAATTAATTGTAACTATTCACTCTCTGAACTAATTCCTTCAACTAATAAGTATTTTATCTAGAGAAATACGCTAGTTCCGAAGTTAAGCACATAATTAATTTATCTTAACTCTAATCGTCTACTGACTAACTCAGGTGTCCTTCCGCAGGCGGATACCTAATTTCGAGAATCACGTAATGTAATTTATCCATGTTTTTAATGCCACATGTGACGAGCTTTGCGTTTTACCCTTGTCGGCAAGCCACATGGCACAAACATGGTCCTAATTCAATATTAGTTAACTAACACTAGTTTTAATTAATAGTATCTATTATCGATCGGCATGGCCTTTAGATTTTGCCGGCAGATTGACACACAGAAAAATATTTAACAAAATTATTATTAACTCACCCTGCAACTAGATTTTGACTGGCCTATCGGGAGTGGAGACTATCATTGGCTTTTCTATGTTTTAGAGGGTTGTTCGGCTTAACAAGAGCCAGCAATAAAATATGTTTAAACACAGACAGGTGTTCAATTTTAGCCAATTGACGTGATAGTAGCTCCTGCTCCCTCCAGGTTGCTGTCAAAAATGGCAGATGTTAGGGTGCTACCGGAAGTTAACTTCTCATCCAGGAGAGTTCCCTTCCTGTGGCCAAATTAAAACTCACAGCCAAACTTGAATATAACATTCAGCCTGACTTGATTTCTTGGCTTGTAAACGAACTCTACCCTACATCTACTTCTAACTATAAGAAGAAATAGTATTTAACTCTCTCTATAGTTTTATGTATATAAATACACTAATCAAAGACGATTTTATCTAATAATTAAAAATATAGATAAAAATAAAAAATAATACAGGATACATAGAGGGGTTTACTGAGGGCTATCTCCATCTAGTAACAAAACGATCTGAGAGGTGGGCCAACCTGTCACACCCAGTCAACCCCAACATTTATTGGCTGTTTGTGATTGTCTAGGCAATGTTATGTTCAGCAGTTTGCCATTGTATTCTAAATGGCTGACACCCGTACCACTGTGAACATGAATACCAAGTGATCTGCTCCCTAAGCCCTGACTTTGAAGCTGACATGTCAGGATTGTGAGACTATCAACTACCCCTAAGCCCTGACTTTGAAGCTGGTATGTCAGGATTGTGAGACTATCAACTACCCCTAAGCATGACTTGAAGCTGGTATGTCAGGATTGTGACTATCAACTACCCTAAGCCCTGACTTTGAAGCTGGAATGTCAATGATTGTGAGACTATCAATTACTCCTAAGCCACAGTGCCATGATCCTGTATCAGGTCATGGAGCACGGAGTGCATACAGTCCAGAGCTTCACGCAATTTAGCATGAAGATCGAACAATTTACAGATTCACGCTTTGCATGATGACAGCAAAGTGAGTCTCTGAGCAGGGAACAGTGTCTCCTTCAAGGCGTAATTCAACTATGGACCGAGTTCAGGCAGGGCTGGACTGAATATGGCTATGGCAAAATCTCACCTTGCCGCCATGTTGAGTGTGAATGCAGATGTCGTTTGAGAGATCCTATGTCAACAGAGTTTGAATACAGATGTCGTTTGAGAAATTCTATGTCAACAGAGTTTGAATGCAGATTCGTTTGAGAGATCCTATGTTGACAGAGTGAATGCTGATGCCGTTTGAAAGATTCTATGTCAACAGAGTTTCAATGCAGATGTCATTTGAGAGATTCTACGTCGACAGAGTTTGACTGCAAATGTCGATTGCAAGTATATTAGATCAAAGATTTTAGTGAAGTGTCTATCAACATTATTTCAGATTATTGTGAATTGTTTTTAAAGCGACATCAATATAATGCATCAAAACTATGTCTCTGTTATGTTGAGTTCATTGTGAAGTGGTGTCAATTGTCATGTAATGTGTGTACAAAGATATCATATAAGCCAATTAAGAATCACCTCCGGACCACATAAGTAAGAGTAAAAGAAAATATAGTCAGTCATCAACATTCAACCAGTCTTGGAGAATGTAACAAGTATTACTATAGTCCAGTTCAACCAGGTAAGGGGCTATATCAGCGATAAATATGATAGCGCAATAAAATTTACTCTTCCATCGACGCATGAGAAGGCAACCACAATAATGATCATACATAAGCACGTTGGCATATAACATAAGCTTATTGGCATACATGCTCAATTATGTTCCCTCGTCCATCTTGCTGCGAGGCATAATATCATATATAAGCTTGTTGGCATACGGTTGCTGACGATTCATAAAGTAGTACTGACTAAACATAAGAGTTAAGCATTTTAAATTTGGTGCTTAACTTACATTCCTTTGACTTCCACAAATGTCCTATACTCTGATGGGTTAAGGCAGGGGTGGGAAAACGTTTTGTGCATAGGCCCACATTGACAAATGTAAAGCTATTGGGCTGCATATATATATATATATATATATATATATATATATATATATATATATATATATATGTATATATATATATATATATATATATATAATGTCCACTTTGTTTACAGCAACCTATAACAATAAGCAATTATGAATTATTTATTGGTTATTAAACAGTATAAATAACTAGTTATTGTAATTTTATTTTACATATACATTATATTTTACAATATAGACAAAAACTTTACTAATTTGTTACCAAGATTTTACAATTTGTATATATATATATATATATATATATATATATATATATATATATATATATATATATATATATATATATATATATATATATACAGGTTGGAGGTTGAAGCGTGGGGTTAACATCCCCACCTTTGTAAAAACCTTTCTTTGTTACGAAACAAATACATGAGCCTCGATATCGGACTTATGGAATTGCTGCTGAATTTATAAAGGCAGGTGGCCATGCATTACATCTAAAGCTATACGAACTAATAATAAAAATCTGGAGGACAGAAGAATTACCCCATGACTGGAAAGAGTCATTATTGATACCTATCTTTAAGAAAGGAGACAAGTTCCAATGTGGAAATTATAGAGGAATATCACTACTGTCCACAAGCTATAAGATACTATCTGCAGTATTACTAAATAGACTAAAACCATATTCAGAAGACATGTTAGGTGACTACCAGGCGGGTTTTAGACAAAACAGTTCAACAATAGATCAGATATTGGTACATTGTGCTTCAAAAAGGCTTAATAACTACGACCCATGTGGTGAGTGTGGCTGGTAAGGCCAATTCTTGCTGCAAATGTTTGCCCACAGTGGATGCATGTGAAAACATGGTCATTTCCACCATTGTGCACTATCTTACGTCTCTCACGCTCTGTGTGTGCTTTATCTGTAATCATTTTCTCATTTGTCTTTATTCCATTTCTGATAGTTGCCCTCCATGCAACACGTTCAGCGGCGTCTTGCTCCCAATGTGCATTATCAATGCCTGTATCAATCATGTCCCGCTTACACACATCTTTGTATTGTAGTAGAGGCCGACCCTGAGATCTTCTACCCGTCTGTAATTCACCAAAAAAGATGACCTTTGGTATTCTACCATCATTCATCCTCCTAATATGGTCTATCCATCTAAGTCTACAAAGACTGAGCATGGAATACACCGTCACACAACCTGATCTTTCTAATACTTCAGTATTTGTGACTTTGTTATATATATATATATATATATATATATATATATATATATATATATATATATATATATATATATATATATATATATATATATATATATCTTCTTCTTCTTCAGCGTTCCGAGCCATTGAGGTTCTTTGCTGCAAATACAATCTGTCTCCATTCGTCTCTCTGGTGGACCTTCTCTTGCCAGTCGTTGATTCCAAGTGCTTGTAGGTCTGTATATGTATTATCTCTCCACCGCCTTCTTGGTCTACCTCGGGGTCTACGGTCATTTATTTCCTGAGTGTAAGCGAGTTTTGTTTCCCTATTATCTTCCATTCTTGCTATATGCCCCAGCCATTATAGTCTATTAGCCTTCATGATACCAGTGATTAGCGGGGACTTAAACAAATCATAAATGTCTTTGTTACTTCTTCTTTTCCACTCTCCACTTAGTGTATCCCTAATGGGTCCAAAGATGCGTCTTAAAATTTTGTTCTCAAAGGTTTGTAGCAAGGCTTCGTCTCCTTTCATTGTACTCCAGGTTTCAGAGCCATACAGCACAACTGGTCTGATCAGTGTTTTGTATATTGTGACTTTGGTGTTACGAGATAGCGCCTTTGATTTTAGTAGATGTTGTAGTGCATAGTATATCTTATTTCCAGAGTTGATTCTAGTTTGTATTTCTTCCCTTATGATGTTGGAGCAGTTGAAGATTGTACCCAGGTATTTGCATGTTTCCGTTCTTTTAATGGTCATATTATCTATTTGTACGTGGCCAGAGTTTTTAGCCATTCCGTCTCTTGGAAGTACCATATATTCTGTCTTATCTTGTTTGATAACCAGCCCCATCTGTTGGGCTTTTCCCTTTAAGTGGGTCAATATTTCCAATGTCTTTTGTTCACTTTGCCCTATAATATCTATATCATCTGCATAACCAAGCAGCTTGGATGTTCCTCCAATATCACATTCCTCCTTTACCTTCCTTAAAACTTTCTCTAGAGCCAGATTGAAGAGTAGCGGCGATAGTGCATCACCCTGTTTCAAGCCAGATGTTATTTGGAAGGGGTCTGATTTCCTGCCTTTATATGTTACTATATTATAAGTATCTTCCATGCATAGTCTGGTCATGTTGATTAACTTCCTTGGTATTCCAAATTCCTGCGTAGCATTCCATAGACTATTCCTATGGACACTATCATAAGCCTTTTTAAAATCCACAAAAATGTTATGGAGATCTCTTTTATATTCCCAATGTTTCTCGACTATTTGTCGTAAGATAAATATCTGATCTATTGTTGATCTGTTTTGTCTAAAACCCGCCTGGTAGTCACCTAATATGTCTTCTGAATATGGTTTTAGTCTATTTAGTAATACTGCGGATAGTATCTTATAGCTTGTGGACAGTAGTGATATTCCTCTATAATTTCCACATTGGAACTTGTCTCCTTTCTTAAAGATAGGTATCAATAATGACTCTTTCCAGTCATGGGGTAATTCTTCTGTCCTCCAGATTTTTATTATTAGTTCGTATAGCTTTAGATGTAATGCATGGCCACCTGCCTTTATAAATTCAGCAGCAATTCCATAAGTCCGATATCGAGGCTCATGTATTTGTTTCGTAACAAAGAAAGGTTTTTACAAAGGTAGGGATGTTAACCCCACGCTTCAACCTCCAACCTGTATATATATATATATATATATATATATATATATATATATATATATATATATATATATATATATATATATATATATATATATATATATATAAATTGTAAAATCTTGGTAACAAATTAGTAAAGTTTTTGTCCATATTGTAAAATATAATGTATATGTAAAATAACATTACAATAACTAGTTTAATAACCTATAAATAATTCATAATTGCTTATTGTTATAGGTAAACAAAGTGGTCATAAAGGACTGCCGCAACCCATCTAACAAGGCAAGGGCAGACTTCCATGTCCAACAGTGTGTTTATTAACCGATCATACCTAACCCTGTTATACGCATCCTCCAGGTACCTAGGGTGTCCACTAAACCTCTCAACCAATCCCAACTCTCTCTCTGTCTGCTTATGCAAGATTCCCCACTTACATATAATATATATTTATCAGGTTCCAGCTGTATCGGCCGATTTGTATCCGCATTCCCTGCACCTCTTTACTCTCCTGACCCCACCCACTCATATCCAGTATTGAATGCTGTAAACCATCCTTGACCACCAGAGCCTGCCCATGTCTTCCCTGCCCAGTTGGGTTGATGTAACATGTATAGCCAGGGCACTTAAAAGAGTTCGTATTCAGTTCCTGTAACATCGGTACATCAAAATCGTAGACCAGTTTGTCCAGTATTTGTCCTCGTTGCTTTGCACTACGGCAATTCCAATACCCAACCCGTACATTTTTGAGTCCCAAACGATCCGTTTTACTTCTACCCCTTCTGGCTCCAGCCCTCTTCTTCCTTTTCCTTCCCCCCTCTCCCCTACCTCTTCTCCTCCGCTTCATTCTCTCCCCGCTGGCTGTTGTCAAAAGTATCGAGCACAAAGCACGTACTCCGTTGCTTCGGCGATAATTCTTTGTATTATTCATAGTTGGTTAGGTAGGTGGGTAGTTAGACACAAAAGTGGTTAAGTAGGCAGGTAGGTGGGTTGTTAGACAGATAGATGTGTCAGAGTCCAAAAGGGGACAGCGATGCAGTGACATCGTTACGGCCGCCAGGCGACTTAGCCCCAGTAAGGGATGCAACAACTTCGTTACGCCGCCAGGCGAATAGGAGTTACCGGCCTGCGAGATCGCTGGCTGACCAGCGGTCAGGCTGCCAACGCAAGACGCACGCCTGCCACGTGACGCCACGTCAGGCGGGAGGCAAGTTGCGAACGAGGTCCAGACAGCTCTGGGGACACGGAACATGACGGACGTGTGATTGAGAGAAAGGCGTTGTATGGTTTCTGTATTGAAAGGCGAGTGTCTGGACATCTTGAGAGTCAGACTTGTGAACTGTATTGTGGATGTAAGTTGTAAAGTATCCATTATATATTGTTGTGATCATCGTTCTGTATTTGATATGTTAATAAATCCATTGAACGGTGTGTCGTTGAGTCTTACGTCAAATCACGTTGTATTTGTACTGTCTCACACTTGTTAGGTAAGCGAGCCAAGTTTAAGACCCTGACATGTGTGAACGTGGGTAGCTCGTCCTTGTTAACCGTGGAGGCATCGTCCAGCTTTAATTTAGTTAGATTTGAACCTAGATGTGAACGTAATTTACTTGGATTAGAGTTGAATGTGTTATTGTGAACGTGGGTAGCTCGTCCTCGTTAACCGTGGGTGCATTCATACGGCTTTAATTTGAACTGATATATGTGATTAACGATTTAAAACTATAATTTGTGAACTTATAATTTTTGTCAAATTTATAGTACATGTAAATGTGATCGTGGAAGGCTCATTTTGATTTATTACTACATTATTTAAACATGTGTAAGACCATTTGTAAACGTACAATGCATACATGTTGTTTGATCCTGTAAGCGTGTAAAACATTTGTGATTTGTGAAACTTGTCACCGTTTTGACCTTGTCGACATTGTGATCTTGTCGCCATTTTGACCTTGTCGCCATCTTGTAAACTTGATGTCTATGTCCTTACTGAATGTCATCTTGATGTAAGTGATGTGTCATCAATATTGTAGAGTGTTGAGATACTTGTAGATTGTCTTTGTGCATTGAGTTTGTGGAACGCGAAAAGTGTTTGGAAAGAAAGTAACGTGTATTGTAAAAAAAAACTGTTGACGGACAAACTTACGACATACAACTTACACTCAACGCCATACAAACCTAATCAACACTTAGTGACAAGCAGGCACACACCAACAAATAGACGCTAATTCTATCTTCTTCCAAAAACAAAGCAGGTTTTCCTTACCATCCGAAACCTTGCCGTAGAGGTCATCTGTAGTTTGAAGTAACGACCCTACAGTTCCTAGCCCGATTTCCAACCATTCTTCACCGCATCCAGGGCACTTGAGTATATTTTTCTCTTTTCGTTATACTTTAAAAATGCATTTTTAGGCACATATCGTCCATATAAACAAATTGTAAATTGTTCATTACTAACCACTTATAACATATTTGTGTGGCTGGTATTTCATTGACATTTTTCCATCATGTCTTCATTATTTGATTTCATTGATATGGGGATAAAATTACAGTTACATGGTGATGAATTAACACAGTGGAGTGAGAAGAAATACGCTGAATACCTACTAGTACAGGAGAAAATATAATGAACGCGATGAAAGAGCAGCTGAAAGAGGCCTAAGCAAGGCAGTAGAGGCAGAAACAGCCTTAAAACAAGGCAGAAGCTGTCCAGAACAACCAGCAGCCTTAAAGCAAGCTGAGATAGATAGTGAACTGAAGAAGGCAGAAATAGCAGCTCAGAGTAAGAGAGAAGAACTGGAGTTACAGTTGAAGATGAAACAACTGGACACTGAGACTGCGATTAACAAAGAGTCCTAAGAAATCTGAGAGACTGGAGAAAGAAAACCAGTACAAGAAATATCAAGGTATTGTACGTAATTATACCTCGGGTGACTGCATTGCAGCCTTTACCCAAATTTTGAAACTTTAATGGAACATTATCAAGTTCCACTGTCTGAATGGAATATTGTGTACATGAGGAGTTTGTCAGGGGAACCTCTTAAAGTTATTGAAACCATCCCCAAAGACCTCAGAAAAGATTACCATTATCTGAAATCTAAGATTATGGCACATTTTATGTTAGATGAGGCAGGTTACAGAGAACAATTCAGTAAGTTGAGCCCAAAACCGACTCAAACGTTCTCTGATTACCTCTGCTTAGTCCGAGATATATTCACCAAATGGACTTCAGCAGCCAAAATTGACAAAAATTATCAGAGATTAGAAGATCTAATCATTAGAGACAAAATTGTATCATCTATTCCTTCAGCCTTTGCTAAATTTTTGTTAGAGAATGAATGCACTAGTGTGGATGAGATTGAAAGACGTGGTTCGGCGTACTACACAGCCAACAAACATTGCTTTGCCACTGAAGATACTAACATTAACTTTGTAGCAGCGACTAACTATAACAAACAACCCTATAGTAGGCAGAAACCTCATAGGCCTACTTCTGAGAAGTTATATCATTGCAATTATTGTAAATATTCATCATCATCAGACTGAGATGTGTGATAAAAACCCTGGATATCATACTTACCTACTAAACATGGTAAACAGACAAGATAAGGAGCGTAAATCCTTCAAAAGTTTACGTAAATGTTTCCTCTGTAAGGCGTACGGACACCATCGGAAAGATTGTAAGGGCAGGCATATGACCAACAAAGCAAATGCCGCCTTGTTTGATAGTTCGGCGTCTGATGAAGAAGAGCCAGAGAAACATCCTGTGAACTCAGCACAGGCTTTTGACATATTCAGCGCAAACAAATGCTCTGTTTGTAACACCTTCTATGAAGATGGTATTTTAACATGCGGTCATGCCATCCCTATTGCCAATGAAGAAGCTAATTTGGTAGTAGATTCAAAAGGCAGAATAAACATCCATCACGGATATGTAAATGGCAAATCTGCTACAGTCCTTCGCGACACAGGCAGTTCACTCATTGGCCTGAAGAGAACGTTCATAATGCCTACAGACTATACAGGCAGGCACGTAACATGCAGAACATTCTCAGGCAATATTGAGAAATACCCATTAGCATGGGCATATATTGAAACACCTTTCCTCACTGGGAAAGTAAAGTGCGCTGCACTAACCAACCCAGTTTGTGATATAATTATTGGTAATTTACCTGAGGTAAATGATAAACCTCATGACATAACATCTTTGTGTATTGATGATACCATAACATCACCATCAAATGTCATCATTGAAAATGTCACACCACCTATTGATTGTATAGTAGCTAATGTAGCACTAAGTTCTCATGACATCATTGAAACTATTGTTCCATCATCATCTGATATCATTGAGTGTGTGAACGCAGTAACGAGAGCTACTGCTAGAGTGCAAGATGAAATAAATCAAACTGAGGCTATACAATTACTCAGCCCAGTATCACTACCTACTAACACCATGAAGGAAGCATTTGTAACAGCCCAAAAAGCTGATCCTTCATTGTCAAAATACTTTAACCTGATCGGCCGAAAGCCAAAAGTAACCAAGAATGCAAAATGGCATTTTGCTATGAAAAATGATATACTCACCAGGTATTACACCAGAGGTGACAATACCACAGAGCAAACTGTTTTGCCAACTACTTATCGCAAGCAAGCCTTACATCTTGCACACGATATACCTCTTGCAGGGCATATGGCATACGTTAAGACCAGATCAAGGTTATTGACTCAGTTTCATTGGCCAAAATTTTGCAATGACATTAAAGAATATTGCAGAAGTTGTGACACCTGCCAGAAACTGGTAAAAAAAGGTAAACACCCACAGGCAAAGTTACAAGTTACTGACTTAGCCAGTCGACCTTTTGAAAAACTATCTGTTGACATAGTGGGCCCTCTTAGTCATACAACAACTAGAGGAAATAAATTTATCCTAACTGTCATTGATCAATGTAGTCGCTGGCCAGAAGCTATTCCGTTAAAGAACATAACTGCCAATGACATAATGGAAGTGTTCTTCCATATTTTTTCTAGGATAGGTTTTCCAGATACTATCCAATCTGATAGGGGCACTCAGTTTATTGCCGCATCCACCCAAGCTTTCACCAAAATGTTGGGAGTGAAGCAGTGTTTCAATTCCCCCTACCATCCTCACAGTAGCGGAGTAATAGAAAAGTTTAACGGGGATCTAAAGCACATGCTTGCAAAAGTAACGCAAGAGCACCCCAACAACTGGGATGTATATCTACCAGCTATTCTTTTTGCTTATCGCGAGGTACCTCATGCTAGTACCGGTTTCTCTCCTTTTGAACTTATCTATGGTGCCAAACCACGTGGCCCATTGACTATTTACCACCAAATGTTAACTGACTCTACTCCAGTACTTAAACCCATATCATCATACTTATATGTTACATCATTGCGTGAAAGAATCATCAAATCTTGTGTTATTGCAAAGAATGCACTAAAACTATCTGGTGCGACTTATAGACAGTATGCTGACAAAGGTAACAGGACAATAACATTGACACCTGGACAGGACATTCTTCTTCTACTACCTAGTGACAGACACCTACTGACTGATTCTTGGCAGGGACCTTTTAAAGTGACGAGACAGATTTCACCAGTAGACTACGAAATCCTAATAAAAGACAAACACAAAATATTTCACATAAATATGCTAAGACCATACCACAACAGAGACAACGAACAAGACGATACGACAGCTTGTACAGTGATAATAGATCACGAAGATGACGATGCTAGTGACGAAATTCCAACACCTGCATTAGACACGACAGACTGCTTGAAGGAGATCAAAATCAACCCAAATTTAACTCAAGCAGAGACCGACAGTTGCAAACAACTGATACAACAGTACAACACCATCTTTTCCAACAACCCAGGACAAACAGAATTAGTACAGCACCACATCACACTCACATCAAACACACCCATTAGATGCAGACCATACACCATCCCATTACATTACAAAGAACATTTACATCAAGAAATCATCAACTTAGAGAAAAATAACATCATAAGACGATCCCAATCAGACTACTCATCTCCAATGGTCATAGTACGCAAAAAGGACAATACAATAAGACTGTGCATCGACTATCGAAAACTCAATAAAATAACTGTTCTAGATCTTGAGCCAATGGCAAACACTGACGATCTTTTGACAGAACTGACAGACGCTAGGTTCTTTACGACGGTAGACATGACTAAAGGTTATTGGCAGATTGCTGTAGACGAACAGAGCAGACATCTGACAGCATTCGCCACACCTTGGGGACTGTACGAATGGTGCAAACTTCCATTTGGGCTTGTTAACGCCCCAGCCACATTTGTACGTATGACACGACTCCTTCTAGTAGACATTCCTAACATAATCTGCTATATCGACGACATATGTGTTCACACAGAGACAATGACAGAGCACATTAAGACATTAGACCAGACATTTGAACGGATCAGACAGCACGGACTGACAGTGAAGCCTGCAAAAGTAGACATAGCCTACCAGGAAATATCATTCTTGGGGTACAAAATATCCAATGGCTTTGTCACGACAGACGATAAAATTGTGTCCAAGATACTAAAACTCTCACTTCCGACTACTAAGAAACAAGTCAGAAGTTTGTTGGGCTTAATAAATTACTACCGGCAGTTTATTCCTGATTTTTCTGAACTGACCGAAGTGTTTACTAATTTACTAACAAAAGATAAACCAGAGAAAATTGTACACGATCAATGCCTAAAAATTGCATTTCATAAAGTACTAGCATGTTTTTCTGATAAGAATGTAAACAATCTTATCCTCAAATTGCCCAATATCCGTTTACCTTTCAGATTACGCACAGATGCGAGCTCCGTGGCGATTGGAGCAGTCTTATTGCAGGAGTATAACAACATACTCCATCCCGTTTATTTTGTATCCAGGAAACTGAAGGCCCGAGAGCGGGCATGGTCCATTCCTCAATTGGAAGCCCTAGCTTTAGTAGTAGGTATTACAAAATTGTCCAGATTTCTTCTAGGACGCCATTTCATCGTAGAATCGGACAGCAGCCCTTTACGATGGATAAATTCAGGTGTGCCTTCGAACCATATGATAGCGCGCTGGTCTTTGAAGCTTCAAGATTATAGCTTTGAGGTTCGACATATCCCAGGCAGAACCAATTCAATTGCCGATCTTTTGTCACGTTGTCCGACCGACCCAGTGAGCACCAATGTCTGAGTGCAGTATGTGAAAATACACTCAGACCGACACAGCCATTTAGCAGTGAATATTTTTTTCATTCACGAAAAGCTGTGTAATGTCTACAATATTGTGATAGGGGTTACTCCCATTATATATAGTGTTCTTATTTTACTAATTCATGTAGTGATTGTCGTGTATAAATGTGCAGTATGTGGTAGAAAGCGAACTTTATTAATTGTATATATTACGTACAAGAACAGTGTCACATTCGCACTTACCTGAAGCGAATTATCCAACTTGACAGTGACATCTCGATGTGTGGAATTTTCCAGGGATATTTTAATTACGAGTGTGAAAGTAAAAACTGAACAGTGACAACTTTTCTACACCTCTGCAGTGAACCGAAATCTTTAATGTTCGACTGAAACATCTAACACATGAACATTCGATCGTAATCCAGAAGATTTTGTAGCAACATCCAACACGAACTGTGAGAACAATGTACCTTCCTTAAACTACATCAAACCGGAATAGGTGTGTTCTGCAAGCTTTAACATCAGCTGATTTTAGTGTTCGTGTGTACTTCCGGATTAATTAGAAATTTAGAACAAAAGTAGCAGACAACATAAAAAAGGTTAAAAAGTTTTGACGATTCTAAAATCTTTAGGATTCTATAAAATTGAATACACGAATTGTGTGTTTATTTATTTCTCTAATGTAATCTTAGAATCATATCTTGATTAACGTATTCATATTACCGACTTTTTCTCGTTAATATGAAGAAACGTCAAGCAATGACACTAAGAAATTAAATAGTTATTGTAAATTATTGTATTTCACTAATGTTAAAATTATTTCCCTTTCATTTATTGTTATTACATTTTCACACAAAGGGCCATAATTTGAAATGTATATGCTAATGTGTTGTGTGTAAGATAACATGTTGTTGCTAGATTGTTGACACCACAGGCAGGCATCTACTGGGCATGGCAGAGAGTTGCCAACATTGTATACCAACACAAGAACTCCTGGCCAAGTAAGGACAGGGTTGGAGTGTTTTATACGACTTATATAAAGTCGTATTTCAGTCTGGCTAGATGGTTTTTGTTTCAAGAACCATATTATTATTTTTTTTCAAATTGCTGCGAGGTAGATGCGTGAAGCTGGTACTACTGATCTGACTGGGTGATAATGCAATTGAGGTAATCAGCCATCGAGAGGGTGAAGCCTGATATGTGTTAAACGTTAAACACCACATGTCATTGTACCCAACTCCCAGTTCTTATATATTTCTATGGCATATGTGTATTTTTGATAACGTTGTGTATAACAATAGAAAGGTAGACTCTGACAAGGGTAGACTATTAACCCAACAGGTACAGACATTATACATGAAAGACGACATCTTTCATGGATTTACCGGGGGAGCGTGTCAGAGTCCAGAAAGGAGACAGGGATGCAGTGACATCGTTACGGCCGCCAGGCGACTTAGCTCCCAGTAAGGGATGCAACAACTTCGTTACGCCGCCAGGCGAATAGGAGTTACCGGCCTGCGAGATCGCTGGCTGACCAGCGGTCAGGCTGCCAACGCAAGACGCACGCCTGCCACGTGACGCCACGTCAGGCGGGAGGCAAGTTGCGAACCAGGTCCAGACAGCTCTGGGGACACGGAACAGGACGGACGTGTGATTGAGAGAAAGGCGTTGTATGGTTTCTGTATTGAAAGGCGAGTGTCTGGACATCTTGAGAGTCAGACTTGTGAACTGTATTGTGGATGTAAGTTGTAAAGTATCCATTATATATTGTTGTGATCATCGTTCTGTATTTGATATGTTAATAAATCCATTGAACGGTGTGTCGTTGAGTCTTACGTCAAATCACGTTGTATTTGTACTGTCTCACACTTGTTAGGTAAGCGAGCCAAGTTTAAGACCCTTGACAGATGGTTAGATAGGCAGATATGTGAGTAGGTAGACAGGTAGGTAGTTAAGTAAGCAGGTATGTGGGTAGCTAGGCAGGTAGATGGATGAATAGGTACGCAGATAGATGGGTAGCTAGATCCAACCCGACGCTCGCTCGTCGATCATCTGTGTTCCACCAAACCAATTCATTTAATACATCTCTTTCAACCACTCCCTGCAATACTCTGAACAGGCAGGTTGACCCGCCGAGCGACTGAGAGAGAGAGAGAGAGAGAGAGAGAGAGAGAGAGAGAGAGTCAGAGATACAGACAAATAAACAACGGATATATAAATGAGCAGACAGACAGGAGACAGATAGAGAGTCAGACACACGCATACATGATACACACAGAGAGTCAGCCCGACATACATATGGAAAGACAGACAGACAGACAGTTTGTTAGACAGAGATTCAGATAGACATATATACAAATGGAAAGTCAGACAAATAGACTGACAGAGAACAAGAAATCAGGCAGGCTGTCAGATGGACGGACAGACAGAGAGACATCCAGACAGGCGGGCATGTAGAGAGACATACAGACAGGTGGACATATAGAGAGGCATACAGACAGGTGGACATATAGAGAGGCATACAAACAGGCGGACATACAGAGAGGCATACAGACAAGCGGACATATAGAGAGGCATACAGACATCTCTCTCTCTCCTAAAGTGTACCCTCTTCTTAAATCTGGTTCATTGGACAATGGTCTCCCGAACAATTACAGACCAATTTCCTTACTATCATCACTATCTAAGCCACTAGAAAAACACATCCATAAAGTAACATTACAGTATTTAGTTCGCAACAAGCTTATTGTTGACAGCCAATCAGGATTTCGATCAAAATATTCTTGCCATACGGCCCTAACAAACATGATAGAAAATTGGCACCAGAATATAGACAACAACAGTCTATGTGGAACTGTGTTTATTGATTTCAAGAAAGCATTTGATATGATAGACCATGTTATTTTCATTAAAAAACTTGAGACAATGAAAATTGGCCGTAATGTAGTCACTCTAATATCATCTTTTCTATCAAACAGAAAGCAAGTAGTATCGCATAATAAATGTCTGTCTCAAATCACTACCTTCAATATTGGAGTACCGCAAGGCTCTATTCTTGGCCCTCTGTTATTTGCCAAATATATTAACGATCTACCTTTTCATCTTTCGTCGTCCTGCGATCTATTTGCAGACGACTGTACAGTGTACACAAATACTGAAAACTGTATTTTATTGGAGTCATCTTTACAACAAGAATTAAATAATGTAGTTAGGTGGAGCTATTCAAACCGTATGCAAATTAACATCACTAAAACGAAAGCAATGTTATTAACAACCAGACAAAGACTTCAAACTCTTAAGCTCACACACATCACTTCAACTTCACATCGATAACATGCCAGTAGAAAGTGTAATTGAGCACAAAACATTAGACCTAATCATTGATAGAAACCTAACCTTTAATTCCCACGTTCAAGCGCTTACTAAACAAACAGCGAAAAAAGTCTACCAACTCGCCAAAATTAAAAACTTCCTTGATGAGGACACAAGGAAACTATTCTATACTGCTCATATACAGACACACTTTGACTACTGCTCTACAATCTGGGACGGTTGTTCTAATTCAAACACCAAGCGACTTTACTCACTCCAGAAACGGGCCATGAGTCTAATTTATAGCAAACATTTATCTGACAATCCTAACCTGTATAAACGCCTTCAGTTACTACCACTCCGCAAATGCCTGCTTTTCAATAAAGCTAAACTAATTCACAAAATCCTGCATCGGAATGCCCCAAATTACCTTTGGCCATTGTTTAAATATAATGTTAGCACAGCAAACGTTTAAATATATTACACATTCCAAAGCCTAGGATTGACTTATACAAAACAAGCTTAACGTACTCTGCAGCTCAGCTGTGGAACAATCTTCCACAAGAAATCAAATACATCACCAATCCCTATTCATATAATCGCAAATTACTCGAACACTATCTCAGTACGGATTATTTTCCCCCTTAATAATAGAGATAATAATAATAATAATAACAAAACCCTAGTATAACAGCCAGTCCCCTTTTGGTAGGCCAGTATATTCCACGTGGCTAATAACAAGTGTCAGACCATTATCTAATATTACTGTGTCGTGTAGTTTTGATGTTCGCATTTTGCCCATGCCTTTATAATGCATATCTTTTATATTGTTGCTGTTCTCTGTTAGCCTTGAATGATGTGTGAATGAAATTATGTATGAAAGAGAGTGATAGAAGGGCAGAATGTTAGACGGGCCTGCGTGCCCAATTCTTAACCCTTTGAAAATAAAGTTTGTTCGTTCGTTCGTTCCTTCTCTATCTCCCCCCCCCCCTCTTTCTCTTTCTTGTCTTTATCACTTTTTTATGTCTTTCAACACATCTTTCTCTTATCTCTGTCTCTCACACTATCTTCATTATCTATCTCTCTCCTCTCTCTTTTCAACCTGCTTCACATATACCAGGTTTTCGTGCACTTTATATGCGTAGCATTTCCTTGTTTATTTGTTAATTCACGATGCCAGTCAGTCAAAAGCCTGGTGTTTGTATTGCCTAACGACCCTAATCATGTCTCTCTGAGGTGACACATATTACTGTCAGCTTGGACCAGAATTATCAGGACATAAATAGTAGGAAATAGTAGGTCGGTAATGTAAACAAAGATGGATGCCTGTAAACAGTAAGTGTACAGAAATGCAAGTTAACAATTTTTAAACTCGCCTGGGACACAATTATTGGGGATATCAATCTGGAAAATTATTCTTGATATTTAAACACTAAACAGCCATATTTCAACTATGCATAAAGTATCGATTCATAGCACACTATGTATAAACAACGTGCCTATTCATAGCGCACTATGTATAAACTCTCCTTATAAATAATTCAATTCAATTGCCATTGGAATGCCGCTGTTGAGGTGTGAGTGTGAGTTAATCGAACGAAAGGAATGCCTCAAATAAAACATTTTGCACTGTTCAGTCAATGCTATTTAATTTTCGTTATTGACATTTGAATATTCAGAAACATACTTATAAACCTTAAGGAAAACTATATTTTACAGCTATGTAAATCTGCATAAGTTATTTAACCGACCAGAGTGAAAATACCGCAGCCATCTTGAATCCACCTTGTTATTCATTAGTGACTTCCCCTGTTAGATGCCACTTCCGCCTGGACACTGGTCAGCTCAGTTAAGGTACATCTGAAATGTGTGTTTCATTTACACAATACTATTTAATGTTTGCGGACGACCAAGCACTAATAGCAAAATCAGAAGCTGAATTAGAAGACCACATGAAGAGTCTAAATGAAATGTGTAGGGAACATAAAATGAAAATTAGCACAAGGAAAACAGAGATAATGACTGTAACTAAAGAAGAAAAAGCAACAACGATTTACCTAAACGAACATCCCTTGAAACAAGTAAAGAGTTTCAAGTACCTAGGAAGTATAATATCATCAAATAGCAAATCAGAAGAAAAGATCGAAAATAGAAGCAATAGAGGCAAACCAACTCATTGGACAAATGGCACCAATACTAAAGAACAAACATGTATCAATAACTACTAAGAAAGTACTTTACAACAAAATCTTCCTACCAACTCTATGCTACCAATGCCAAACCTGGACAATGACAGAAAAAGAAAAAAGAAAAATCACAGCAGCAGAAATGAGAATCCTGAGAAGAATACTCAACGTATCAAGAAGAGATAAGATCAGAAATGAAGAAATCAGGACTAAAGTGGGGGTTGTAGCTGCACTAGATTTTATTAGAAGGCAGTAAGTCAAATGGTTTGGCCATACAAGTAGGTTACCAGTCAACAGCATACCACAACAGGCAATGATGTACAGACCAGATGGAAACAGAGGAAAGAGGCAGGCCACGTAAACGATGGGCATAGGGAATAACATAGTCCATGGGAATATCGATACATGAAGCCCATAAGCGGGTACTCTCCCGCTGTTTATACTTCGACTCGACACCGCAAGGAATGAGATAAGATGAGATGAGATGAGAATACTATTTAATATTCGTTCGCTCATGTTGAACTCGAGCGTTGGTCATACATATGCGCTGATAATAACTATTATAATAGTAGTAGTGTTGAATACTTACACATAATATTTGTCAAATCTCATTTTTTTATGCGTTGTACATCTCTCTATTAAAGACTATTATTGTCGATAAAACAAAGAAAAATTGAAATGTTTTGGTCACTTGAAATGTCACGAAAGTTAGGAGAGAACAATAATGAACGGGTATATACCTGGGAAGAGAGGAAGAGGAAGGGCAAAGAGAAGATGGGTGCAGTTTGTGGCGAATGATCTCCAGATGGATGTATCGGACGCGGGTCATCTTGCTTATGATCGAGAAGTTTTCCGGGGGGTTGTTATGGGAGCGAGGTTCTGCAAAGGACATGCTACTGAATGAATGAATGACATCTCTCTAGGTGTTACTAATAATAATATTAATATAAAAATAATACTAATAGTAACTAGTGCTAGTATTACTACTACTAGTACTCTATTACAGTCATGAAGTAAATACTAGTAATGCTATCACCAAGGCGAAGGGGAAGATTGAGTCCACCTGCCGGGGGAAGAAGCTGGCTTTCCTGTGGTCAGTTACGGTGCAGTGTCAACGCTGGTACTGGTAGATACACCGGGTGCCCAGTGTTCGACCTCCGCAGGGTGGGATGAATCCTGGGCAGACACGCTTAGCAATGTTGATATGGGAAAGACATGATAACAAATATCTCGAATGTTAATATACAGGACAGCAAAAACACGTCCGGGTGTCATGACCCTTCTGAGGGTAAACCTTCTAATGATCAGAAGGCTCACGTTGTGCTTGCTCCACAGCAAGGAGTTTGCGACTATAAATTTCTTTTGTGTATGCATGTTGACCATGTTGAATGTTGACATTCCAATTCCCAATTCCAATTTTCAAAAACAAAAATTCCAAATTCAGCCTCGTCTAACCTGCTTCATCAGCTGTGGTATATATTTAGTATCTCTTCCTCCTTGAACACACTGGCCAGACAACTTGTTTGTGTCTTATTATGCAAATTCACCATAGGAGAACAATACATTAATTTTTTTTTATATATGAATTGCAGAATTATGATTGTTTCTTTGCTACTTGTGACCGCTGATAATTTTTATACCGACCCGTTTAGACGTTTTAAAGTTTTAGTCGTTGGATCAACATCACGGCACACGGTTTAACCCATAAAGTGCTCCGTTTTCCTCCTAACTCAAACCTGAGTCTGGAGAAACTCAGCTCAACGCACGAACTCCGTTGCATCGGCGAGGAACCTGAAATGTTTGGGTAGATTTTTAACTCGAAATTTTGCCCGGACAGCGCCGTAAGGCTACTCTTTTTCGATTTCCAACTACCACGGGATTTTTTACGTGCGCAACAATACACACGGGCGTCCGATCTCACTACCCAGAGACCAGGGGAAATTACTGGATTTTTAAAATAAATCCTGGTCCTCACCGGGGCCTGAACACGGGACCTCCAGCACTCGAGGCGGACAATGTCAAGGTGTTAGATTATAGTAGGACCGACTAGTGACAGAAGAGGGGCAAGGACTAATAGGACATAGAGACATGACCTCTATAAAGGTATAGACATAATAGAGACCGCACCCAAGCTAGGACGTGAGAACAGCAATAAGACTAGACTCGGGTGGGGACACTATTGTGTTATAGTTAGGACAACAGAGGGACCGACCCGAGAACAGGGGCGGGTACATTAGGTCACGGGGAATACCGTGACGACTTTAATTAGAATAAAACTTTAGAGGGTAACGAGTGCTAAGACAACAGTGCTGCGTGCAAAGAGAACGGCACGCAGAGTTGTGAACCCCACGAGGGAGTTTGACCACGTAGGCAAGCGACAACCTGAGTTGCTTCAGACAGCGACAAGACGGCATGAACGCATGCGATGTTAACGAAAGAGTGATCGTGTTTGATGAAATGTATCTATATAATGTGTGACGATTGGGAATTATTATGTGGATGTGACAGGCAGATAACGCCCTGTGTGATTGTCAGGCTTGCCTGAAATTAACTCCGTATAAAACATCTGTACGAGCTGTAGTTATATTTGAGGTACGGATGATGTTGCCTTATTGCGAGTAAACGCAAGACTCTGACAGGCAACTTGTAATTGGTGTCAGAAGTTACGGACTGAACGAATACCCAAACGCACGCCTGAGTCCAATAACATGCAGTAAAAGAGATTAACGGTATTTGTGTGCGGGCAAATGTAAAATAGCTGACACTAACGTGTAATGGCCTAAACACACGCCTAAACATTAGCAAAGCACGCCTAAATGTTAAATTGAGATTGCTGGTGGAGTGAATCGCTTGAATGAAACGAAGTAGAGAAGTATGTTAGAACGATGTATTGAGTAAGAAAGAAAGATTGTGAAGTGCGCGGAATGACCTGTGAATGAACTGATTACCGTCGCCAGTGTGTAAACATGTGATTATTGATCGAAGAAATTAGAGCAAAGTGAAATGTAATGTATTGTTGTGATGCTAACATGTGTTGTTAAAGATGTTTCAGCTGAAGGTCAAGCCCGAAGACATACGACAGAGAGACATTACGACATTTACAATTAAGCAAATTTAAACTTAATAAACCACATTTCAGTGCTCTGCACAGGCAACGTGTCCAGTCAACTTATAGTACATTTTATGCATTTCTGTATAATTTATTGATATCAGATATTAATTGTTTGCGCTCTATACACCAGACTGTGCATGAAATTATTTGTACCAGCCGAAAGTAGCTAGAGAAGCAGAGAAGACTTTTCCCCAACCAAAGAAAAGATCCTGATCATAGTCAACGATAAGATAAGTACATATAATTTTGACCTGCATTATAAAGTGGCATCTTTATTTTTCATTTTTCCACTGTAAATTGACTATTATACAGGTGATTATTTTTGTATTTACGAGAGTGTGTGAAAGATAAATAATAACCATGTCATCACTAAATGAGCTAATAGAGGCAGGGAAAAACCTAAATTACACTGGGGAAAATTAGAACAATGGGTAGAGAAGAAGTTTAAAGAATACACTGATAGACAAGCTGCAGCAGACGAAGAGGAAAGAGACAGAAAAGCTGCAATGGATAAAGAGGAAAGAGACAGAAAAGCGGCAACAGAGAGAGGTGAAAGGGCAAAAGAACGGTTGCACCAACAGGAGCTTGCAGAGATAGCTGAAAGTACAAAAATAAAACAACTAGAAATAGCTGAAAGTACTAAATTGAAACAACTAGAAGTAGCTGAAACTAATAGATTGAAGCAAGTAGAAATTGAATCCCAAACACAAATAAAGATGAAAGAGCTCGAAATTGAGTCTCATGTTCATATCGCTACAACTAAACTCAAAAGTAAAGAGGAAGAGAAAAGTTTGCCAAATATAAAGGAATTGTGAAGCCATTTTGCCAGGGCGATTCCATCTCAGCCTGGTCAGAGAATGTAGAATACCAGTTAAAAATCCAGGAAATACCAATATAGCACTGGGCGATGATCTACATGAAAAATCTCTCCGGGGAGCCTTTAAAGGTAATAGAATCCATTCCCCAAGATCCTTAGGAATAACTATGAATATATTCACCAAAGAGTAATGCAGAATTTCCTGTTAGACGCCCCAGGGTACCAAATTCTATTCTCAAAGCTAAAGCCTAAGAGCAATAAAACATTCATTGATTACGTCTCGACAGTGCAGGACTTCTATAACAAATGGCTTAAGGCAGCTAAGATTAACAGTAATTACGATAAACTTAGAGACCTTATGATTATGGACAAGATCATCTCAACTATCCTTAGTCCATTCGCTAAGTTTTTGCAACAGTCAGACGTAGATTCTCTAGAACAGCTAGAAAAACGAGGGTATGCATATTTCTCATCGAATAGAGATGTTTTCAAATCTGCGATCCAAGAAAGTGAAATTGTAGCAGCTGCTATGGGCAAACCACAAATACCTTACAAATTTAGGGAAAAACAAAGGGGCAACCTACTACAATGTCCATATTGCAGATTTCAGCACACAGAATATGCTATGTGCGATAAAAATCCAAATATCCTGAACACATAGAGATGATGATAAGGAAACAGCAAACTAAGAGAGAAACCTTTAGACGTGCTGTAAAATGGTTTTTTCCCCATTGTTTTGGGCATTATTCCTCTGGCTGTACTGGAAGAAAGAGATTGAAGGCAGCGAATGCATTGCTAGTTGAGTCATCATCTGAGAGTGAGAGTGATGTGGAAGAGATGTTTGAGAATGATGAAAATGTAGTGGCAGCAAGTGATGTAATGAATTACAGTAAATTTACAACATGCCACCAGTTCCATGAGAACGGAATGCTGGAATGTGGGCACACAGTGCCGTTTTCCATCGAAAACGCGAATGCAGCAGTAGCCTCCAGAGGCAAATTAAGTTTCCACCACGGAATAGTTAATGACATGCCATGCAAATTCCTGATCGATAGCGGCAGTACATTAATCGGTTTGAGAAGGGAATTGGCCAAACCAGAAGACTATACGGGATAATTTATTAACTGCCGTACTTTTTCAGGCAGCATTCAAAAGTACCCGTTAGCCAGAGCCAACATAAACACTCCTTTCTTGACTGGCACTTTTACGTGCGCGGTTTTAAAGAACCCATGTGCTGACTTAATAATCGGCTGCTTTGCCACAGGTGAAGAAATCTACCACTGGAGAGATAGCAGCCTGGAGAGAAACCTTTTTAAATCAGGCTAATGCAATTTCTAGGTCGAAAACTAGTAAAGAATAAGACGACCTACAAACAGAAAGGTTACATCTAATTTCACCCAGTGGTACAGTGGACAACAACACCACATAAGAGTTTATAATAGCGCAACACTCCGATAGATCGATATCTCCTTATTTTAGATTTCTAGGTCAAAAACCGAAAATGACCAAAAATGCATCATGGGAGTTTAGACTGAAGAATGGTATTCTAACAAGAACATACAAAAGAGATAACCTAGAGATCCAGCAAACGATTCTTCTAACGAAACACCGTCCATCAATTTTAAGAATCGCACACGATTCGCCGTATGCTGGCCATATGGGATACGAAAAGACCAGAGCCAGAGATTTGGCACATTTCTACTGGCCGAAATGTTGTAACGACATAAAACAATATTGTCGATCTTGTACTATATGTCAGCACCTAGTTAAGAAAGGTAAACATGTAACAGCAGAGGTACAACCCACCATACTAGCCTCTAGACCTTTTGAGTGTGTGGCTGTAGACATAGTTGGACCACTTAATCATGTATCCAGTAAAGGAAATCACTATATTTTAACTCTTGCTGATTTCTGTTCCCGGTGGCCAGAAGCTGTGTCCTTACAATACATCAGTTCCAAAGATGTAGCTAACGTTTTTCTACACCTTTTCTCCCGCTTCGGATTCCCCAAAACCATCTTATCCGATCGGGAAACTCAGTTCATATCAGCTGCAATGCAAGCTTTTACAAAATTGCTAGGAATTAAGCAATGTTTCACAAGCCCATATCGACCAGCTTCGAATGGTATTGTGGAGAAGATTAACGGGGATCTGAAACATATGCTGGCGAAGGTAATAGCAGAGAACCCATCAGACTGGGATACACTGTTACCAACAGTTCTTTTTGCCTATCGAGAAGTCCCGCAAGCAAGTACGGGCTTCTCACCATTTGAGTTAGTTTACGGGGCGAACCCAAGAGTGTCACGGGATACTGTGAGTTTAGTGATTCCCAGATAAACTAGAATAGTAAGATTATTGCAATGTATGAGGATGGTTAACAATCAAGTACTTCAGTCTGAGATGAGGATAAATTGAAGATCAATGACCAAAATGTATAAAAATAGGATACAGTGGGAGGAGTCATTGACCACCAATTTCAACGGACAAAACAACGCGGAGACCTCGGTGCCTCAATGCTGCTGACTCCCTTATCAAGCCTTATCGCTATCCCGCTGCTTAATATATCTGAATCAACAGTGAGTCAATCTCACGGCTCAACTGATCAACAGCAAATAATCATAAATGAATTGGAGCCGAACGGGTAACGAATGATAAATGAATTCTCGCACTGAAGATCAGAAATTACAGCTGCTTTATTTTCACAGCTGATAAGTTACAGTTACACAATGTCGATGTCTTCTCTAAAGAGTCTGTGACGCCAGGCCGGCAATAGAATTAATTAACTAACATCTGACATGTTAACATACTAACCATTTCTTCTTAGCCCTGAATCACCTTCATTCTTCCGTTATTCTGTCCATCATTTCTGACGCTGTTCGATCAATCTGTCTAGGTTTATCAGGCTCTCAGTCAATGGCGACATGCTCTTCCATCAAGCCACTGTTAGCCACCACTTCATCCTTATAATAACCACTTTGCCATGTCTAATCTTAGAACATACTTTGTCCTTGTCAACTCCATCAAAAAGCCCTTTCTTGTTGTCTGCCTACGTCAGAGTCACGATTTCCCGTTTATTCCTAGTCTCCTAGATATTCCGTAAGCTTTGGGCTTCAGGATTCTCTACCTATTATTAATGACGTCAACCGCGGGCATCTGCCTCGTGGCATTACGCCCCCCTCACCTTTAAAATGATCTCATCATTTTACCAGACCATAATGAATAAATCTGCCAATAATCAGTGCAGACGAAATATGTTAAAAGCTATGCTAAGTACAACTGCATGGTTCCCTATGTATCCTACACAAAATATAAAAAAAAATTATTATTGACGGGCATGCCCACCTGTCTACAATCCCGCGGTAGACGTCATGTAGTCAGCCCATGGGGAGGCTGTACTAACTAAATATATAAATCTATATAATTTAGTCCCTCATTTGACCATATGGCCAAGCGTCCTAACTCAAGCTAAACTTGAGTAGGGGACGTGTTTGATTCATAGGTACCAAGCTGTCCGTCCTGGTGCTTGCTTTATAACTCTCGCTGTAATATATATCCCTTGCTATGATCTTTTCCGTATAGGTGAGGTCCTTTGCCTTGAATGTGGCCGTAGCGGTACTCCGTCATAATTGTAATCCTATGTTGCATCTGTTGACTCTCAACAATGTCTTGGCAATCCATGGCAAAATTAACATGTGGCATACTCTTCGCCTGTGAGCTAACAGCGAACATAATATCTTCAATTAGTAAATTCTAATACTAATAAATTCATTCAATTATGTGAACAACATTGAATGACGATAAAACATTATCTAAATCAAACTAACTACTATAATAATTCATAGTATCTCAATATCATCATGCTAATAATTAATTATCACTCTACATAAGTGTTTATATTAATAATAAATAGTTAATATAACCAACATAATAGTGTTTTCATGTGTAGCTAAGTCTTAATGAATTGTTAATCACATCACAGTGATCATCACAATTATATCTAACTATCAAAGTTCAACATAAATGTCACCGAATCGTCATCAACGCGATTTCGATCTATGTTGATCTGGACCAGTTCAACGTCCATATCATATAGTAGGAAATATTATAATCATCGACTCGATCTAGTGAACACGATGACTGGCTTCATAATGTCTCTGCCAATAAACGAAAAATTGACAACATATGTATATACCTGATAATATTATGCAAATACTTTGTTGTTTGTTATGTAAATTGTTATCGAATCAGGTGCATTCAAATATATTCAATCAGCCTAACTAATATATAACTAACGTAGATAAACATTCAGAAATTGAACTGATTCCAAAGATTAAGACGATTAAGGACATCTTTAAGAATATTCTCATTGATTAGAATTTTTCAGATCTTAATATTTTGCGAAGAATCATACCTATTAAAGATTCAAGACCTCTAAAAATTAAATCAGAAATATAATATACTATTTTGATTCAACAAGAATAAATATTTAAATCAAATAATTTATTAAGTTCTCAAATAAAGATATAGGTATGAACCATTATCCGACGAATAGAGAACTGAAATATTTTTCACACAACTGAGTGTAGAGATATGAGATAGTGTGAACACCTCTGAAAAGTATAGATCTATATCAGTGACACCTGGCATAACTAAGTAATAAGACCTAAGGACCCTAATGTGTCTGTAGTGTATTATGTGTTGATATGAACCTAACACTTTCACATTCATCCCATTTTACTTTTCTTTATTCTTTTCTTTTATTCTTCCTTTCATTCATTTTCTTTCTTTCTTTCTTTGTTTCAAACCTATAGAATCTCTCTTCTGCACGCATGCCAATATTTGTACATTGTAACTTTGTTGATTGGAACAATGTCATTGTTTTCAGTCTTGTGTATCCTCTGTAATGCATACGTTGTAATGAAGTATGTTTGGTAAATCTGTACCAGAAGTAAGACAAGTAACTATAACTACAGTAAATAAATACAAGTGTAGTTTGTCGTTTGTAGTGTTCTCTGCATTTACCTATCAAGTTCGTAACGTACATCTTTACCTGTATGCCACAGTTTATAACTTTTGTTTTAATTTGCGTACAAATGTTTGTAGTGTATTTCTTGGTTTCTATCAGTTTCTTTCTGGATTGTGTGTAGCTTCTTTTAACTTGTGAATGGATAGTTGTAATGCCGCAAGTAATGTATGTTTTCAATTGTGCGTACATGTTTGTGACATACTTTTTAACTTCAGCGTGCATATGTGTGATGCATCTCCTGACTTCTGTTTGTACGTTTGTGATACACTTTGTGACTTCTGCGCGTATGTATGTAATACATTTCTTGCCTTTTGTGTGTATATTTGTGCTACACTTCTTGCCTTCTGTATGCATGTCCGCGATATGTCTTTTTGTTCGTAAGAAACCGTTTGTACAATGTTTCTTGAGCTGTGCGTATATGTATGCACTGTTGCTAATAGCATATATTTTTGTACGAAAATACACATTTATGACAACATATTCAACCTGTGTCATGGTTGACTTCGCTAAAGTTATGATCTGAGCAATCATTATTGTTATTAAATTCCATTGCCGTTGTTTAGGCAACACTTTAGTATGTTGTCTCTGTTGTTTGTACTGAGTGCGTGTAACCTTTACTCTCTTTTTAGGATGTTTTAGAAAAATGTCATGTAACGACAAATAATCTCGTTTGCTTTGTTTCTGATCCTTATTTATGTTCTCGGACGTAGAATCAATTGATGAAGAATGTTTGTTTATCTCTTGATTATCCATGTGAACACCACTCTTGTCTGTTGCGTTATCACACATTTTAGTTATATCGTTTTCGTTACCAGTTGGTCTAACTTGTTTTAATTGTGTGTTTTCTTCTTCTTTATTTTCTTCTTCTTCATGCGTCGTTTGAGTTTGGGTACTTGCGAGTGTCTCGTCAGGTTTGCGTTCGACGGTTACATTCTGAACGAAATCTTTGGCATTTGGGATATTACCCACTATTAACCCAACACCGGGGTTTGGTAATATAGCAGCACATACTTTACCTTTGTAATATGGGCAATCAATCATGACCCATGCGGTTTTGTATGTTTCTATGGTACCCCCAAACGTTCTGCACCCAATACTATTGCCTGTATAATCACCTTTGTTTATTAGCTTGTGATCGACTCCCACAATAACTGAAGAAGTATCTCTAATACAGGTCGTAGATATACCATTGACCCATGCTTGTCGAGTATTAAGTGAGTCTTGTATCTTTTCGTCATCGTCGATGATGAACATTGTGTTAGTTTCAAATATTTGTCCTTGTTTCCTTTTTTGCTCCTTTACCAATTTTTCTAATTTTTCAGTTTTCTGTATTGCATAATTCCTGAGCTCTGAACCGGTCAAACCATTCTTCTTCCCTAATTTCATGTATTCTTGAAATACCGACAACATCTTGTCCTACCTGCGCAATAACTTAACTAGCTGAAATATGAAGAGATGTGCAAAAATGTAAAGGAAATCGACAATATGGAAGTACGTTCAATCAAGAGTAAACAATATAACAAATGTTGAACCAACTGTCAACTTTAACTCAACAATAACTCAACAATAGAACTTTAGCAATCTTAATGCGATAGAATTGTCTTAAGTGTTACTCTATGTAAATACTAGAAAATAGTAATAAAAATATATTCCGTATAAAGAATATTATAACAACAGACAAGTAACAGTTATGAGAAAACAAGTGACAAGTGATGTAAATAGATATCTACTCTTATAAAAGAATACTACTGACTATTGATATATTATGTCTGCACTTGATCAAACAACAATCAACATAACCATCAACAATCATACTGGCCTTAATTCCCTGTGTGTTGACGGTACATGTAGACCAAGAAATATTGACGTGGGTCTAATATCCGACCAATGGTGGCTTAATGCCGTTTGTGTATGTGAAGGTAAGTATCCGTCCTTTGATAGCCTGCGTGAAGTGTGTTGCTTTTCTAGAACGTGAGGCAGTGAACCGTACTGAATATATGGTTACGGTATATAAATGTGACGTCCGTAGCCCCGTGCTCACTGCTTAAGGTATAGACCTTCCGATGAACCTTGATTTGCCCCGTTCATCTGGTGGTGTGGTGTCCAACAACTCTTCATGTCAATTTTCTGAGTAAAGTGGTGTAAATGTAGAACTTTGAGTTACCACAGCCTTAATGATATAAGTCCTGGCTGAATGGTTAACGTGGGTATCTGATTGTATGGTACCCGCAGTGACTGCATGCAGGTGCGTATGTAAAATCCAGAATAAAGTTGCCACGATAATGAAATGGTATCGTGGGAAGACTACATGTACTAATGTTCAAGAGTTGTGCAGTGTTCTGTGTCAACTGCTTGTCTAATTTGCCGTGTCGGAATCTTGGTGATGACGTGTATCCCTGTATTCTGTCCGATATGCGTAAGTATATGTTGAAGTTTCACGTGTAGAGTAGAGTAAACAATGACGTGGTACTGTGACAAGTTCAATGTTCGTATCTGATAGTAGGCCTAATGCTCTTCCAGTGAGGATCACTGTTGACAAATACTCGCATCTTGGTGTACTGTGTCTCTATCTTCTTAATATTCGTGTAGAAAAAATGTTCACAGTATGTATACTAGCGACTGTCTGATCCCGAAGTATGATGACTGATGTGTGAAGTGTTATAATCTATCCCAGGTAATATGTGCTACCCGTGAAGTGTAGTGACTTCAGATTCCAGTATTCCATGTCCAACTGTGTCACGATGTCCTCTTGATATCGATAGTGATAGACATATTGAAACGTTCGTGAGAACTCGGAGTTGCCAAATTGGATAATAGTCCTATCCCGTTAATGTGAAGGTAATATCAGAGTCCATCATAGTAATATGTCATATCAGCTACACAGTGTGCCGGAACACACTAGAGATATAACTATAAACTAGCATCTTGTCGAGACGCATGCCAAGCAGCGACTGTTCCTCGTGTAGCCAATGTCCAGACGACAAGGTACCGGTAGATAAAATAATGTCATCGTGTGTCGTTGACTGACTGCTGTGTATAATAAAGTAATGATGTTCAAGCGTCCAGCATGACTGACTGCTGTGTATAATAAAGCAATGATGTTCAAGCGTCCAGCATGACTGACTGCTGTGTATAATAAAGCAATGATGTTCAAGCGTCCAGCATGACTGACTGCTGTGTATAATAAAGCAATGATGTTCAAGCGTCCAGCATGACTGACTGCTGTGTATAATAAAGCAATGATGTTCAAGCGTCCAGCATGACTGACTGCTGTGTATAATAAAGTAATGATGTTCAAGCGTCCAGCATGACTGACTACTGTGTATAATAAAGTAATGATGTTCAAGCGTCCAGCATGACTGACTGCTGTGTATAATAAAGTAATGATGTTCAAGCGTCCAGCATGACTGACTGCTGTGTATAATAAAGCAATGATGTTCAAGCGTCCAGCATGACTGACTGCTGTGTATAATAAAGTAATGATGTTCAAGCGTCCAGCATGACTGACTGCTGTGTATAATAAAGTAATGATGTTCAAGCGTCCAGCATAATGTTCAACTGAAGACTCAATGTGGACTATGCTAGATCTCAACACAGGTCGAAGTCAGTTCCGATGAAATCATAACCATAAGCACTTGTGATACGTCTATGACAAGTAGACATTTCGGAGACCATTATACTGTGTATAAAATGTACTTACTGCCGATCTGCCACTGAATATTCCTCACATTAACATGAAGAAAAGATCGTTTGCAATTGTGGACATTAAATTTTCCATTGTTCAACGTCTGCTTTACTCTGCGGCTTCCGGTTTCCTGTTCAGTATTCTATGGTGCGCACAATTGATAACGGTTGTGCAGCTTTCTCGACCTGCAACTGTCTACATTTAAATGTGGTAGTCATTTCTTTCTTACAAACCCGTTCTCTTCTCGTCCACAAATATGTAAAGACATCCTATATTTGTACTCCTGGAGTTAAGATGTTATGGCGTAAGTATTTCGTGGCCAGAAAAGTGGTTAGAAAAGTGGCTATAAAAGTGGTCAATCGGATCCAAAAATTCCCGGAATCGAGTCTCCACGTGCCTCAATGCTGCTGACTCCCTTATCAAGCCTTATCGCTATCCCGCTGCTTAATATATCTGAATCAACAGTGAGTCAATCTCACGGCTCAACTGATCAACAGCAAATAATCATAAATGAATTGGAGCCGAACGGGTAACGAATGATAAATGAATTCTCGCACTGAAGATCAGAAATTACAGCTGCTTTATTTTCACAGCTGATAAGTTACAGTTACACAATGTCGATGTCTTCTCTAAAGAGCCTGTGACGCCAGGCCGGCAATAGAATTAATTAACTAACATCTGACATGTTAACATACTAACCATTTCTTCTTAGCCCTGAATCACCTTCATTCTTCCGTTATTCTGTCCATCATTTCTTGTTTATTTCTAGTCTCCTAGATATCCGTAAGCTTTTGGGCTTCAGGATTCTCTACCTATTATTACTGACGTCAACCGCGGGCATCTGCCTCGTGGCAATCGGGACGGGGGAACACACAGTTAGAACTCTTTGATGTACGACGAGTGGTGAACGCGGGAACCAGCGGGGGAACGGGAGGGAGCGGGCAACTAACGACTACGTGACTTCACAGACTTTTGATTTGGAAAATTACGGCAAATTTGATTGTGGATCAAAAACCACGGAGAATTGGACACTGAATATAAATAGTTGGAAACTTGGTTTTGTAGTTAGTGTGTGCTCCCAGACTGGGCGGAGATTAGCTATGTGTCCGTATTTCGGAAAGAAATATACGTCCCTTATTGTTTAAAGGCGATGGGATATGAGCACATCTGCGTTTGTGTATTTCGATTCAGGGACTAGCATGGATTATATAAGGTTTCACGTATACTCCTGAGATGCTCAGAAAAGACTAAAGACATTAAAGTCACCTGTGCAGTGAAAGTTTTCACTAGAGCAACTTCAACATAGCCATTCACTAATAGTGGGCTGACATAACGAATCGCAAATAACTAGTTTTTGAAAACCATTGAAAGGACTTTCATGATATAAAAGCCGAGCGAAATAGTCTAAATATATTTTTATTGGGTACTCACCTAAAAGAAACATTGCAGAACTCCAGAACAGTTTACATGTATTCAAAAAAAAAAAAAAAAACGGTTAACTACCTGTAGACATTGGTGATGTGTTTTCACGGATGGATTCTACTAATGTAAAAAGAAGAGGAAAACTCTGTCTGTGAACAGTTTTTTCAATAACGGATTACCTCCAGACTCAAGTGGAACGGAGCATCCAGGGTGAGAGCTGTCCAATATATTTGTGTGATGTCTTGTGGCTTGGCCGTATGACGATGAGAGATCCGATACGAAGCAGAGACATTCAGAGTCCTATCTTGCACTCACAATAGAAGACACTACAAATTACATATACACATTCAATACATACAACTGGCATAGTTTTCAACAATAAATATTTTATTAATTTTGGAGGAAACTGTTGTCAGGGTATGTTATGAAGGAATTAGAGAGAGAGAGAGAGAGAGAGAGAGAGAGAGAGAGAGAGAGAGAGAGAGAGAGAGAGAGAGAGAGAGAGAGAGAGAGAGAGAGAATAGAAGACAGAACGGAGGAGTGTAGACAAAAGTCTGTCAATATTCCCAAGTATAAGGATCTTAAAGGTGTGCTTGTTGATTCCACTTTCCTCCCGGGACGACAAGCGACATTAAATGGTGGAGCAGCGCAGTATTACATAATACCCACATTAACTGGAGTGCAAGCAGGGTACCTGCCCAGCTTGGTACATGCATAGCGGGGCATATGCATAGCGGGGTACAGGCATATTGGTACCTACATATTGGGATATACATATGAGTATACATATTGATGATTTTTAATGGAAGGAAGTCCATGGGATATATGGTGCCATTACATTTATGTTAGAGACATTACATTAATGTTGGGGACCTTATAGTGAGAAAGAGCCAGACAGGATGAATGTGGATAGGTGTTAAGACACATTACCTATTTGTGCACACTTGTACAAGTCTACATAAGTCTTTGTCCTAAATCTCCTCTTGTGGCTGAGAGAGTGTTGTGGTGTACTGTGTAGTGTCATAGATAAGATATATATATATATTGATCTAGGAACCAACATCACAGCATTCGGGACATTCCCATAAGCGCTCCGTCTCCATCCTCAGCAACCAGCGAAGAGTTCCAACACTAATAGTTCCAGTAGCAATCTGATTATATGTCCGTCTCGCCTTTCCTCTGGCGTCGGCCAGATCCCCTCGTCACTCCTCGCTGCCTCATTCTAACCAGACTATGGTGATCCATTTGCTCCTCCGAGGTGTACACGTGCTCCCACAAGGCCGCAACCACATCTGCCTTGTCATGCATCAATACTCCACCAAGTTCTGCCGAGCCAGCCAATCTGTCCACCTGTTCATTCCCCAGCACACCGGCTATTATATATATATTTAAGTTAGATAGTTAGTAAGTACTTACTGTCTTAAGGGTCTTTACGCAATCTGCTTGACTTACCTTCTGTAACTATGGCCACTCCTAAACTAACGACGGCGGAACTTAGGGCCAACGGGGAAGAAATTGGTTTATCTGGCTCGGCCCTAACCGAGTACGTACATGAGAGGGAGAGGGAAAATCGCCAAGCAGAAAGGAAAGAGCAAAAGACCGAGTTGGAATTGAAAAAGATGGAGATGGAGAACAAGAGATTGGAAATGGAACAGACCAACAAGTGGTTGGACGCGGAAGAGGCCAACAAGAACAGAGAACATGAATACCGCATGCGAGAACTAGAACTCAAAACACAAACTAAGGGAGAAATAGATGGAGTGGAAGGAGGATCCTCTTCACATGGTTCAACCAACATGAGTGGTGTTTAACCCAAGGGTGCCTAAAGCACACTGCAATCACATCTGAAAAAACACTCCGGATGAACGAAAAGAAGAAGAAATACAGTGGAAAAGATCTACACCACCATCTGTCGTGGAATGCCGCCTTAACATCCCAGAATATTTTTCTCGGTCTCCAAATTTGAGAGGCCAAATTGAGAAAGAATGAATTAATCACGCTACTCCAAAATTATCTAGTCGTGAGGTAAGATTATTCACAAAAAGCCTCTAGCCATGACGTAAGCTTGCAGATGGCAAGTAAAATGGCAACTAGATAATTAGTATACACCTTGGGAAACTGCTGACCCAGACATGCTGAATCAACAATGAACTGGGCCATGGACTGTGTAATTAAAACCGACCAGGCATGACACCTGATAAGCAGGGGTAGAAAATCGCCCATGTGTGAACAACATTGACCCAGGGAAAGATAATAGCCCCAGGGCTGTAAACTAAGCCCCGCCCACTCTGACTGGCAGACTCAGGGGGGTGTGAACCAGGTCTGATAAGACAATTAACACTGAGCCTGTGGACTTGGGACCAGACAGAGAGGAGCAAGGTGTGTTGGCCAATTGCAGTGATAATTGCAATTAACGCAAGGGGGAGATATAGGAAGAATTTATGACATGAATTCCTGGGAGATAAGGGTCTACTGCTAGGCTAGGTATAAAAACCCCTGCTAGACTTTTCCCCTTTAGATTAAGTCTGACTTCAGAACAGGTAGGAACTATCTCAATGTCTGTAGTCATACGCATGATTATTATGTTAGATTTCACTACAAAAGTTATTTCTTAGTTACTGATTTTCAGTCTATATCTGATCTAGGTTATTGCAAGAACTATCATTGTCATAGATTACTTGAGTGTTCTTTCTACGTTCTGTGTTCAATATCATATTGCTTTAAAGTGTTATTCTTCTGAGAAATAGAGCCTTATGTGAGACAGATCTTGTCTGGGTATACTTTTAGGTGTCTTGGTAGATGCTTGTCATTTCTTTGTACACTATCCTAGTTGCTTTTTGGTGTGTGCATTTGTTGTACAGAATATAGTCAACTGACTATTTATTTAATTCTTACAACAGCAGTAACTAAGTGGTAACTTCAATTAAGACTTGTTGTATATCTCATTTTGTAGCTATACAATATTAGTACTCATTAATAATGCCTGATGCTATTATGTTGAGTATCATTAGATGTCCATCTTGAAGTAATATAATGTTTACGGATATGTTGGATGTATGTATGTGTAATTTCATAAACTAACTAGTGCATTATGCTATGATGTTAAAGTATCATAATATTTCTAGTTTAATCAATATGTTTATGTGTATTGGATGTTTGATATATTGATTTGTCATATGCAAACCTACCAATATGAAGTGTTATGCTATTGTCTGCGCATTGGCACATTGGCCAATGATTGTGTTGGAAGCAGAGGTGTAATGGTACAGACATTACCCACAATTGGTAGTATAGGGTATATGGTGCTAAACTTTCTCAGTGTATTGTGGGCGTGCGTCCACGGTAATGCATGGAAACCTGGCACAGCTAATTGTCACGGCTTGCAAGCCCGGATGATCAGGCATTGTTATAATACCCTTACCGACCCTGTGAGCTGCTAAACTAACATTGGACGGAGCGGCTGTACGACACAGAATTTCTGTATTAGCGACATGGACATGGGGCGGCAGAAATGTAATCATTACAGGCGTGTGAGACAATTGAAAAGCCCGTCCCAGACTAAAGACAGTAGGGAGAAGGAGGATGGTGAACACAGTAGAGCTGGAAGATAAACTTGGCCAGACTGGTCATTGTATATGTTTGTGTTATGATATGTTTTAATTAGGATTGCGCTGATGTAGAACTGATATAACACATTCTTGACTTTCTTTCAAGCTCTCACAAGGAGCACCTATGTTATAGATCTCAAGACTAGAGACTACTGACTAGGAGTGTCAGGACTGACAGGATCGTCAGAATACCGGCAAGCTGTTTCTCTTTTGTGTGAGTCTACTGGAGAGTGGGGATCTGGACCACAGATCCAGATAGATCGAGTAACAAGTAAAGTTACGTAATGTTTGTCATCAATATCAATATGTATATGATTTCATCATCCTCATATTGACAATCATCCTATGTCTATTGTTATGATTAGCAAATAAATGTTGTAGTATTGTAACTCATAGTTCTGTCATTATATTTTAATTCCAATTGTGCATACGTGTTGTGTGTGTACATTGGTGGGGGTTCACTTATACACCAAGGAAGGGAGCAGTCAGGGAGAAAATCCTGTACTGGAATAGTTGTCTTTACACTTTAATTCAGACGTAAAAATCTATTCTAGCTAACCTTCTCCTTCCCATCCTTGGCGAATATTCAGCACAGTTCATTTTAATTTTGTAACGAGCCACTTGGAGCTGTACGTTGGATATTCATGGGCCTAATCTATAGTTCAGCCATATAGATTTTGTCCCTAGTCAGTTTCTGACTATTAGGGGTTGCTCGCCAGTGAAAAATACTTTCATCTAGCCGGTGGGGCACCCCGACTTCTGACAGATTGGTGTCTCGTCTCCGGGATTTAATTTTAACCCAATCCTACTGATTGGGCTTCTCGTACGGTATTTGAATTCGGACTTCTCGCTTTCAATAGACTCCGGTACTAGACCCTAGACATACGATTTTAAAAGTTAACTCTTGTAATCTTCAATCATCAAAATAGACTATCATCAAATGTAGCTACTTTTAGTTGAGGAAGTTACAGAGTACATATATAACTTTTTAAAAGTATAACAGATAAGAACTTATGAGAAAAATACCATCATCTATCATTTATTGATAACTGTTTTTAACTATTATCATTTAGTGTTATCATTAATCATTTACTGATAATTGAACACTTTAATCATATTTACATTGATGTGTTTGATGATTTAACTGCTTGACTGATTTGCAATTTTATGCTAAGATATGCCATGTTCATTTTGACATGTATGCAGTGCATTTTAATGTTTATTTAGGTAAATATTACTGTTGATTACTGTGTAGTATATCTCTCACACTTACTTCACTGCTGTCGCCAGGTACTACTTGAATATTATTTTCAGTTGTCTTTCACTGCTGAGGCTAAACTATACACATTGGATAGCGTAGACTGTCAGTAGTTAACTCTTGTCTTTCTAGCTTAGATCTGACTTTTGATATATACGGAGGAGCTTACCTGAATATAGTCATTTGCAATTATGGCCTTACGTTACCGGAATCCTGAAGAGGACATGAAGGCGCGCGCAGATTTCTCAGAGTCCGCGAGAGGGTGGGGCATAAGAAAAGGCTTAGAGGGGGAGCAACTAGAAACATATATCATAGCTGAGTTAGAATGGTGGGACCAAGAAGAAGAAATTATGTTTAAAGAAAATGATGAGTTCTTTGGAGCACAAGAGCGTAGCAAAACTGAAGGAGAAGAGATGGAGAAAACGCATATGGAAGCAGTCACTGCAGAGAAGCTAACCTTTCTAGCGGAACATAAGGTAGGAGATATGGATGCTCACCCAACCAGGAAGGAAGGGACATCTTTGCCACCCACCGCAGAATCAGAGTTAGTGGACCGGGAACTACAGGTTCTCATTCGACCCAGTCCTAAACGGAAAAGAGGGAAGAAAAAACGTGCCAAGGGCATTTCAAGCAGTCACAAACGTGATAACTGTTTGTACCACGGCAATGGTGGTTTAACAGTACAGGACCTTCAGGGAAACCACTTAACTTCTACGAGGAATAAATCTCGAAAGAAAGAGGAACTGAAGACAACCTTTAATGAGGTCGCAGGCGGAGACCTAGCCGATTCTCACATTCCCTTCTGTTCACAGAATCACGAAGTGGAATTACATCTGACTGAAATAGGGAGGATGGAAGGAGCTGAATCCCAGGTGAATTTCATTACTGCAACGCGGGAAGAATCACTAATTATCAGTTCAGATAATTTGCCTACTAACAGTTACCCAGAGGACAACTGTTCGTACCACAGGATATGTGGTTTAACTGGTCCGCCAGTACAAGACTCCCAGGAATCTCATTTTACTTCAACGAGAGGTGAAACTCAAGAGGAAGATGACCTGAGGACATCTTTTAAGGAGGTCGGAGATCGAGAGGTAACCAACTTTATTATTCCCTTCAGCTCAGGAGAGGATGAAGTGGGATTAAATTTGACTGACAGAGGGATGAAGGATGATCCGGAACCCCTTGTGATCTTTGAGGCTGCAGCTCAGGACAAGACACTAGATCTCAGTTCAAATCATTTACCTATCGTGATGGATTGCTTAGACAGCCCACCACAGGATTTACCTCAACTGGACTTAGCCCATGAAAGCAGGACCAGAGAGGAACATCCAGACCAGGAAACATTTCCAGTTGTTATCTCACAGTATACCAGTTCGGAGACTCAGGAAACACAAGGAATTGTCATGAGCCAGAATATGGACTCTGATATTGTGCAGACAACATTGTCTGTAGTTGCTAAAGAAGAAAATTCTTTGCAAAAGATGGAGGAAGAAAAGCCTATCATCTCATTAGCTGAAGTTATCAGGGAATTCCAGCAACAGGGACCTGAAGTAACAGAAGTCAAGAGTGGTTTGGAATCAGCACTCTTAGGACTCAATCTACCCTTCAGTCAGGTCGATTTGATAGGAGTAGATCAGCTATTTGTGGATACTTTATTCAAAAGTAACTCCACTTTATCGCCTGTGAATAACTATGTTATTTCTCAAGGCTGGACAACTTGGCTCACTAAATTTCCAATTTCTAGCACGGTTTTCACACGAAACTCTAATGCAGAGAAACTCAGCCCGTTAACTGATTATCAGGGGAAGAAACCGCGACACCGAGGAGGGACGATTGTTACGCCCGACTTTGAAGGAGGAAAGCGCCAGTTGAATGTATATCATGGAACCATGATGTGTAACATTATTCCTTTTAAAAGGAAGCTATTGATGGATCTGTTAAGGATCTATAAAGGACGGAGAAATATCACGGAGACAAGCTTTGCTGTGGCCAGCTTATGCGAGACTTCACTACGGGTACATCCTCGGCAGAAAGGAGTAAATCACGTGAGTGAATGGTGTAAAACAATCGCTGCCCAGAGGCGTAGAAGAATCCCGTTGATTGTGATCTTTCCCAGAGGGGTAAAATTACAACCTTCTGACAATTACCGGATTTTACCAAGCTATGGCATGGAATCCCGGCCGAAAACCAGGTACAAGGATCTATCCAGTGTATCTTTGGGTTATGGAAATGGGACGTCTTTCTGCAGATGCAGGACAACCCACTGCCACAAGGAATATTGGAAACCTTTAGGCAGATACAGAACGGAGAGTGCTTAGGCATTATTCTGGGATGTACGGCGTGCGTTGAAAAAAGATTTCTGGCAGAAACTTTTTTTTAAGGGGGAAGCTCTGTCGTGGAATGCCGCCTTAACATCCCAGAATATTTTTCTCGGTCTCCAAATTTGAGAGGCCAAATTGAGAAAGAATGAATTAATCACGCTACTCCAAAATTATCTAGTCGTGAGGTAAGATTATTCACAAAAAGCCTCTAGCCATGACGTAAGCTTGCAGATGGCAAGTAAAATGGCAACTAGATAATTAGTATACACCTTGGGAAACTGCTGACCCAGACATGCTGAATCAACAATGAACTGGGCCATGGACTGTGTAATTAAAACCGACCAGGCATGACACCTGATAAGCAGGGGTAGAAAATCGCCCATGTGTGAACAACATTGACCCAGGGAAAGATAATAGCCCCAGGGCTGTAAACTAAGCCCCGCCCACTCTGACTGGCAGACTCAGGGGGGTGTGAACCAGGTCTGATAAGACAATTAACACTGAGCCTGTGGACTTGGGACCAGACAGAGAGGAGCAAGGTGTGTTGGCCAATTGCAGTGATAATTGCAATTAACGCAAGGGGGAGATAAAGGAAGAATTGATGACTTGAATTCCTGGGAGATAAGGGTCTACTGCTAGGCTAGGTATAAAGACCCCTGCTAGACTTTTCCCCTTTAGATTAAGTCTGACGTCAGAACAGGTAGGAACTATCTCAATGTCTGTAGTCATACGCATGATTATTATGTTAGATTTCACTACAAAAGTTATTTCTTAGTTACTGATTTTCAGTCTATATCTGATCTAGGTTATTGCAAGAACTATCATTGTCATAGATTACTTGAGTGTTCTTTCTACGTTCTGTGTTCAATATCATATTGCTTTAAAGTGTTATTCTTCTGAGAAATAGAGCCTTATGTGAGACAGATCTTGTCTGGGTATACTTTTAGGTGTCTTGGTAGATGCTTGTCATTTCTTTGTACACTATCCTAGTTGCTTTTTGGTGTGTGCATTTGTTGTACAGAATATAGTCAACTGACTATTTATTTAATTCTTACAACAGCAGTAACTAAGTGGTAACTTCAATTAAGACTTGTTGTATATCTCATTTTGTAGCTATACAATATTAGTACTCATTAATAATGCCTGATGCTATTATGTTGAGTATCATTAGATGTCCATCTTGAAGTAATATAATGTTTACGGATATGTTGGATGTATGTATGTGTAATTTCATAAACTGACTAGTGCATTATGCTATGATGTTAAAGTATCATAATATGTCTAGTTTAATCAATATGTTTATGTGTATTGGATGTTTGATATATTGATTTGTCATATGCAAACCTACCAATATGAAGTGTTATGCTATTGTCTGCGCATTGGCACATTGGCCAATGATTGTGTTGGAAGCAGAGGTGTAATGGTACAGACATTACCCACAATTGGTAGTATAGGGTATATGGTGCTAAACTTTCTCAGTGTATTGTGGGCGTGCGTCCACGGTAATGCATGGAAACCTGGCACAGCTACTTGTCACGGCTTGCAAGCCCGGATGATCAGGCATTGTTATAATACCCTTACCGACCCTGTGAGCTGCTAAACTAACATTGGACGGAGCGGCTGTACGACACAGAATTTCTGTATTAGCGACATGGACATGGGGCGGCAGAAATGTAATCATTACAGGCGTGTGAGACAATTGAAAAGCCCGTCCCAGACTAAAGACAGTAGGGAGAAGGAGGATGGTGAACACAGTAGAGCTGGAAGATAAACTTGGCCAGACTGGTCATTGTATATGTTTGTGTTATGATATGTTTTAATTAGGATTGCGCTGATGTAGAACTGATATAACACATTCTTGACTTTCTTTCAAGCTCTCACAAGGAGCACCTATGTTATAGATCTCAAGACTAGAGACTACTGACTAGGAGTGTCAGGACTGACAGGATCGTCAGAATACCGGCAAGCTGTTTCTCTTTTGTGTGAGTCTACTGGAGAGTGGGGATCTGGACCACAGATCCAGATAGATCGAGTAACAAGTAAAGTTACGTAATGTTTGTCATCAATATCAAGATGTATATGATTTCATCATCCTCATATTGACAATCATCCTATGTCTATTGTTATGATTAGCAAATAAATGTTGTAGTATTGTAACTCATAGTTCTGTCATTATATTTTAATTCCAATTGTGCATACGTGTTGTGTGTGTACATTGGTGGGGGTTCACTTATACACCAAGGAAGGGAGCAGTCAGGGAGAAAAACCTGTACTGGAATAGTTGTCTTTACACTTTAATTCAGACGTAAAAATCTATTCTAGCTAACCTTCTCCTTCCCATCCTTGGCGAATATTCAGCACAGTTCATTTTAATTTTGTAACGAGCCACTTGGAGCTGTACGTTGGATATTCATGGGCCTAATCTATAGTTCAGCCATATAGATTTTGTCCCTAGTCAGTTTCTGACTATTAGGGGTTGCTCGCCAGTGAAAAATACTTTCATCTAGCCGGTGGGGCACCCCGACTTCTGACACCATCGAGAAAGAATGTTTGGCTCTGGTATGGGCTATACAGAATTTCCAACCTTATCTATATGGAACTAATTTTATTGTACAAAGTGACCAACAGCCTTTGATTTTCTTAGCCTCATCCAAAAAATTAAACACAAGATTGATGAGGTGGTCACTATTACTCCAACCTTATACATTCACCATGGAATATATCCTCGGAAAATATAATGTAGGAGTGGATTTTCTAAGTAGACACTGCTCTACAGAGGAAGAAGTTGCGGCTGCGCCACTAGGTGACCTTATAAACTAGCGTGAAACATAGCATAGCGAAACATAGCATCGACATAGCATTGCAACCCAGCAACCTAACATCAGTGTTGCACATTAGCAACCCTGGGAAGAACTGAATTGTGGGCCACTGGCAAATAGGGTGACCCGAAGAGAAACGACAGAGAGAACTACTAGCTTCACCGGTGTAAACACCATTTGCATTTGAGTACCCGAACACATCCAGGAGTCACCACAATATGTTGCTTGACGTACCACCATACCGTCTCATGACAAAGAGGTCTACAGCCACAACTTCAACCCCAGTTAATAAAGGAAGTAGCCCAGACTTCAACTAGAGGTAAGCATTCATAATACAGGATTGCCGCAGGGTTCACCACTGTCACCAGTACTATTCAACCTGTATACGGTGCCGATCACTGAACAACAGTTGGACGGGAGGGGTAGGACTCTGTCATTCGTTGACGACATCCTCGTGTATCGACAGGGTCGAGATAGACAGGCGGTTGCCAATTATATGCAGGGCGAACTAGATCGAATTTCCTCATGGTGTGCTGATGCCGATGCCCTTGTCAACCCTGCAAAGGCAACGGTTACATGGTTCTCACTAAACAACCATATTGTGAAAACAGACCTGCCGGCAGTAAGAATGGATGGGAGCAGTTTGAGTAGAACCCAGTCAATGACATATCTTGGCGTGAGGCTTGATCGTAGCCTGTCCTTCAGAGATCATGTCGATTATGTCATAACGAAGGCTCGAAAAGGTTTGTCAGCAATGAGAGTCATGTCGACTGCCAATATCGAGCAAAGACTGCTAATACTTCTGTTCCAAGGACTTGTGCTTTCACGCATCGAGTATGCCCTGGCCATCCTCACTGTCAGCCCTACACATATTGGAAGACTTGAAAAGGTACAAAACGAAGCCATGCGCATCATTTTGGGCTGCACGAGAGACACCAGCTGTGTAGCAATGAGATACCTCCTTGACTTCTCGACAATGGAACACAGGATCAAGATCTGGAGAGCTCGTGCATACTTAAAAATAAGTGCAGATGAGCAGCACCCTCTGCACGACGCTATATTCAGAGAAAAGGGTGACAGGCTAAAGAGAGGCAAATCATGGATGGGTCGGGCGGAAGATGTCGTCAGACAGGTCTGCAGTCCTACCAGTATCAACCCCGGCAAGGAATGGGTGCCGATGCCTCCAGCTTTTAAGTGCACTTTCTCCTGCATTATCACACTCGACAGAGAGCAGAACCCTGCCGCTGTCAATGCAGAGGTTAACGCGCTCATCTATGAACACTCAGATAGCCCCGAAGTGCTCATCTATACAGATGGATCTGTTGTAAAGCAGCAGAGAAGTGCGTGGGCATTTACAGCCCGTTCAGCGGGCCGAACCGTTCAAGAATCCAGTGGTGCCCACTCTATGACCACGAGCAGCATGACGATGGAGGTGATGGCAGTTACACAGGCGTTCATATGGCTGGAATCACAACATTATACCAACGTGTGTGTACTAAGTGATTCAATGAGCATGATTCAGAAGGTCGAAGCTGGATCTGTACGTAGACAGTGGACTGAATCGCTGCGGAAGTCTGTTGTCCGTAAAGTCACCTTCATCTTCGTCCCGGGACATGCGGGAGTCGAGGGAAATGAACGAGCTGACAAACTGGCTGGCTCTGCACCCCTTGTAGATGGCCAGCCCATGGATCGTGCCGATGTTATTAACGTCCTTAAAAATATGGCGAGAACAGAGGACTTTGACGTCAATGATTCCACATCGCTGTCCAGGATGAAAGACCTGGGAGTAAGAATCGGCACAGCCAGACGCGAGAGGTACATCGGGAAAACAAAGCGCCTCGTCAACCAACACAGAACTGGCACTATTAGCCACCGGACGCTGATGCATATGCTGGGGGGAGGATCTGAGCACCTATGGACATGTCCGGAGTGCAACGAAGATACCCCAACTGATAACTAACTAACTAATTCACAAATACTCATTTTAAAATATCACAGAAACAACACACCGTAGAAAAAACAAAAATTTTTCACTTTATTTAGGTGTGTGTGTGTGTGTGTGTGTGTGTGTGTGTGTGTGTGTGTGTGTGTGTGTGTGTGTGTGTGTGTGATGAAATACCAAAATGTGATACACGAGTAAATGGGCATATTCTTAAGCAAGTGAATCGGAACAGTCATAACATCTGATGGGAGATGCCTCAAAGAGATTAGAACAAGAATTGCGAAGGTAGCCTTTTGCAAGATGGAAAACATACTGACCAATAAAAAGATATCAATTGAAATGAGAAAAAGAGTGTTGACGTGCTACATAGAACCTATACTTGTGTATGGAAGTGAAGCTTGGACAATAAGCAACCAAGCTGAAAAACATCTGATGGCTGTGAAAATGTGGTTTCTGAGGAAAATGCAAAGAATATCATGGATAGACAGAAAAATAAATGAACAGGTCCTTCAAGAAACAAATGAAGATCGTAAATTGTATAGAGTCATTAGACGTAGACAGTAACAATTTTTTTGGGACATGTTATGAGAAGAAATGAATTGGAGAACTTGGTGACAACTGGCAAGATCGAAGGGAGAGACTAAGGGGAAGACTGAAAAGTAAATACCTGGATGGCTTGGCCACGTGGTATGGTCGAGACAGGAACGTGGAGATGATCCACGACTCTGGTGATCGAGTGAGATGGCAGAACATGACCGCCCACGCTTATCAGCATGGCAAATGATTGATGATGGATGGAAATACTTAAACCACATAGTCACTGATATTGTTTGAACGTCGGAGCATCAGTTTTCCCCATGGTAATTGCAAATTTAAAATGAAGTCTTTCTGTTTGCACACAACTGACTGAAAGCCGTCTAATTACTCATGTCTTGATATAAGTGAGAAATTATTTATTGTTCATCAAATACAATATACAAGATGTTTTCTCTTTTTTACCATTATGACAGCTATTAAACCAGTGGTTCTCATCCTTTTTTGGCCCGTGCCCCCCTTCACCATATTTTCAGAATGTCATTCCCCCCCCCCCCCCCTTCCTATTAAAAATTTAGCCCGTGCCCCCTTCACCATATTTTCAGAACGTCATTCCCCCCTTTCATATTTCCTATCTAAAAATCCCCACACCCCTACACAGTATACGTAAAAATGGAAGGTAAATTTAATAGCATATACTAAAACAAATCTAGACATTCACATAAAACATTATTTGTGGGTCTACTTACTTTAGAAAATGAATTTTAGAAGGATGAGACGTACATAACTGTAAAGTATGAAGGGAAAAACAATATCAAGTAATCGGTTTTTGTATTAACGCGATCTTGAAATGGTCTTCATTCCCCCCCCCCCCCCCCCCCACCCCTTCCTCCCTGGAAACCCTAAAATTCCCCCCTGGGTGGGAATTCCCCACCGGTTGAGAACCACTGTATTAAACAAATTACTCAAAATTGGCAAGCTAAGCATTTTATGACCTGTCGACTGCACAGATATTACTAAAGACTGATTACATCTGTTTTCCACCCATACTGGTCTATGTTTGATACTTGATTTGCTCATTGCTACCTGTGGGAGTAGGTTTGTGTAGTTGGTAATGATGTTTGACTGCGCGGAAGAAATCATTCCTGATTCAACGGGCAAGACGGCGTTTACCTGCAAAGCGTTGTGGAACGTAATGAGCACGGCAAGGCACGTAGAGCACCCTGGTCATCCACTGCACCTGTATTCGTCTCCAATCGTCTCGACTTGTCTTGCCACTGGACTCAGATGGACTCAGGCGAGAGAGTGAGGTCGACGAATTGCGCAACTCTTCCTCACTTTAATCCAAGTCATCGCGCAAGTCATTCTTCATCCAACGTCACATATCATTAAATGGCAAGACAAGATTCCAGACACTGAAGTCCTAGAAAGAGCATCCATGCCCAGTATCCACACTCTACTGATGAAGAATCAGATTCGCTGGGCTGGTCACTTGACTCGCATGCCAGATCACAGGCTCCCTAAACCGAATTTTTTACAGCGAACTGCGTTGTGGTAAACGCTCCAAGGTGGCCAGAGGAAACGTTTTAAAGACACTCTGAAAATTTCACTGAATGCTTTTGGAATTCATCATGACACCTGGGAGGCTGCAGCCAGACCAATTCGTGGCGGCTCATGCGCAAAGGGCAGTCATATGTGAGGCACCAGACTGCAAGAGCTGTGAAGAAGGCAGACAGAAAACACTGCAATCCTCCTCAGAGCGTAAGCATCTTGTCAAAGAACTTTCGACCAAATAGGCCTTCATTTAGGCTCCATACTGCACCCACGATGAAATGAATGGCATCATCATTCTTGATGACAACAACAACAACATGATGTTTTGATGAGTCAAGCTGAATATACATTAGATTGACAGGCTTATGGTTTAAGTGTTTCAGTCTCTGTTTAGTTTAGTTTGGCCTAGTTTAGTTTAGTCGATGGATCAACATCAGCTGCACACGGGTGTAAACCCATAAGTGCTCCGTTCTCCTCCTAACCCAAACCTGAGTCCTGGAGAAACTCAGCTCAGTGCACGAACTCCGTAGCACCGCGAGGATCCTGAAATACTTTGCGTAGATTTTAACTCAAAATTTTGCCCGGGCAGCGCCGTTAGGCTACTCTTTTTTGATTTCCAACTGCCAAGGGATGTTTTTGTGCGCAACAATACACACAGGCGTCCGATCTCACTACCCAGAGACCAGGGGAAATTTTATTATTAGAAGTCCACGTGAAATAAATCCCGGTCCTCACTGGGGCATGAACCCGGGACCTCCAGCACTCAAGGCGGACACCATATCTCGAGACCACACAGCCCCCCAGTCTTCTTTTAGTGTCATTGTAGCAAATTATTCTAGCTCGATTAAACTGGGTCCTACCATTCCACTTTTATATTGAATAGGTACACAGCTATTTACATTCAGGTTATGGCCAGTCCATCATCCCTTTCAATAGACAGATCTCTGGATGGTGCCATCCTGTCAATGTCAAATTAGTATTTCTAAGAATTATAAAGTGTCATTATGTTTGTGGTCAACAGACAAAGAAATGTTCTTGTGAGCTTGGTTCATGACGGAGTGGAATGATTCAGCCTGTTGTCTGGTTTCTGGGATGAACAATATATCATCCACACACCAGCGGTATCGTAGCTACGTCCTTAATATTTGAGGCTCTTTGTTTTTCCGTGTATGCTATAAAGACATCTGCTAGAATGGGACGTAGAGGACACCTCCTGGCCAATCTTGTCAATTTGGTGGTACAATTTTTGTTAACGAAAAATGAATTTAATATTAGTTGTGCACAATAGTAGTAATTTCTTGAATGTGGATGTCAGTCAATCCAGTATGTAAAAAAAAAAAAAACAACTTTCCACCTTATTCAAACAGCTTTAGCAGCTTTGGTTATAATTTTGGTGGTTCAAGGTCTGGATTTAGATGATTTTATCTCTGTGTGTTTAGCTGAATATTTGATGCAACAGTTTATGCCTGTGACGTCAGCTAGGGTGTTGGCCAGTGGGTTTTCCTTTATGTCTGCTTCTTCCTGCTCTTCCGTTTCTCAGTGTTGGCTCCTAGCCCATCTGTTCTGAGTGGATGTAGTGCTTAGAAAAAGAAAACTCTTAGCCTGCACAGTTCACAGCGACTGCACTAGCCAGGCAGCCTTAATTCCCCAGGCTCAAGATCCCCCCCCCCCCCCCCCCCACCCTCCCTGCCATACACCGCAAGGTACTATATTGGCAGTAAATGACAGTAGTTCTTTGAAGGACTCATCTTTTGGTTTATTTGCTTTGTTTCCTTTTTTGATGTTTTTCTGTGCCTGAACAAAGAGCAGTGCTGCCATCCAAATGACTGTCACCTCTTCAGGTAGTTTGGTACACTCAAATATCTCTTTGTGATCTTCAGTAAATTTATCTCTAGGCTTTTGTCATCTTTCCAGGTGAAAACTGGTTTACACTTGAATTTATTGGTCACTGTGAATGGGTTCATGATTTCAGCTTAAGGTTTCTCTGTGGAATTTTGGCATTGGCTTCAGTGTGAGGTTTCTCAGTTGTCTTTGGTGTGTCTGTTGGCTTGTTTTGGATTAGCTACCTGTAGATATTTAGTTGTTCTCTTTCTGTGTGAATCGCTTGTAGTATGTCTTCATGTTCTTTCTTTATCTAAGCCATGTGTACCACCTCTTGCTGGATGCTACGCAGGATTTCTTTCATTTCTTCCAGAAGTCTTGTGTTGCTGCAGGTGTCTTGTTCTTGGTTTTCATTGGTTGGCTTCTGTGCCAGGAGTTTGTTGATTTGTTTCCTGAGATCATGGTCTTGAAGCTGGCTTTTGTCATCTCGTGAAATGCCTGTTGCTTTCTCGCACCACCATCCTGCTTCCTTGAGTGTTTCTTGTTATGGCTAGTGTTATGATGTTTCTATGTCTTTGGAGGTTCGGGCAGCCCAGGTATCTTGTTCTGTGTTTGCCAAAGCAGTTTACACACTTGTCAGGGTCCTTTATGGTAAGCAATAGTGTAAGCAATAACTGAGGTCAAGGACAGTAGGAGACACCACGGCTTGGCTAACGAAAGGTCAGGCAAGAAGCCCGTGGACAGACCCACGTGATGTGGGAAGGTCAAGAAGGAGAGAGTATGTGTGTGTGAGACAGCGGATAGAGACAGACGTATTGATATTGAGAATAGCGAGAGATAGAACGATCGAACGATAGTGTTGTGGCAGATAGATGAGATGAACATTGTGTATTGATATTCAGGAATGTACTAGCTGTGATATGTGCGGGATGATGTGAGACTGTGATTGCGAATGGTTAGAAGGGCGACAGTGTGTAAATATCGCCCAGGTGGATATGAGTGAGCGTTTGACCGCCTGTGTAGAATGATGGCGTGATCGTAAGCGTGAGTTAACGGTGTAGCGAGACCAGGTGTGTTCTGAATGATATTATCTTGTAGTATAATGTAATAAAGGTTGTACCGGAGACAGCTCCTGTGAGTTTCCGATTGCAGTCATTGTTATTGGTATATGTCTATTGGATGTTGTAATTTGCCTGTCCAAGTCCAGTGAGCTAAAGTGAAGAGATAGTTAGGACTCTGACAACACTTTCTATTATCATTAGGCTTCCAAAAGGGTTCAATTATACAAAGCGACCGACGTAACCAGAAGAAGTCAACCTTAACCAGCACGAGAATCACGTACCTGTACATCAAGCGTTCGAGTAAACAGCAGATAAAGATAAGTTGATTAATTTTGGTTGCTAATTACCCAAATCTGCATTCTTTGATTTCTTTGTGAATATATACCATTATTGATAGATTTGAAAATTAATAAACATAAAATGGTGTCAGAATAAGAAACAAGTTACAGTTTACTCTATTGAAACATAAATAGCCTACACCAATATATTAATTAAATAAGTAGAAATTAAACCAGATCAATCAAGATACTGGGGACAAAACATTACAGAAAGTTGCAAGATGTCAGCAACCTAGCTTTGACAGGCATCCATGGATTCTTCTTTTGCACCACACGAATGATAACTCGTACGTCGTACAAAAGGATATACATTTATTCTGGACTAGTTACACAATAGCTCCGCGAGCTGATAATCACATAGATCATATACATGATGACAATATTACGTTAGGACGTTATCTATGGTAACATCTACTGTATTAATCTAAGCCTAAGTCACCACTATTTCTACTGTCCTATAAACAACACAGTATTCAGAGCGAATACTACGATCTGTCTCCTTCGCTGTCATTGTCCCCATCTGCTTGACTTTCGTGGCGTGTCCAGCCACGAGCTGGTGACCCTGCATGCGTCAGCAGGTTTACGTGCTTGGTGACCCAGCACGCGTTTAGTGGCTTGTCAATAGGTTACTATTCTAGAGTTACCACTGTTTATGGATACTCCTCGTGGTAATGGTTTCCCCACTCTAACCTGGGTAACTCCTGATCATGTCCTACCGTGACCTCTTCTATGACACGTGTGTGTCCAGTCGGAGAACTGTTCAGTTCTCTATCGTCTCTTAGTCCTATTCCTGAGTTCTCTCCTCTCTTCTCTATTTGCCTACATGCGGCTCTTTGACAGGCTCTCTCTCCGTCTGTGTTGTGTTACAAGCTTTTAGTTTATGGGTGTAACGCAAATGGTTATCTACAACAAAAATTAGGCCTGTCTAATTTTGTCAAAGGCTGCATGAGCTTGCTAACTATGTTCTGGGTATAGCACAAGACCTCTACTTTCCAATGTCACACTGTTGTATCACTTCACTTGGCTATTGATTATCACACCACATTAGTACAGTTGGTTAGAGCCCTTGCTCGTCCTAACAATATACTTCTTGGGAGTTGTGTGACCCGAAGCCATAGTCCTTGTAAAGACCTGCTCCTCCAATCGTCAATTTAACTGACGACCCAAACAATTTGCCCCTATTATGGGTACAAAACATGAATTATATTCATGCTCCCATATAATATTTACTCCAACTTGTATAATGCTTTGTGCGCTAATGTTCACCTATCTAGCTTCCGCTTGTGAAGAACTATTTCAGTGTTAAACTAGGGTTTCGAAAGTCTGTAGTGTCCCCTGTTCAGAGTAGTTATGCCCCTTTGCAAGTACTGATGTCTGCATCTTTATCTGTTAGTTTTCCTGATTGGTTGCGTGTTTGTATTTAAGTAATGTGTACTTAAATTACCAACATGTATGTATGTCTATAATTTGCATGTATGTTATTTTTCAAGCGCCATAAAACGGTTTATTGTAGTCACAAACGAGTGTGTAAGGCTGATTTATGACTACTTGGCCGGTTTATGAAGCTTAAAATATGTTTCCTATCTCTATAATGTAAGTATGGCACCAACACGGATAAAAACGAACAACACATTGTGTTATACAACTTGACATGGACGAATCACAAAATCTCGTTGCCCCGGGAAGGCCAACCCGGTAAACAAATGCCCGCAGAAGTCAGATGTGTCGGCCTAACGGCGCAAGAACGCAGCTCTGCTGTAAACAGGCACAACGCAATCACATCCACACAAAAAACTTCCGGATGAACGAAGAAGAAGAAGAAAATCTCGTGTTGTGCGGCAAAAAATCCGCAAAATGTCTCATTCTTCTGTATTTATTTCATTCACTCATTCACTTTTACACTTCTTTCATTCACACTTTTATTCCACACTGTTTAAAAAAAACGTTACGTCATTAAAATACTGTTATACACAAGAAAATGAATGAAAAATATATTTACAATAAATGGTTGGCTCAGTTTAGAAAAGTTTTCGAGCCAAATGACTGTGGGCGTATTTCTGCACCGGTCATTTCTGTACAAAAATTTACATGATTATGAGGATTGTTTACTACTAATCCTGAGTGTAATGATGACTATACTTAATCTAATCTACGTTGGTGTGCTGTGCTACGCTAACTTAGGGGAATAATCTAACTAAATGAATAAAATGGGGTGAAGTGTGTTAGTTACCTTAATGTGTGTTTCTAAATATGATGGTATAAATTCTAAATGAGGGTATAAATTTTAAGTGATGTTTCATTTAACTAAACTATATGAGAATGTATTTAAATGATGATGGCTTAATGTTGTGTTTACTAAGTTCAAGAGTACATCTAATGATTTGACGTCTATGAATTTCTAACTTGTGTAGATGAAGTTTAAACCTTAATTGTTACTAATTTCCAATTTAAACAAATTTTATGGGGATGGTTTTGTAAATTCCATTGCAACTAAGGAAGCTATAATATTAATTGCAACTGTCATAAAAACATGTTATGATACATATCACATACATTTCTAACTATACATTAACTACATTAATTACTTTCAGGTGTGTGGTTGGAGTCGCATTCTCTGTTGAATCTTGTTGACATAGAGTAGTATAAACAATGTCTCATATGTACGCGCTCATCCTGGGTGAAGTTTGAATAGTCCTACTCACGGGTTACATATAGGATATGATGATGGCGTAGACATCTTTTAATGTGTCTGTTTTTTTCCCACACGTAATGACACAGTTCACGCTAGTCAATTCAAGGCGATTCACAATTCTAAAAGCACTAAAGTGTCTATAATTCTACATTCTGGACACCGATTAATTTAAGTGTCAATGAATGTGGTGCTGTAGAATCGCTCCTCTCTGGTATATCAGGTATCTCAATATTAGAGGGTCTGGTGAGCGTGTTTGCCAGTAAGTTCATTTTCCCCTTTATATGTTTAATAGTGAACGAGTAGTTCTGAAGAATCAACGACCACCTATAAATTCTGTTAATGCTGTGGACTCCAGACTTCATAACTGTAAGAGGGGAATTATCAGTTTCGATGACAAAATGAGTGCCCGCTAAGAATCGGTGGAGTTTATGGACACAATAGATGATGCTTAAGGCTTCTAATTCAGAGACTCCATACCTCAACTCAGCAGGTGTAATTTTCCGGCTTACGTAAATGATTGGGTGAAATATTTACTAATGGAACTGGCCTAGTACTCCTGCAATGGATATAGCACTTGCAACTGTATGAAGAAAATACGTAAGGCTTGGATCAGGCAAGCACAATATTGGTACAACGCTAAACATTTGTTTAAATTTTGATAATGCATCAATTAAATCTGCATCTTTTACATTCAGTTTTACATTTGCTTTCAATACATCCGAAAAGACGCTGGTAATCTCAGCGAAATTAGGTATGAACTTGTTGTAATAGTTCACGAGATCAAGTAAGCTTCTGACTTGCTTCTTGGTCGTTGGCATAGTTAGATTAAACATTTTAGTTACGATTTTATTGTCAGTTTTGAGTTGGCCTCTTGTTATGGTGTGTCCAAGGAAGTCAATTTCTTCCAACCCCAACTCAACTTTTGTTGGTTTCACAGTAAGACCGAATAATCTCAATCTATCGAAGACATGTCGCAGTTTCTGTAGATGTGTTGTCCAGTCTGCAGTATGGACACATATATCGTCAATATAAGTCTCCGTATTCGTTACTCCATGAAGAAGATCCCTAGTGAGTCGAACAAAAGTGGCTGGAGCATCATGAAGGCCAAAAGAAAGGAAGCGCCACTCATAAAGAACTAAGGGTGTTGAGAAAGCAGTGAGATGAATAGAAAGTCTGTGCATCGGGACTTGCCAATATCCCTTCGTTAGGTCGAGTTTAGAAAAGATCCTAGAAGTTGACATGTTGAGAATTAGATCTTCGCACGATGGAATTGGATCTGTGTCTACCTTGGTGACATTATTTAATTTCCTGAAATCGACACAGAGGCGAATTGTTGAGTCCTTTTTCTTGACCAGGACAATAGGGAAAGAATATTCTGATTGCGACTTTTGGATTATTCCACTCGACTCAAGACTAAGGATTTCCTTGTCGAGTTTTTCCCTGTAACTTAAAGGGATGGAATAAGGTCGGCATTTGATAGGGGTGTGATCAGATAGAATAATGGAGTGTTCGATCCTGTCAGTCCTACCTGGAATGTCAGAAAAAAATGTCTCTGTATTCCGTAACTAACGCTATTATCTGTCGTCTTTGTTCGTCTGTGAGTCTTGGTTCTATCCGTATGCTATGAATCGTCGTAGTCATGTCTACTGTCGGAACTGGTAGTTCCATGTCGTCGTCTTCTATCTGATTCAGTACTGTTGTGGTACTAAGTGCGTGTTCTGTTTGCTGACTACGTGTAATCTGCGATGTCATCGTCTTCTGTCACACTAACTAGTGTAGTTGCGTTGTGTACATCTGTCGTCTGGTTGCTTGGTGTAGATGCATTCTGTTTGTCTGTCACCTGTTCTTCTTGTCGTAAAAAGTAAGGCTTCAAACTAGCCGTGTTAGTTTGTTTCCAGGCTAATATTTCATCAGCAGTGCAGTGTTTTAACCCTGGTAGGCAGCCAAGAATCAGGTCAGTACACGGGTTGTGTAAAATCGTGCACGTAAATGTGCTGGAAAGGAACGGGGTGTTTATACAGGCTTTTGCTAGCGGGTATTTCTCAATATTACCTGAAAAGGTACGGCATTTCACAAACCCGCCCATATAATCCTCTGGGTTGGCTAGTTCTTTCCTTAACCCGATTAAAGTATATCCACTATCAAGTAAACATTGGCATGGATAATCGTTCACCAGTGCATCATGGAACATTAGATTGCCTCTGGAGGCTATAGCTGCGTTTGCATTCTCACTAGAGAATGGTACAATGTGCCCACATTTGAGTTTTCCGTCCACATGGAACTGGTGACAAGTATTACATCTATCAAAGTTTAAAATATCTGTAACAGCAGCCACATCCTCACAATCATTGAAAGGTAACACATTCTCATACTCAGTTTCACTCCCACTGTCGGAAGATGTGTCAATAAGTATAGCATTGCTAGCTCTCATTCTCTGACGACCCATACATTTAGAGCTATAATGCCTGTACGAAGAACAAAAAAAATAAACATTTGACTGCACACCTGTATGCACTCCTTTTGCTCTCCTGCTTTTTAATCATCATTTCAAGATGTGCAGGGTATGACGGGTTCATATCACACATAGCATATTGTTGGTGATTTAAATGATAGTAAATACATAGAGGTGGCTTTTGATCTTGCCTATCTTTCTTCTGGTATGGTTTCTGGTTGAAGGATTTCTGGGCTGGTTTTTGGCAAAAGCCGCAATTTCGGATTCATTTATGTATGATTTAACAACGTCTCTATTCGAAGAGAAATAAGCCGAACCTCGCTTTTCGAGTTGTTCTAGTGACTCAATGTCTGCTTGTTGCAGGAACTTGGCGAAGGGAGATGGAACCGTAGATATAACTTTGTCCATAATCATTAGTCTTTCAACTTATCAAAATTCTTCCCTATCTTCGCTGCGTTAAGCCATTTACTGAAGACACTTTGAACATTAGATACATAATCGATGAACGTTTCGTTCGATTTTGGTTTAATTTGAGAATACTGGATCTGATATCCAGGAGCATCGAGTAAAAAATGCTGCATAATTCTATCACGAATATATTGGTAGTTAGTTCTTAAATCTGCTGGAATTGATTCAATTACTTTCAAGGGCTCCCCAGAGAGATTCTTCATATAGATCATCGCCCAATCTTCCAACGGAACTTTTTGAAATTTAAGCTGGAACTCGATATTCTCGGTCCAGGTGGAGATGGAATCTCCTTGGCAGTAGCGCTTCACAATCCCTTTATACTTTGTGAATTTGTTCTGCTCTTCTTGACTCTTTTGCTTAGTAGTAGCTATCTGAACATGCAAATCAATTTCCCTTTCTTTCATTCTTAACTGTGTCTATGAGTCTAATTCCATTTGTTTTTGTTTGGTGGCTTGTTATAACTCTATTTGTTTTTGTTTTAGTTCTAATTCTTTATGTTTAGTGGCTTCCCCTACTTCTAACATTTCTTTTTGATGTTGTCTTTCACGCCCCCGTTCATCTCTCTCACCGTCTGTGTATTCTTTATATTTACGTTCTGCCCATTGTTCTAACTTATCCCCGCTGTGGCCTAGATCTTTCCCCGCCTGGATAAATTCCCCTAATGTTGACATTGTATAACTTTATGTTCACACACAACTGGTACTACAAGTAAATTTTTATGATCAATAAGTATTCCAATTTACAATTTCGCACTGGTAAAATAAGATGCGTTCATTAATTGAGAATATCAAAATATGCAACGATACTCATCTGATTTTAGGTATGATTCCACCACTTGGGATGTCACACTACTTTCTCGTCCACACGATAGATCTGCTCGCTACTACGATCGATGTTCCTGTTCCGTAGAGCAGCAATAATTAATGCATAGCATGTGTTACAAGATACAAGATAGTAAATAACTTAAGTCCCCCAATATTTACGGTATGAAAAACACAAATGTGATATGATTAATTTGAATGATATGAATGATATGATTGAATGAATGAATCGTCAATGAATCGTCAAATGTCGGTCTATGTCGTCTTGTCTTCGCTTTCTGTTGTCTCTGACTGAGCTATATTTCTTGATCGTAATCTGTAAACTAGTCTAATTTTCCTTGTACTAACTGTACTTCTGACATTATATTATTTTGTGGGTATATATATTCACACCAAAAATATAAGATCTTCAAAAATAATCAAAATAAGCAAAATAATCCTAACATAATTTTTGTGGGAACTCTTACCGAGTCCATCATAAATCATGAAATATAAATGCACAAAATGATGATCGCACAGCTCTTAAACGATGCTTTCACAACATTTCACTGTGAGCGCAGTGCGTCATTTTTTAGGTCAATTTTCAGATCCTAATAATCAATAGTAATAGTACACTTGTGGTTTGGGTAAATCACCATTTTACAAGTACACCCGAATTTAGAATAAATATCAAATATAAATACCAAATATATCCTAATACTTATGTGGGTTGATGGTTCAAAAATAATTGCTTGAATGTGGTTCAAGCCCCACGTTCTGACACCAAATATAATCCTGCCTGTCAGCAACCTAGCTTTGACAGGCATCCATGGATTCTTCTTTTGCACCACACGAATGATAACTCGTACGTCGTACAAAAGGATATAAATTTATTCTGGACTAGTTACACAATAGCTCCGCGAGCTGATAATCACATAGATCATATACATTATGACAATATTACGTTAGGACGTTATCTATGGTAACAGCTACTGTATTAATCTAAGCCTAAGTCACCACTATTTCTACTGTCCTATAAACAACACAGTATTCAGAGCGAATACTACGATCTGTCTCCTTCGCTGTCATTGTCCCCGTCTGCTTGACTTTCGTGGCGTGTCCAGCCACGAGCCGGTGACCCTGCATGCGTCAGCAGGTTTACGTGCTTGGTGACCCAGCACGCATTTAGTGGCTTGTCAATAGGTTACTATTCTAGAGTTACCACTGTTTATGGATACTCCTCGTGGTAATGGTTTCCCTACTCTAACCTGGGTAACTCCTGATCATGTCCTACCGTGACCTCTTCTATGACACGTGTGTGTCCAGTCGGAGAACTGTTCACAGTTCTCTATCTTCTCTTAGTCCTATTCCTGAGTTCTCTCCTCTCTTCTCTATTTACCTACATGCGGCTCTTTGACACAAGACTTTTTCGAGGGTACACGAGCACAAGACAAAAAAAATTGTAATAGGAAACATAACCTAATCCGTGATTGGACACAAAAATTTGAGGAAAACATGCAAGACTACAAAATTCCAAAAAGGACATGGGGTCTATGGTATAGGTGGTATTTACCAATAAAAAGTAAAAAACTACATGAGATCATACCAGATATGTCAAACATGGACTATGAGTATTACAAAACAAACATATTATCAAAATATGTAAACTACTTCGACACTCTAAAATTAGAGGTACAAAATCTGAAACCAGCCCCAGACAAGTCGTTTACCCAGTATATACAGGAAATAGAAGACTTTTTCAGGAAGCTAACATTTGAAATTAGACATACAGACAACAATCAAGAAGCAATAAATTTCTTAGTAATGGAAAAACTTAAAGCAACACTCCCAGTCGAATGCGGAAAATATTTAGAAGAAAACAACACAGAGCCTATCAAAGAATTACTAGAAAAATGCCGCGAATATTACAACCAAAATATGAACCCAGTTAAGAACACTCAACAGAATAGCACTGTGAGGACAACGACATCTTCAGCCACAGATTGTCAAAAAAACCACATAAAACAAAACAAGTACTGTGCAAACATTGTAGCACTCCGCATACAGGAAATGCAATATGCGATAAGAATCCCACTTATCAAGAATATCTGAATACTATTATAGCACAAAAACTGGGAAAGATAAATCAGAGGAAATATAGAACCAAATGTCATTTTTGTTTAGCTTTTGGTCACAGACGTTTTGAATGTGAAGGATTAAAACGAATACAGAAAGCAAAAGCAAATGCAGCCACAGACATTACAACAGACAGTCCAGCAAAGAACCTAGAAAAAGTAAACATCACAGATATGAAAACAAGTAGTACAAACACTGCAAATACAGAAGAACAGACTGAGTTTTACCCAACAGACTTCATACCATATTTCAATAATGTTGTTAACATCAGTCAGCCTCACTCCTTAGTAAGAGAGGATAATACTCCACAAGAAATAAATAAAATGAACAAAACCTCCAGACTGTCAGTAGGAAAACTAACATTCCAGTATGGATATATTAATGACACATTATGCACATGTGTACGCGACACAGGGTCCTGTCTTATCGGTCTTCAGAAAACCCTAGCTGATCCGAAAGACTACCTAGATTAGTACATCTATTGCAGAACTGTTTCAGGGACAATAGAGAAATATCCTATGGCATGGGCCAATATAAAATCACCATTCCTATCAGGCAGGGTAACTTGCGCATTATTAGACAACCCATGCTGCGACTTGTTAATTGGAAATGTAACAAATGTAACAGACCACACAGAGTCTGAAATCCAGACCTGTCAGAAAGTTAACACCCCAACAAACGCTGCTATAAACACATCACTAGACATACAAAAAGATGCTAAACAGACCAAGGTACCACATCAGACCAACTCAACTACCCTCTCACAACAAGAGAAAACAGAAACTAGTGGTTACCCACAGAGACAAGAATGTACATATGACAAGCATTTTACAAGTGCTGGAAAAGACCATAATGCACCATGGTATATGTTATACCTCCTTTTAACTATACACGTGCGAAAGTGCACACAATGGATAATGCTACTCGCACTACTCCTATTGAATGCAGAACAAATGACTTCACTGGCAGTTTTATTCACACATCATCATTGTGCAACACGGATGATATTACTCATGACAAACCAGCTAACTGTGATACTAACATCACTACATGTGAATCAAAATTTATTATTCTTCTTCTTCTTCAGCTTTCCGAGCCATTGAGGTTCTTTGCTGCAAATACAATCCGTCTCCATTCGTCTCTCTGGTGGACCTTCTCTTGCCAGTCGTTGATTCCAAGTGCTTGTAGGTCTGTATAAGTATTATCTCTCCACCGCCTTCTTGGTCTACCTCGGGGTCTACGGTCATTTATTTCCTGAGTGTAAGCGAGTTTTGTTTCCCTATTATCTTCCATTCTTTCTATATGCCCCAGCCATTGTAGTCTATTAGCCTTCATGATACCAGTGATTAGCGGGGACTTAAACAGATCATAAATGTCTTTGTTACTTCTTCTTTTCCACTCTCCACTTTGTGTATCCCTAATGGGTCCAAAGATGCGTCTTAAAATTTTGTTCTCAAGGTTTGTAACAGGGCTTCGTCTCCTTTCGTTGTACTCCAGGTTTCAGAGCCATACAGCACAACTGGTCTGATCAGTGTTTTGTATATTGTGATTTTGGTGTTACGAGATAGCGCCTTTGATTTTAGTAGATGTTGTAGTGCATAGTATATCTTATTTCCAGAGTTGATTCTAGTTTGTATTTCTTCCCTTATGATGTTGGAGCAGTGTAAAATTTATTATTGCCACTGGTAATTACCATGTTAAATCAACTCAAACACATACGCATCCTGAACAATGTAAAGCATCAGTCGGTGGAATTACTGACACAAACCAGCAACAAAGTAACCTACACACTTTGGAATACATATACAAATTGCATAGCAGTGTACAAACATGTACGATTACATTTCAAGACTATACATGGTGTATTATTATTATTATTATTATTTGAACTATTGGATGTATACACACATATACGAGTGCAGGTTTGGAGATAGCACTCAAAATGATCTCAACATTAAATTTGTAAATCCCCACCCATCGGAAAATTATTTTTAACCTTAACCCACTTTATATCTTTAGATCGAGTAACTCCAGAATTGCCTTGTCTGCTGTACGACTCCAGCGCTATGATACTAGCACACACTCCATTGTATATACCAACATAAAAGTTCCAGCAACAGAAAAAGTTTCATCGGCAAGACAGTAAGACTCAACATTTGATTTCAAGCATCTAACAGTGAGTTCATCCCATACTGAGTTTTTTTTTTTCAAAGAACAAATCGAGACAAGTATCTACAGGGACCACATTTTGAAATCGACCAACAACGACAAGAATTTCACAAGTACAGACATCCATTCCCAGTGGCCAGGTGAATAAACCAGAAGCCAACCTACGAACTATGTCAAAAACAGTCACAGACATACACCATGGTCACACTCAAGAGTAAAAGTATCAAACTCAAGATACTAAAACGGATGTTACAAATGTGAACTCCAATAGTTTGCCAGAACAGACTTATAAGATTACCCAAACATGGTGTAAATTCATGACACTATACAGACAAAAGAACAATAGCGGTATCCAGAAAAAGATCACATCGATTATCCAACATTGAAAGGAATGAAGGCCAAACAAGCAAACATCATAATGAACACTGGACACCGGCGATTTAATTACGTGTGCATAATTCCCACAGGACAAGAACATTATCCTTATAACTGCATAAAGGCAGTGACGATGAACATTTTATTGTAATTATTATTAATTGTATGAAATTGAATGTTTAAATTTAGTATTATAGCAGTTTATATTATTAGGATGTGATAGTTAGAGATAAACGTAAGTATAACTGGAAAATGTATAATGTGTAATGCTGAGAATCAACGCCTGGCAATCCCAATACGTGAGTTTTTCTAAATTTACATTCGCATATGGTGGAGGGCCCGACGAATGACGCTTAGCAATAGTGTTACAGAACTAATACAACAATATTGTAACATAAATGAACATACCAACAGGGGTATACCAACAGGGGTATACCAACAGAAGAGATTAACAATGACTCTCCACAACAGTAAACGAGGGGTGCCCATAAAGGGAAACAAGTCAAGGTCTGACAGAAAAAGGTTTTAAGAGGGACTATTACATACATGAAGTATATTCGAACCATGACCACAACAGTGACATAGCGTGCTCATAAAGAAAATCGATTAGGGTGCATTAACTATAGACGAGGGAAACCACGTCTGAATAGAGAGAAAATTTAAGAATGCTGTAAGAGGATATTGTAGCCTTATTACAGGCGTGAATCAATGGAGAATCTTTAAGCCAGCATAGCCTCAATAAATATGAGAAGATAATACACAGTGTATCGATTGTGAAACATGAACATAAGGTAATGTCACGGAAATGGTATTGAAGAAGTATAACGAGATGTGGCTAGTAGAACCCAACCAAAACATTTGCCAGACCACGACAAAACGTTGAGAGAAAACCTCATTACTGAAAAAGAGAGAACAATAGTGATAATTAATCTCAGGAAAAGACCATCGTAATAAGGTACGCATGCGTACTACCAATGATCATACAGTCCCCTGACAAGATTAAAGATCTATCAAAATACAACACAAATGTGTCACATTTCTAAAAGAAAGTGCCACATTGGGTGGTGGGGGGGGGGAGAGTGTCAGGGTCCTGTATATGTAAGGACCTAAGCAATAGTCACACAGTAAGCAATAGCTGAGGTTAAGGACAGTAGGAGACGCCACGGCTTGGCTAACGGAAGGTCAGGCAAGAAGTCCGTGGACAGACCAACGTGATGTGGGAAGGTCAAGGAGGAGAAAGAGGCAGTGTGTGTGAGACCGCGGATAGAGACGGACGTATTGAGAATAGCGAGAGATAGAACGATCGAACGATAGTGTTGTGGCAGATAGATGAGATGGACGTTGTGTATTGATATTCAGGAATGTACTAGCTGTGATATGTGCGGGATGATGTGAGACTGTGATTGCGAATGGTTAGAAGGGCGACAGTGTGTAAATATCGCCCAGGTGGATATGAGTGAGCGTTTGACCGCCTGTGTAGAATGATGGCGTGATCGTAAGCGTGAGTTAACGGTGTAGCGAGACCAGGTGTGCTCTGAATGATATTATCTTGTAGTATAATGTAATAAAGGTTGTACCGGAGACAGCTCCTGTGAGTTTCCGATTGCAGTCATTGTTATTGGTATATGTGTATTGGATGTTGTAATTTGCCTGTCCAAGTCCAGTGAGCTAAAGTGAAGAAATAGTTAGGACTCTGACAACACTTTCTATTATCATTAGGCTTCCAAAAGTACCTTGTCCTGTTTGGCCAGTGGACATTTGTTGAAAGCATGGTCTTCAGTGCAGTATCAGCAGAAGTCTGTCTTTCTGCGGCATGTTGTTTGATTTGATTTGATATTAAAAGGGTCACAAATTGGGCACTCAGGCCCATCTTACATTCGGCCATGCCAATCACTCACCTTTCATTCATCAATAGTGCATGATACATAGGAAAAAAACATTCTCAAATGAATATTGTAAACATAAACAATACATATACCACATTATGAGACATATCTCCCACCCACCACACATACCCCCACCCACCCACACATACAAAACTCCCACCCATACCACACCCTCAGGCACACTTACAATTTCCCCACCCACCCATCCATCCCCCAACCCACACATCCTCCACCCCCCCCCCCACCCACCTATCCCTCCCCCACCCACACACCGATCCTCCCAACCACACACACACATCCCTCATCTCCCCACCCACACACACACATGCTCACACACACACACATCCCCCACCTCTCCCCACCCACCCACATACCCCCATCCAAACTTAAACATCCCCCACCCACTCATGCCCCACAAACACATTCATCCCCAACCCACACATCCACCACACCCCTACACACACTCCCACACTCTGTTAGACTGTGACAGGCCCTCTGGCACCAAGAGTTGTGTAACTCTAAGAATAAAGCATTCAGGTTATTGTTGTTTCCTCTCTTTCGTCACTTTGGTCATCTGCCGCATGTCAGATTTTCGACTATGGTGTCTTTCTCCTCAGTCTGGTTTTGGGTAGTCTTTGATCTTGTTTGTGGTGTGTTGTCTTCTTTCTCACAGTGGTCACTTCATCTGTGGGTTCTGGAAGCTTTCCTTCTTTCGGCTGTGATGATGGTGCATTGATACAGCTAGTAGGCAGGTTCTTCCCCCCCCCCCCCCCCCCCCTATCTTCTTAGCAGCCTTAGTTTCGGTAGCAGCTTCTTTGCTTCTCGTCATGAACATCAGGTGTCTTCTTGTTTCAGGCTTGGAATGTGCCATTATTCTCCCCCGTATCTGATGTCTTAAACAGTTGGCTTCTTCTTCTTCTTCTTTCGTTCACCTGAAATATGTTTATAAACAGTTGGCTCACTTGTTCTCCATATGGCTCCGCATGCAATCACAAATGATGATTACAGTTTCTTCCATAGAAATGTCAGTGAAAATAGAGGCAAAATCCATCGACACCACATGCATTAGTTTAAAATTGATAGTATCCAGTAGTTTGATAAGTTCAAATGACTTTTAATATTAAGGAGTTGAATGATTGTTGCACTGGTTTAGCTGTTTCTGCAAGCTATTTCACCATCCTGTGTTGGACTGAGTTAAGCATAGATTAAATCGATCTCAGTGGTACCCCAGGTCTGTGCAATTTAGGAAGGCCATAAAGTTGGTGGGCTATTAGCCCTGTTGAATGATTAACTGTGCAGTCACCTCACTAATGAATGTACTATCTAAAAGTGATTGAATTTCTTTCCTCATTTTTGCATCCAATTCCCCAGGGTTGCTGGCTTTAGAATCTAAGTAAAATTCAGTTGGAGTCAATAAAATGTCTTCCATTTTGTTGGAAGCATCAAATACGGGATTCCCGAGATGCGTGTTGTGGATAGCTTGGATTGCCAGAGCAACTTAATAACTGCCTGGAAGAGGCTAATGAAAGTAGAGCATTATATACGACTATCAGAAAGAGACAATAGCATTCTTTAGTATTGTGATGAGAAGAGAAAGCGTGGGAAAGCATTGTGATGACTGGAAAAATCAGTAGGAAAAGAGACATAGTCAGACCGAGAGAGATGATACTGGATGGACTGCATGGTGAATTGGAAATATCAGCAGATTTGATCCTGATTAGGGACAGAGATCTGAGGAGATAAATGAACCCCTATTTTAGTTGGCAGAGCAAGTGATGATGATCCAGTTTTGTATGTTTGTTCAGATTGTCAGTCTGAGTAAAAGAAGCACCACAAACATCACACTTGTAAGGTTTCTCTCCTGTATGTGTTCTCTTGTGGTATCTCAAACTACTAGCATGAGTAAAAGAAGCACCACAAACATCACACTTGTACGGTTTTTCTCCTGTATGTGTTCTCATGTGAGTCTTAAGACTGTCTGCTCGAGTAAAAGAAGCACCACAAACATCACACTTGTAAGTTTTCTTTCCTGTATGTGTTCTCATGTGAGTCTTCAGATTGCCAGCTAGAGTAAAAGAAGCACCACAAACATCACACTTGTAATATTTCTCTCCTGTATGTGTTCGCTTGTGGGTCTTCAGATGACCAGCTTGAGTAAAAGAAGCACCACACACATCACACTTGTAAGGTTTCTCTCCTGTATGTATTCTCATGTGAGTCTTCAGATGGTCAGCTGTAGTAAAAGAAGCGCCACAAACATCACACTTGTAAGGTTTCTCTCCTGTATGCATTCTCTTATGTTTCTTCAGACTGCCAGATTCAGTAAAAAAAAACCCACAAACATCACACTTGTAAGGTTTCTCTCCTGTATGTGTTCTCTTATGTGTCTTCAGATGGCCAGCCTGAGTAAAAGAAGCACCACAAACATCACACTTGTAAGGTTTCTCTCCTGTATGCTTTCTCTTGTGAACCTTCAGATAACAAGTCTGAAGAAAAGAAGCACCACAAACATCACACTTGTAAGGTTTCTCTCCTGTATGCATTCTCATATGTGCCTTCAGACTGCCAGCTTCAGTAAAAGAAGCACCACAAACATCACACTGGTACAGTTTCTCTCCTGTATGCGTTCTCTTGTGAACCTTCAGATTACAAGTCTGAGAAAAAGAAGCACCACAAACATCACACTTGTAAGGTTTCTCTCCTGTATGCATTCTCTTATGTTTCTTCAGACTGCCAGATTCATAAAAAAAAAACCCACAAACATCACACATGTAAAGTTTCTCTCCTGCATGCATTCTCTTGTGAGTCTTAAGACAGCCAGCCTGAGTAAAAGAAACATCACAAACATCACACTTGTAAGGTTTCTCTCCTGTATGTGTTCTCTTATGTCTTTTCAGATCACCTGCATGAGTAAAAAAAGCACCACAAACATCACACTTGTAAGGTTTCTCTCCCGTATGTGTTCTCTTGTGGGTCTTCAGATGGCCAGCTTGAGTAAAAGAAGTACCACAAACATCACACTTGTAAGGTTTCTCTCCTGTATGCATTCTCTTATGTGCCTTCAGACTGCCAGCTTGAGTAAAAGAAGCACCACAGTAATCACACTTGTAATGTTTCTCTCCTGTATGAGTTCTCTTATGTTTCTTCAGACTGCTAGTTACAGTAAAAGAAGCATCACAATCATCACACTTGTATGGTTTTTCTCCTGTATGTGTTCTCAGGTGGTACGTAACACTACCAACATGAGTAAAAGAAGCACCACAATCATCACACTTGTAGGGTTTATCTCCTGTATGTGTTCTCTTGTGGGTCTTCAGATTGCCAGCTTGAGTAAAAGAAGTACCACAAACATCACACCTGTAAGGTTTCTCTCCTGTATGCATTTCTCTATGTGCCTTCAGACTGCCAGCTTGAGTAAAAGAAGCACCACAGATCATCACACTTGTAATGGTTTCTCTCCTGTATGTGCTTCTCTATGTGTCCTTCAGACTGCCAGCTTGAGTAAAAGAAGCACCACAATCATCACACTTGTAAGGTTTTCTCCTGTATGTGTTCTCTATGTGTTACTTCAGACTTGCTAGCTTGAGTAAAAGAAGCACCACAATCATCACACTTGTAAGGTTTCTCTCCTGTATGTGTTCTCTTATGTGGTCTTCAGACTGCCAGCTTGAGTAAAAGAAGCACTACAAACATCACACTTGTAAGGTTTCTCTCCTGTATGTATTCTCTTGTGATTCATGTTCTTTTGGCACTCTAGATGGTCATCTTGAAACAAAAGACCATCCCATTCATTACATTTGTTTGGCATCCCTTCAGTATGTGTTCTCTTATATCTGTCTACACAAACATTTGGACTAGAAACATCAGACATGTCTCCTGTGTGAGTTCTTTGAGAGCTATAACTGACATAATCAAAAATGTCCTCAAGAGACTTTGCAAAGCTCTGTGCTATGTTTTTCTTGTGTTTCCTTATTTTGCTGCTGAACAGTTCTCATTAGCCAGAGATAGTTTATTGTTTGTATCAATCACAGAAGACACATTTTCTGACATTTGACAACAATTGTCATGTTTTACTGATGCCTTACAAATGTTCTCAACCATTCTTGATTCTGAGTTGCTGTGTTCTGTCATTTCTTGAATGATGCTTCCCCCAGCTATGTCTACCATTTTACCGAAGCTGAGACTCCTGTCCTCACACAGAACATCTGATAGTTCTTGTTTCACAACCTTCATGTCTATGTCCACTTTTGTGTATGCTCTTGAATGGAGTGGTAATGGACTCCATGGAGACCAAGAGTGATATATCTGAAACACACCAAAGTAAATAATTAATGTCCCCATGAATATACCAGGTATTGATTATCAACGGATGTACAATCAAGCAGGCACACATTGCAGCTACAGACAATCAATTTAAAGTGAACAAAAGATGGAGAAGAAGAATGATTAATATGCTCATGTATGATCTATGCTGGTGTATGATCTATGTTCAGGTTTGATTTAAGTTGATGCAGAATCTAATCTGATGTATGATCTAAGTTTATGATGATGTAGCTGATGTATGATCTAAGTTCATGATGATATAGCTGATGTATGATCTAAGTTTATGATGATATAAGCTGATGTATGATCTAAGTTCATGATGATATAAGCTGATGTATGACCTAGGCTGATGTATGATCTAAGTTCATGATGATTAAGCTGATGCATGATCTATGTTTAGGGATAATTTAGGCTGCTGTATGATATATGGGGTAGGGGTATCCCCTATCAAAGGAGAAGGCGCCTCCTTCTCTCCGCTAGCCTACGGGACACTCTTGGGCAAGGTGGAGTACCCGTTTAGCCCCCCGATCAGGGTTACGTGAAGCAATGGGTGCAGGTGGTGGATGAAGATGGAGACCAGCCGACAGATAGTTGTAGGTTATGGTCTCCACCTTCACGGCGGTAGGCAGAGGATATATTTTTCTAGGAGACAATGGCTACGGTCACTGACAAGTATGGTCACTGCTGGGAAGGAAAGCAATGGCAAACTACCTTCTTTATAGATGCCAAGAAAATCATGTTGTGTGGACCCATCGATAATCAGAGAAACGGCATAAATGGCCTCGTGGCATGGTCGAGACAGAAACATTGAGCTGATCCATGACTCTGGTGATCGAGTGAGATGGCTAAACATGACCGCCCACGCTTACCGGCACATGATGGATGGATGGATGGATGATATAAGTTCATGATGATATAAACTGATGAATGTTCTAAGTTCAGGTATGATCTCAGCTGATGTAGGATCTTAGTTCAGGTATAGTCTAGGCTGATGTGTGATCTAGGCTGTTGTATGATCTAGGCTCGCGTCCCAATGACCCCAAGAGCTATGCCGACGGTAACACAGCTACTGGTAGGGTCACCCATGTCGGACAGGTCAAGGGAGATGGACCAGACGAAGTGACGCACAGGGGACAGTCAAAGGCTATGGAAAGCATCCCGAACAAATGCTTGTCGAAATCGGATGTACTGAGCCACAGGCTTAACAAAAAAGTGCAACGTAACTTTATCATTTCATGATGCCACAGATGAAAATTAATCATTATGGTGCTAATCCCGTGAAGTCCCATCAGGCGGTGATAGTGCCGGGCCCCCTGCCTCGAGGGGGTCCACCCATGACTACTGGTGGTCACCTTCCCCTGTGCTGTGGATTCAAGGCACAGAGGAGTAGGTTAAGAGCTATTGACCAAATACCAAGGACACTCAACATACTACAGTGGAATGCCGAAGGAGTTTATAACAAGACATTCTCCCTGACACAGCGTCTTCATAAAGATAGAATAGATGTGGCATGCATTCAAGAGACACACCTCAACGCCAAGCAAAATTTTCAGTCAGGGGATATCAGGCCACACGTTTCGACCGCGAAGGACATAAAGGAGGAGTTCTAATACTTACACGAAATACAATACCTTGCAGCGAAGTATCTGTGATCTCTGACAACCAAACAGAAATAATAGGTGTTGATATAATGATAAATGACGTGAAAATAAGAATTTACAATCTGTATAGCCCAGCAGATAAGGATCTTACACTCTCAAACATGAAAATAACTGACACAAATTGCATTATTGTCGGAGACTTTAATAGCCGTTCAGAAAGATGGGGATACCCAGATACTGACAAAAGAGGAGATGAAGTGGAGGACTGGGAAATAGACTCAAATCTCCATCTACTCAACAAAGCGGATGACACACCGAGCTTCTACTCCAGAAGATGGATTACCACTTCTACTCCAGACTTAGCTTTCTGCACAGGAGACATCCTCCACAAAATTGACAGCCATGTGCTTGACCAATTAGCAGGTAGTGACCACAGACCAATCAAGCTTGTAATGAATATGGAGTATGTTCCACAGGAGCAAAAGCCTTTGCCCCGCTGGAATTACAAACGAGCAAATTGGGATAGATTTGCCACACTAACAGACAAATATTGTGAAAACATAAATACACGATATGGCAACATGAAGCAAATGGTGGAAAGTCTAAACAGAGCAATAATACAGGCAGCCACTGAGTCTATTCCAAGAGGAGCGAGGAAAAATTACAAACCATACTGGACTGAAGAACTACAAATTTTGGAGGACAAAGTTGAAGATGCCAGGAAGACCGCAGAGAGAGAACAAACAACTGAAGCGAACATCTCTCTCAAAGCCATCTCAGCAAAATATAAAAGAACAGTAAATAAAACAACAAGAGATTGTTGGAGGGAAAAAACAGAAAACCTGAATTTTGACAGGGATGGAAACAAACTATGGAAACTAGTGAAAGCCATGAACAATGAAGGACCTAGAAACAAACAAATAACAATTAAACAAGGAAATGCCTTGCTTACAGGAAAAAAGGCTGCAAATGCACTAATGGAATACTATGCCAGTGCAAACCACATTGATATTACAACCGAACAGAAGAAAGCAATAAAAGACAAACAGATACATCATAGTAATACAGAGACAGCAGCAGAATATATGATGGCAAATCTAACAATGGAAGAAATGGAACAGGCAATCATCATCATCATCATCTTCCACTTCTGCCGTCAAGCGTCGTGGGGAGGAATAATTTGCGTTCCAGCGCCCGGTGGACGGCACTGGATAGTGTCATTCCGTGTGGTTGTACAATGTCTCTGATGTCGTCAATCCATTTTCTTCTTGGACGTCCTCGTGGTCTCGTCGCAGATGATCTTTGATGTAAGGCCAGTGATGGTAGTTGCTGATGTTGCATTCTAACAACATGGCCAAACCACTTGATCTTCTGTCTTTCAATAAATGTGGCACAAGGTGTTGATCCCACAGTCTGTCTGATAGTAACATTTCTTACTCGGTCTCGGATTGTTAAGTTGGCAGCTCTCCTCAGGCATCTCATTTCGCAGGTGTTGATTTTGCGAAGGTGTAATTTGGATAAAGTCCAGGTTTAAGATTGGTAGCATAGGGTTGGTGTGAATATGCTGTTTATTATCTGTCATTTTGCGGACATAGGTATGTTTTGATGTTTCAGTAAGGGTGATAGTTGATATGTAAGTGCACTAGCTTTTTGACATCTGATTTCAATTTCTCTGTCCAATCTGCCATCTTCTGTGATCATACTTCCAAGGTATTTGAATTCTTTAACTTGTTTCAGAGGTGTGTTATTTATCTGTATACTTAGTGGGCCTGGCGATCTGCTAACTTGCATTACTTCGGTTTTGGCTGTGTTTATACTTGTATCTGCTGCAGGTTGAACTCAGATTAGTAATATGATTTTGTAGTTTGCCCTCGTCGCTGTAAAACAGGCACTGATCATCTGCAAATAGAAGTTCATTTATTCCCTGTGGGTCAGTTGTTTCATCTGGAGTAAAGAGTTCTAAATTTTCTGAATCTGGTCTGTCGAGACTTGCTTCTTTGGAAATTCTGTCCATGTAGATATTGAATAGCAGGGGAGAGAGCACACATCCCTGCCTCACTCCTGTATTGACTGTGAACATATCTGATATACCTTCCTGTGTTCTTACTGCACTTTGGCTCGAGTGGTACATGGCTATGATGTTTTCTAGCAGTTGCCCTTCTATCCCATAGTCTTCAACAATGGTCCATAATTTGTATCTGTCTACTCTATCAAAAGCCTTTTCCTGATCTACAAACACAATATTCTGCTGGTCACTATATTCAATAGTTTTTTCACAAATTTGTCTAAGTGTAAATAATGCATCAGTGCAACTTTTACCTTTCTGAAAACCGAATTGTGCTTTGCTTAACTGTTGTTCAACTATTGGTCTAGCTCTTTGTTCCAAAAGTTTTGCATACATTTTCCCTATATGGCTCAGGAGTGATATACCTCTGTATGTTTCACACTCTCTCATATTGCCTTTCTTTTTCCATATTGGTAATATTATTGCCTGTTGCCAATCATCTGGGACTTTTCTTTCTTCCCATGCTATATTAAAGTCTTGTTAGCCATTTAACTCCTGTTTCCCCACAGGCCTGAATAGCTTCTGTGGTTATTCCATCTGGACCTGGTGATTTGTTTTTAGGACTTTTCTGTATAACTGCTTTGACTTCTGCAGGTATGAAATTTGGTTCTTGCTGTCCCTGGCGTTTAGGCACAAAAGTGAGGTTTCCTATGTTATCTGTGGGGTTAAGTAGTTCTTGAAAGTATTCTGCCCACCTTGCTAGTCTTTGTTGTGGATTAAATATTGGCATACCTCTTTTGCTGTTTATGATGGTGGTTGGGTTGTAACATGCATCTCTGTTTCTCGTTGTGGTGACACGTTTATAAAATTCTCTTGGCCAGGCAATGAATACCCTAAAAAAGAAGAAATCACCAGGAAAGGATGGAATCACAAATGAAATGCAAAAAGGACTAAGGACAAAGGCAAAAAAGAAACTACTAGCAGTCCTAAATTACAGCTGGAAGAGGGGAATAGTCCCACAGGCATGGAAGGAAGCTATACTAATACCAGTCCCAAAGAAAGGAAAAGACCTGGAAGAACCAAATGGCTATCGACCTATCAGTCAACTTAGCTGTGTAGGAAAATTAATGGAACGCATTATCAATGGCAGGCTAACATGGCATCTGGAAGAAAACAAACTCTTAACACCACACCAAGCAGGATTCAGAAAGTACAGATCCACTGAAGATCAAATAACCTATATAGCTCAGGAAATAGAGGATGCCTTCCAAGAGAAAACGCACACACTAGCAGTCTGGATAGATTTAGAAAAAGCATTTGATAAAGTATGGAAGGAAGAACTGAAAGTAAAACTGCAAAAAATGCATGTTTGTGGGAAAATGTACAAATGGATCAGCCACTACCTTGAGAACAGAACTGCCAGGACAAAAGTACAAGGACAAACCAGCAAAATGATGCTGTTGGAGCAAGGTGTCCCCCAAGGAAGAGTTCTTTCACCAACATTATTCCTAGCATATATAAATGACATCACAGAAAATTTTCCAGCCAGAGTACACACATCATCCTTTGCAGATGACCTAGCCATATGGACATCTGAAGAATATATTAGTACAGCTAACAGCAGAATACAGCAAGCCCTATTAGCGCTAGAGGACTGGTCAAAATCATGGCTAGTGAAGATAAGTGAGGAGAAAACAACATGCACAGTGTTCTCCCTCTCAAATAAAACTCAGCAACCTAAGCTGGTATTGAATGGAAAAATATTGCGCCATGAAGAAAATCCAAACTATCTCGGAGTCACCTTTGATCGTCGCCTGACATGGAAAACACAGGTTGAGAAAAATCGAACAAGAGCAAGGCAAAGAATGGCAGTCATGAAAAAGCTTGCTGGTACAACATGGGGAGCAGATGAGAAAGTTCTCAAGAAGCTATATACTGGACGGGTGAGGCCAGTACTGGAATATGGCATTGCAGCTTGGGCAACAGCAGCTAAGTCAAACTTTAACAAAATAAGTAGAGTCCAAAATCAAGGAATGCGAATCATAACTGGAAGCCTGAAGACAACGCCTATTAATGAACTCAAAAAGAAAGCTTGTTTACAACCAATGCAGGATAGAAGAGATAGCAGAGCCAGCAACAAGCAGAAAAATTTAGAAGATTGACAGACCACCCTATGTATAAAAGGTTTAGTGGTTTTGGAAAGGGAAGACTGAAGCGTAGCAACTTTGTAGAAACTGCAAAACGAAAGATTAGGGCAGATCCCATACTTAATATATCAGCAGTCAAACCCATTTACAATGCAGACAAGTTCCCAGCTTGGAGACAGCAGCAACTGCCTAAGATGATAGAAAACATTCCTGGTATTGAGAAAAAGAACACTCAGCATGAAACCGAAAGAAGAGAAATAACCCTAAACTACATAAAAGAACATTACCCAAGCAGCATGTGGACCCATGCATATACAGATGGATCAGCCAAAAATTCAATAGAGAATGGAGGAGGAGGAATTCTCCTAAATTTAAAAAATGGAGTGAAAATAACACATTCAGTGGCAACTGGAAAGTTTTCAAGTAACTTCAAAGCGGAGGTAGAGGCTCTGAAAACTACAGCAGAAATGCTCTTGATGGAGGAAAATAAAGAGAAGCAAATAGCTATCTTCACAGATGCAAAGTCAGCTGTCTCAATACTGAAGAGCAATAACAGCACAGAAATAGCTGACCTAAGAACAGCACTCCATGGTCTAAGCCAGAAATCCAAAAAAGTTGTAATACAGTGGATCCCATCACATTGCAGTATACCTGGAAACGAAGAGGCTGACAGACTGGCAAAAGAGGGCGGACGACTACCACAGCCTGACATAGACATAACATACAATGAGGCAAAGAGGTTGATAAAAAGCACCTATAAAACCAAATGGGAATCAGAGCATCCAGGCCACCAGAAGGATGATGCATATTACAAACTCGACCGAAGAGAACAAGTAGAAATCTTCAGACTCAGCACAGGACATAACAGGCTGAAATACGACTTGTTCAATAAACTAAAGATAGGAGATACCGATGAATGTAATTGTCGAACTGGAAAAATGACAGCAAAACATTTGCTGCAGGATTGCCCAATATATGCAGAACAGAGAAAGATATTTTGGCCCACACCTGCTTCATTTGAGGACAAGCTCTATGGAGATATCAACAAGCTCAAGTTGACTGCAGCTTACTTTAACTACATACAGGTTGACATTTAAAGGTGTATGAAGAAGTATTCAGACTGCCACACTTCATACCACAGGTATGTCGGTTACAAAAGCCTCCCAGAGGCATGAAATGGAATATTGCTTGGATAGCAAATCCATTACGTGGAAAGTCTGAATCAAAAGCTCACTGTGTGAGCTTCATAAAAGGTGGAAAAAGTGTCCTAGTGGCACGAAATGGAATATTGCTTGGATAGCAAATCCATTACGTGGAAAGTCCGAATCAAAAGCTTACTGTGTGAGCTTCATAAAAGGTGGAAAAAGTGTCCTAGTGGCACGAAATGGAATATTGCTTGGATAGCAAATCCATTACGTGGAAAGTCCAAATCAAAAACTCATTGTGTGGGCTTCAAATAAGGTGGAAAAAGTGTCCTAGTGGCACGAAATGGAATATTGCTCGGATAGCAAATCCATTGCGCGGAAAGTCCGAATAGAAAGCTCACTGTGTGGATGTCATCTGCGCACTGCATTCTTCTGGTTTCTGGGAGAACAGCCTTTGGTGAACGGAAGGCCCAATATACGGAAGTGAGGCTAAGCAGCCATGTGCAGGACGTGACGATTCCTTGGGTGAGCCCAGTACCAGAGTGCTGTGTCTTGACTCTGCAATTATGGAAGCCTCCTTGGATGGCGGGGAATGCCCATGGTCTGCCCCTGCCTTCCCTTGAGGGCTGACCAGGATGTCTTTGGCTGTTCTATACGGGCCAGCTAGGATGGGAGATAACACCACAACAGTGAGAGTCAAACGTCCTAAGAAACCCCCGGGAAGGTTAACCCGGTCAAAAAATGCCCGCAGAAGTCGGATGTGTCGGCCTAACGGCGCAAGAACGCAGCTCTGCTGTAAACAGGCACAACGCAATCACATCCGGAAAAAAACTCCGGATGAACGCAGAAGAAGAAGAAGTATGATCTAGGCTGATATATGATCTAAGTCAATGATGATATAAGCTGATGTTTGATCTAAGCTGATGTAAGCTTAGGTATGATCTAAGAGAGGTGTATTGACTGTGTAAGTGTAAATTACCAGATGAACAGGTACTGCATGTTTAATTTATTACTGACATTTTTCACTTATGCAGTCTATTTTAAGTTTTGTTATCTCTAAACAATGTATAACAAGTAATAATGATATTTCATTATAGCCCCAATCAATAGTATTAATCTCCTGCCTGAAACTAACATTTATGGTGCAACTTGAGGTGACATTAAAAAAAACTACCTAAGGTTGCATTTCAGAAAACAAAAACTTCAAATAGAATGTCAGTAAAACAATGAATGTGGGGTTGCATGTCTAAGAAAAATAACTTTTAAGTGGGATGTCTAAAAATATAACTTCCTCATTGTAACTCAAATTTTGTATGTTTCAATGCAGCTCAGTGTTATTGTTCCTCATTGTAACTCAGAGTTCTTGGTCCACACATCAGCTACAATACACTGAACTCCATGAGGTGTTCACCCTTCCATTAGGTTAGCAGAAACACCAGTTATTTAGACTAAACTGTTTGAGGACAAGGTTATGGAACCACTGTTCATTGGCTGATGCTCACTGATTAGACTCATACATTCATCATTATCATGTGCCTTGCCGGCTGTGTAAGGCATTCATATCTCTCCACAGATCTCGGTCCCTGGTGCTGAGAATCAAATCTGCTGATGATATCCCAGCCATGCCACTGTCTCAGTCCATCCAGCATGCCACTGTCTCAGTCCATCCAGCATGCCACTGTCTCAGTCCATCCAGCATGCCACTGTCTCAGTCCATCCAGCATGCCACTGTCTCAGTCCATCCAGCATGCCACTGTCTCAGTCCATCCAGCATGCCACTGTCTCAGTCCATCCAGCATGCCACTGTCTCAGTCCATCCAGCATGCCACTGTCTCAGTCCATCCAGCATACCACTGTCTCAGTCCATCCAGCATGCCACTGTCTCAGTCCATCCAGCATGCCACTGTCTCAGTCCATCCACCATGCCACTGTCTCAGTCCATCCACCATGCCACTGTCTCAGTCCATCCAGCATGTCACTGTCTCAGTCCATCCAGCATGTCACTGTCTCAGTCCATCCAGCATGCCACTGTCTCAGTCCATCCAGCATGCCACTGTCTCAGTCCATCCAGCATGCCACTGTCTCAGTCCATCCAGCATGCCACTCACTGTCTCAGTCCATCCAGCATGCCACTGTCTCAGTCCATCCAGCATGCCACTGTCTCAGTCCATCCAGCATGCCACTGTCTCAGTCCATCCAGCATGCCACTGTCTCAGTCCATCCAGCATGCCACTGTCTCAGTCCATCCACCATGCCACTGTCTCAGTCCATCCACCATGCCACTGTCTCAGTCCATCCAGCATGCCACTGTCTCAGTCCATCCAGCATGCCACTCACTGTCTCAGTCCATCCAGCATGCCACTGTCTCAGTCCATCCGGCATGCCACTCACTGTCTCAGTCCATCCAGCATGCCACTGTCTCAGTCCATCCAGCATGCCACTGTCTCAGTCCATCCAGCATGCCACTGTCTCAGTCCATCCAGCATGCCACTGTCTCAGTCCATCCAGCATACAATCATCACAGTGTTTTCCAATGTCCCTCTTCTCACTACACGACCACAGAATGTTTAGTCTCTTCTTATAGTTTGTATATAATGTTCTAGTGGCATTAACCTTTACCAGGCAATCATTGTTAGTTATAGTTGTATATAATGTTCTAGTGGCATTAACCTTTACCAGGCAATCATTGTTAGTTATAGTTGTATATAATGTTCTAGTAGCATTAACCTTTACCAGGCAATCATTGTTAGTTATAGTTGTATATAATGTTCTAGTGGCATTAACCTTTACCAGGCAATCATTGTTAGTTACTCTGGAGGTCCAACATATTCACAACATTCATCTCATCATCCTATATCTCTGCTGCTTCTAAGCTGTTCCTGAATTTGTTTATTCATGTTTCATGATTCACTGCCATACAGTAAGACAGGTTCTATATAACATTTCAGGACTCTCTTTTGACATTCAATAGTAGTGACTTATTGCCTAAGATACTTTTCATTTTCTTAAATGGAGCTTACATTTATCAGCTTGGTTAAGTGTTTCTTGTCTATTATCATTTCTTGGGTTGGTGTTATCTTTTCTTTGATATAATCATTGTTCTATTACCTTGATGATCATGAAAAGTCCTTTTAGTGCTATCTCTATTACTACCATGTCCAACAGATGTCAGATCTGTTGTGTTTTCAACTTTCAACCCTGTGTCATTTGCATAACATAGATTGTTTATATTATAATTTCCAACTCATATTCCTGACCCCTCTTTGATCTCTCTCATTACTATTTTGCTATAGAAAAAAAAAGAGATTAGATCTGATGGCATAAGATACGACGACATCAATAGGTGTACTGACAATGAGTTAAAGAAACTAGCAGACATGTACAACAACAGTATAGGGAGTGCCTAGCATCAAGGAGGAGTGGTTACACAGCTATCTGATTCCCTTGCCGAAGCCTGGCAAAGGCCACACAAAAATTCAGGGATATCGAGTAATAACCATGCAGAATACAATAGGCAAGCTGCTGGAGAAGTTAATTGCCAGGAAAATATCAAGCCAGCTAGAGAGGCAAGGTGTTTTTCCACCTACCCTGGGAGGGTACCATCCAAAAAGAGAAACCTGGACCAATGCAGCAGTTTTTGCCCATGATGTCTATGAAGGTTTCCACTCAGGCATTGAAATCTTTGCTGCAGCAATTGATCTTGAGGACGCATACAACAGAGTACCATTGGATTTTTTAATGCTTCATCTTCTTGAACTCAAAATTCCATTCCTCCTTAGTTGAATCGCTGCAGCCCTCTTCCAACGGAAAGTAGTTTTTAGATGTGGCAGTTGGACTTCAGAACCAACAACAATATATCCTGGCCTACCACAGGGATCACCATTATCTCCGGTACTGTTTAACGCCTACACAGTGAGAATCACCAGTGAGCAGATCACTGGACCTGGTAGGACATTGTTATATGCCGATGATGTTTTAGTGTATCGTCAGGGTAAGGATAGAGATCAGGTTGCTGTGGAACTACAAACCGAACTCAATTGCATAAGTACTTGGTGTGATGAAGCTGGGGCAATGGTCAACTTAACAAAGGCAACAGTGACTTGGTTCTCGTTGAATAATCATATTGTCAACACTCCAACACCAACTGTAATGCTGTGTTCAGAGACTGTGGAAAGAACACAGGCAATGAATTACCTGGGGATACGGTTTGATCGAAGCCTTGCTTATAATGAGCACATAGACCAGGTGATAACAAAGGCCAAGTGACGTTTGGCTGCGATGCGGGTGATGGCGGCAGCAAACTGTGAGAAGCGCCATCTATGTCTTCTGTACGAGGGGCTGGTCATGTCTGTTTTTGAGTTTGTGATGGCAATCCTGACTCTCAGCCGTAAGCAGATTAGAAAGGATGGAAAGGATACAGAATGAAGCTATGCGCATTATTCTTGGATGTACAAGAGATACAGCATGCAGGGCGATGCACTACCTTCTTGATTTTCCAACCATTGAAGACAGAATACAAGTTTGCAGAGCACGTGCCTACCTCAGAGTTAACATCCACTGTATAGTGAAATTATGAAGGTGAAGGGCAGCAGGTTAAAAAGAGGACTGGTCGTGGATGGGTCAAGCCGAAGACATTCTTCAACAGGTGTGTTCACTTGAGGACTTAGAACCTGGCGAGGAGTGGGTACAAGTGCCAACAGATTTCTGCACATCCTTTTCAGTTTGCATCAACTAGACAGAAAATGCAGACAAGAAAATCCGGTTGCTGTGGAGGCTGAAGTACAAGCGTTGATTTTCGAGAATTCGCTAGACGGTGATGCTGTCATCTACACAGATGGGTCGGTCGTCCGACATGTGAGAAGCTCATGGACCTTTACGGCTCGGGCCGGAGGGAGAATTGTGAAGGAGGACTCTGGTGCTTTTGTTGAGACCACTAGTAGCCTGACTATGGAAGTCATGGCAGTATGTAAAGCAATAACATGGCTCGAGACACAGACATTCAATAGGGCATGTTTCCTTAGTGACTCAATGAGCATGCTCAAGAGGATAGAGTTGGGATGGATCCGAAGAGAGTGATTGCTGTCTCTGGAGCAGGTCTCAGCTGGCAAAGATTAGTTTCATCTTCGTGCCAGGGCATGTGGGAGTACAAGGAAATGAGCGGGTGAGGCTACTGTAGAGGGCGGACGCGCCATGGACTAGGCTGACATTCTGAATGCTCTACGAGAAGACTTTTGCGAGAACCAAGTAACGACTGTGAATCTACAACCATGGCCAGACTGTGAGAACAGCAAATTAAAAGAGGGGTGGCCAAACAAGAACATTACGCAGGAAGCCAAAGAAGATTGATAAACCAACACAGAACTGGTGTCGTTAGCCACTACACGCTGCAGGATTTGCTGAGGAGGGGATCCGAGCACTTATGGACTGAATGGTTCGATGTGCAATGAGGATGATCTGTCGACTAACTAACTAACTAGTTATAAATACAGATTTAAGCATATTACTCAGTAAATATCCACTGCTGTAAATATCATTCAACCTTTTGGTTAATATATCTACTCCAATTTCTCCTAGGACTACTAATTCTTCTATTGTGATTCCATCTGAGCCAGTTGGTTTCCTTTCTTCATATGTTTGACAGCATCAGTGACTTCTTCTTTTAGAATAAGTTACTTTCTTCTGTTAATTCATCCTTTACTCCATCATATAATTCTCTTAATACTAATTCCACCTCTTCATTATAGCACCTTCCTTCAATAACATCTTTTCCCTTTTTAATTTTGAACACCCTCTTTTACTCTTTCTTCCTGTGAGCTCACTGATTTGTCTGTGCATATTTGTTTGTATCTGTACTAGAATTTAATTCAATTTTCTTGCACTGCTCATTTGACCAACTTTATTTTGTCTTCACACATTTATCTCTTATTTTTTTATGTATCTTATCACAATCTTGTTTGTCATTTTCACTCTGTTTTCTTTTGTCCATCAACTTTAAGATTTCTTCAGTCATCCATTGTTTCTAAGCTTTTCAGCTTCTCTCCGGTAATATTTCTTTGCTTGTTTGATGAATGGAGTCCCTTAACATTTCCCTTGTTCATTTATACTATATATTTTAGCTAGTGCATTATACCTATTTTTCAGTCCCTCTGTATCAGCTTTCAGAATCTTTCTATTAAGACTGATGGTTTTAAACCATTTTGTTTTCCTCTCTTCAATCACCAGTATGTGCTCTGTTGTGTCATTCTAGATCTGAACTAACAGTAAATGATGCTCCACAAATATCACATCTGTATGGGTTCTCTCCAGTATATATTATCTTATGTTGTATAGAATACTATTATAAGCAAATAAAGCCCCACATGCATCACATATGTAAGGATTTTCACCAGCATGTGATTTTTTAAAATGTTGTTTTGGACCTGATCTATCACTAAATGATTCTCCATACACATCACATTTGATACAAGACAGACGTGGTTGCGGCCTTGTGGGAGCACGTGTACACCTCGGAGGAGCAAATGGATCACCATAGTCTGGTAAGAATGAGGCAGCGAGATGTGATGAGGGGATCTGGCCGGCGCTCAACGCTCAGAGGAAAGGAGAGATGGACATATAATCAGATTGCTACTGGAACTATTAGTGTTGGAACTCTTCGCTGGCTGCTGAGGATGGGATAGCTTATGGGAATGTCCCAAATGCTGTGATGTCGGTTCCTAAATCAATCAATCAATCAATCAATCAATCAGATTTGATTAGTTCAGTTTAGTTCAGTTCAGTTGTTGGATCAACATCACGGCACACAGTTTAACCCATAAGTGCTCCGTTTTCCTCCTAACTCAAACCTGAGTCTGGAGAAACTCAGCTCAATGCACGAACTCCGTTGCATCGGCGAGGATCCTGAAATACTTTGGGTAGATTTTTAACTCGAAATTTTGCCCGGGCAGCGCCATTAGGCTACTCTTTTTCGATTTCCAACTGCCAAGGGATTTTTTACGTGCGCAACAATACACACGGGTGTCCGATCTCACTACCCAGAGACCAGGGGAAATTTTATTACTGTAAGCCCAGGTGGATTTTTTAAATAAATCCCGGTCCTCACCGGAGCCTGAACCCGGGACCTCCAGCACTCGGGGCGGACACCATACCTCGAGACCACTCAGCCCCCCTTGATTTGATTATTTTTTGAACATTTGATTAGCTTCTCACCAGTATGTTCTACTGTGTTGTTTTAGATTCATTGATTGATTGATTGATTGATCTAGGAACCGACATCACAGCATTCGGGACATTCCCATAAGCGCTCCGTCCCCATCCTCAGCAACCAGCGAAGAGTTCCAAAACTAATAGTTCCAGTAGCAATCTGATTATATGTCCGTCTCGCCTTTCCTCTGAGCGTCGAACGTCGGCCAGATCCCCTCGTCACTCCTCGCTGCCTCATTCTAACCAGACTATGGTAATCCATTTGCTCCTCCGAGGTGTACACGTGCTCCCACAAGGCCGCAACCACATCTGCCTTGTCATGCATCAATACTCCACCAAGTTCTGCCGAGCCAGCCAATCTGTCCGCCTGTTCATTCCCCCGCACACCGGCATGCCCAGGAGAAAAGATCCAGGTGATGCTTGCTACCTGTGACCTCCGAAGCGAAGCAAGCCACTCTGCACGAAGCTTGCCTGTTCTCACCCTCCTCAGCATGCTTTCTGAGTCAGTTACAATCACAATATGTGTATGTATCGTGTTCTCTATCCAGCGGAAAGCTGCACTGACCTTTTAACATTTTTTTAACTTTTCACATCTAAAACAACATCTGACTGTTGTTTTAGATGTGAATGACTAGTACATGATGCTCCGCACACATCACAAATGTAATGCTTCTCACCAGTATGTGTTCTTTTGTGTTGTTCTAGACTTCATCTATCAGTAAATGATTCTCCGCACACATCCCATTTGAATTGAAAGGCTTCTCACCAGTATGTGTTCTAATGTGTTGTTTTAGATGTGAATTACCAGTAAATGATGCTCCAGACATATCACAGATGTAAGGCTTCTCACCAGTATGTGTTCTAATGTGTTGTTTTAGATCTCAGTAACTAGTAAATGATGCTCAACATACATGACATTTGAAAGGCTTCTCACCAGTATGTGTTCTAATGTGTCGTTTTGGACTTGAACTATCAGTAAATGATGCTCCACACACATGACATTTGAATTGCTTCTCACCAGTATGTGTTCTTTTGTGTGGTTCTAGAATTGAGCTATTAATAGATGATGCTCCACACACATCACATATGTAAGGCTTCTCACCAGTATGTGCTCTTTGTGTGTTTCTAGACTTGATCTTTCCATATATATTGCTCCACACACATCACATTTGTAAGGCTTCCCATCAGTATGTATTTTAATGTGTCGTATTACAGCTGAACTACTAATAAATGATGCTCCACACATATCACATCTTTATGGTTTCTCACAAATATGTATTCTCCACCGTTGCATTAGATAACAATTATAGCAAATGAAGCCCCACATATATCACATTTGTACAACTTCTCTACAGTATGTTTCATTAAATGTCGTTTTATACTATATATATAGGCAAATGAAGCTCTACAATCATCATATTTGTAAAGCTTCTCACCAGTATGTCTTCTTTTGTGTTTTTTGAAGATTTGAAAAAGAAGTAGAAGATACTCCACAAACTTCACAATTGTAAAGCTTTCCACCAGTATGTATTCTCTTATGTCGTATTAGATTACCATTATTAGCAAATAAATCTCCACAAACATCACATTTGTGTGGTTTCTCTACACTATGCATACTCTTATTATTTGTTAGACTCCTACTATTATAAAATTATGCTCTACAAACATCACACATGTGAGGCTTCTCAACAGTATATGTTCTTTTAGAGTTGAACTAACAGTAAATGATACATCACATACGTGACATTGTCTATTCAGAATCAAATGATTTAGTGGTAAAGCAGTGCTTACATGCTTTAGAATGTTGATAAAATAAGGTGCTGCACTGTCTTGTAAGAGTAAAATCACAATTATTTTATAGTTGTGCAAAATAATCTAATTTGCTAGCATTTTAGTTCCTTATTAGTGCAGTGAATAATTAGTAATATAACAAACATTGTTATACTTGTAAGAAAAGCAAATTATATCAATCATACTTTAACATCAGCATCCGGTTGTGTCTCTCCTTTAATGGATGCAGGAAATATTTACTCCTTAGGTTTCATCTGAGAAACATAAATGATACAGGATGCTAAAACAGTATGTTTAAAATGTTACTAAGTGAGTCTGAAAACATAAATAAGGATGGTTAGCATGCCAGAATATCTAAACTAGCAAGAATCAGACAGAAAACATCACTTCCTAGAACATTAAATATGCAAGATTTCCATTTCCAATTTTCAAAACAAAAATTCCAAATTCGGTCTCGTTAAACCTGTTTCCTCAGCATCGGTTATTGTTGAGATCCATGGTTATTGTGGGTTTATTCAACCTGATTCTTGTCTTGTGCGCTCTTTCGAGTAAGTCCTCTCTCGGACTGGTTACGAAAGCGTTTGTGTCTGTGAAGTCAGCTGGGGGATTCGTTGGCAGCTATCCTTTGTGTTCGTCTCCTCTTGTTGTTTTCTTTGTTGGTGCAGGCTACTGGCTTGTCTGGCTGCAGTCCTTAAAAGGACTTTTTATTTGGTCTTTTTTCCTCCATTTTTGTGTATTTTCTGTAGGAGCTTTTCGACGTTTTCATTTTCCTCCTTCTTGCGCCCGTTTTAATTTTTGATAAAGAGTTTATTTTTCCTTTCGCAGTCTTCCTCCATGGACAGCCATGGGATGATCTCATCATCATCTATATAGTACTTGAATCCGGTCACAGTCATAGATTCTATCTGGGTATTGTATCGGTTGCCCCCTGAGTTTCTTGGGCTTCTTTTTTTCTTTTTCTTCCCAGCGGATTCTGAATTCCTTGTTCGCAAGTTCCACTTCAATTGCATCTCCCTTGCCGATTCTAGCAACTCCTCCAAGGTAGGTCCTCGGGGCCTCACCGTGCTGTCATCAGGGTGCTCATCTCAGTTTTCTTTGGAAGTCTGGGGGGATATTGGCTTCCCTTTGACTGTTTCGGGCGTCGTGATTGGGCTGCTGGCAGGTGTGGTTGAGAAGTTTTGCACTTTTGTATGAAACAGTGAGAGCATGTGGCTTGAAATTGGTGGGAACTGTAATCATTCTCAAGGTGATGCACTTCTTCCATGCCTTCTTCACCAATCTGATGCCTTGATTGTAGAACTGGCCTGCCTGGGTCCAGAACTATATCTCCAGTTCAGTCATCAAGCCCTGGATGTTAGAAGAAAGATATCCATGAAACAGACTCTTCATGTTTGGAAACAGGAAGAAGTCCAGTGAGTGTGGTGGGTGTGGCATGATGCCATACCTGCTCTGCTGGGAACATTATCCAAAAGCAGACAAATGTCGCTGGACACATCCCATGTCTTTATTATTTGATTTCTTCTGGAAGCTTCTGAAGACAATCTTTGGAAGTATGTGGATAATTTGGCTCAACATGACTTCTTCCTGTTTCCTGACATGAAGAATCTGTTTTGCGGGCATCTCTTCTCAAATGACCAGGACTTTATTACTACATGAACATGTCGCTTTGACTCAGATGGTGAAGAGTTCTACAATCAGGGCATCAGATTGATGAAGAAGAGATAGGAGAAGTGTATTGCCTTGGAGAGTGAATACAAAGAGAAGGACTGCATACCACTTTCCTGGTACATGTCTTGACTTCTTCATTCTAAAGTGCAAATATGTTTGACCTCCGTTGATTTACGGTGTGTTCATTATATTACATCTAGTCTGCTTGGCTCTTAGCTCCATTATTAATTCTACCTTACTCTGTATTCTCTTCATCTATGACATTCTACTTAAGGTTGATAAAGTACCTACATCATTATCAATTCTGATGGCAGCTTGTTGTTTCCAATATATGTTTTTTTACAAGTCTAAGGTCTTTTCCATCAATTTGTAGATCTTCAAGCATCCTTATCATGTTGATGTGTCTCACTTTATTGAAAGCCTTTGTGTAGTCAATAAAGCAAAGATATAGATCTTTGTTTACTTCTATAGAACGTTCAATCACTGTTCTCAGTATATACACAGCATTTACTGTACCCTTGCCTTCTACAAACCCACATTGTTCTTCTCCTAATTCGGGTTGTATTTTCTTCCTAACTCTTTACATGATAATTCTCAGCAAAATCTTCATGATGTGGCTCATTATACTAATTGTTCGATGTTATATTCTAACTCTTCAGTGCTCGTAGATAAAATTATGTGTTTCTTGATGTATATTTGACTTTCTTTAATTTTATATGTATATTGTTTAAGATTAATCTATGGTCGCAGTAGCAGTCTGCGCTTGGTACAGTTTTTGTAACTTTTAAGGCATTTCAAAATCTTCTATTGATGAGAATGATCAATTTGATTCCTGATCTTATGATCAGGACGCATCCATGTCCATAATCTCCTTGGGTGCTGTTTAAACCAGGTTTTCCTATAATTACATCATGCTCTTTTGAAATAAATGAAGATCTAAACTGATTAGAGTCATTAGACGTAGACAGTCAATACTTTTTGGGCATGTTATGAGAAGAAATGACTTGGAGAACTTGGTAACAGCTGGCAAGATCGAAGGGAAGAGACCAAGGGGAAGACCAAAAAGTAAATACCTGGATGCTTGGACATGCAGCATGGTCAAGACAGGAACATGGAGCTGATTCACGACTCAGGTGATCGAGTGAGATGGCAAAACATGACCGCCCACTCTTATCGGCATGGCAAATGATGGATGGATGTGACACACAACCGGGCACCTCATCTCTTTCCACTGTTGAGATGGTATGCCAGGGTAGGTATCAGCCAGGCTAAATTATGACACGGTTGGGTTAGGACACAGAAAACAGATGTTCAACATAAACAGATACTCACACATTACCATGTACACACTTGAGGCAATGTTAATCTTGCTGAATCACCAGTAGATGTTAAGGCATGCGATAAACTCCTCCCACAGTCAATGTCAATTCTTCTCTCATGAAAGTTCTCTAAAGTTTCATAAGTATTGATATCTGTGGCTGTAAATGACAGACGTATAGTTTTTATTGTGGAGGGATGTGCTATAGCATGAAACACAGCATCTGCATGTATGTACCAAATAATCAACACAACTGTATTGTGACCCATCATTGTTTGTTTGCCTTCGCTCGCTGTGAGTAGTGTTGGACTGGATTTTGTATGTGGATTAGCTTTGCCTATTAACAGTGTCCCTCGCCATCAGGCAAACCCACTTCGACTTCAGAGGTACTTGTAATTAATTCCCAAGTCAAGGACAATAGGTCAACATTTAATCCAACTGTCCGGTGTATGGGTTGAACCCCCTTACCTCGACATCAGCACACCGGATGTTTAGGAACACATGTTCTTAAACATTCAGCTATGCTGACCTACAACCCATCATTGAACTCTTTTGCTTGCTAACAGTATTGTTTCCTCATCAATGCAATTTTAATTTATATATACAATAAATCATCCTCTAAATGCTGCCTTCTCTTTTAAACCTGTTGTACCAAATCTATAAAACATAAACACAGAATATGACTAGGAAGGTCGATGACAGGAAAAGCGCACAGAGATACAGGCAAACTCTTTATCAATGAATAAATAATAAAAACCCGACACCCCACATTGTGCCAACGGCTTTGGGAGGAAGAGCGCAATTGGGAGGGTACAAGCCTTACCCTGGTGCGAGGAAATGCAACCTAAAGACAAAATGTCATGGCAGGGCAGACCAGGCCCTAAGTCTTGGTTGGCGGCTGGTCTAGGATCGATCTCCGACAGGCAGACAGTTAGAGCATTGCTTTGCTGATCCAGCAGTTTCTGCAGCTTGTCTTGTTCCAGATGTAGGGGTGTTACCTTTCCTCTGGAGTGAACTAGGCAGGCCGAGAGAGGGATCATGCTGCATGGGCAACACATGATCTCTATATTTTAGCCCAGGCTTTGTGCTATGGAGAGGCAATAACTCCATCCCTGGTCTTAACTGGTCTCGGAATCAAAGCGAGAGGCAACTGTTACGGGTTATAAGTCCCTGTCAATTGGCGTAGACATGGGGTGCTATGTGTTGCTCTGACGGTGGGAGACACCTACAGGTGTCACTGATCAGCTACCGCCCACCTCAAGCTGGGCAGCCCCCGGCCAATTGGGTGCTGATCCGCCACAGCCTGCCTGCTTCAATGGGTGCTTGGTACTGACAAAATCTGAATCACAGGCTGTAAAACTTATGCACCAGGTACAAATAAAAAGAAAAATAGAAGCCTCAAGCTACGGCTTGCAACCTGGAATGTGAGAACCATGTGTCCAGGATTTTCCACTGACTTGACCAATATTGATGATGTGAGAAAAACGGCTGTGATTGATGCCGAACTCAATCATCTTAACATTGATATTGCTGGCCTACAGGAGACTCGCCTCGCTGAGGAAGGGTCACTCAGGGAAAACAATTACACCTTTTTTGTAAGGGTAGATGGCAGGCGGAAAAAAGGCAACATGGTGTGGGCTTTGCAGTGAAGAATTCGCTACTGGGAATGATTGAAATTCCAGCAGGAGGAAATGAAAGACTATTATCCCTGCGCTTGGCAACCTCTTGTGGTTTTGCCACCATTATTACTGCATAAGCACCGACACTCGATTCCTCTGATGACATGAAGGATTTGTTCTATGAGGAGTTAGACTCCGTGATCAAGGCAGTTTCAAAATCTGACCACATTTATATGCTCGGTGATCTCAAAGCTCGTGTGGGCAAGGACTCGAGTTCATGGTCAGTGTGCCTTGGAAAATACAACATCGGTCGCATGAATGAAAATGGGCAAAGGCTGCTGGAGCATTGCACTAGAAATGACCTATGTATTACAAACTCCTTTTTTAAAACAAAAGAGATGCATAAGGTCACATGGAAACATCCAAGATCCGGCCATTGGCACCAGCTGGACTTCATCATCACACGGAGACAACATTTGAACCATATATCATTGACTCGAAGTTACCACAGTGCTGACTGTAATACAGATCATTCTTTGGTTGTTGCAAGGGTTAGACTGAGACCAAAGAGAATCTACACAGCTAAACACAAATCTAGCCTCAGGATTAATATTATTAACACTCACGATACTGAAAAGTGTTTTCAGTTTTAACAGCAACTTGAAGACACTTTCACTGATACACCAGAAAATTGTACAGTAAATGAAAAGTGGGGTCAACTTAAGGAAACTCTTTATAAAACTGCTGTAGGGGTTTACAGCACTATGGATCATAAGAGGCAGGACTGGTTTGCAGCAAACAGTGAGACTCTGCAGCCCTTGATCAATAAGAAGAAGATAGCTCTCTTAAGAAACAAGAAAAGACCAACGTGTAACACTCTGAGTGAGCTAAGGCAAGCTAGGAAGGATGTGCAAAAGGCTGCCAGGCAGTGTGCAAATGATTATTGGATCAAGTTATGTGAGTCCATTCAAATTGCAAGTGATAAGGGAAACATAAGAAGCATGTATGAAGGAATAAAGAAAGCCTGTGGTCCAGTGATCAAAAGAAGTGCACCAATGAAAACATTGACTGGAGAAATCATAACTGATAAGAAACAGCAGATGGACATGTGGGTAGAGCACTATTTGGAGCTTTACACAAGTGAGACCAAACTAGCGGATGATGCCCTCAACACAATAGAGGCTCTACCAACTCTTGACCACCTGGACACACTTCCCACCATAACAGAAGTTAAGTGTGCTATAAATGAACTTACATCTGGCAAGGCTCCGGGTAAGGATGGGATTCCAATAGAAGTTATCAGGAGTGGGCAAGACACACTCACTCTACAGATCCACCAGCTAATAGAGCTATGCTGGCGAGAAGGACAAGTCCCACAGGATTTCAAAGATTCAAACATCATAACACTGTACAAGAACAAGGGCGATCGGAGCGACTGCAACAACAATAGGGGTATCTCACTTCTGTGTATTGTTGGAAAAGTATTTGCCAGAATTGTTCTGCGCAGACTTAAAGTCCTGGGAGATCAAGTCTACCCCGAATCACAGTGTGGCTTTCGACAGAACCGGTCTACCATTGATATAATATTCTCATTGCGACAAATGCTAGAAAAATGCTGTGAACAGAACCACTGTTTATTGCCTTCATCGACCTCACAAAGGCATTTGATTTGGTCAGTCGTGAGGGTCTGTTCAAGGCACTAAAAACGATTGGCTGCCCACCAACTCTTCTGTCCATTGTGGAATCATTCCACACAGACATGAAAGGTACAATCAAGTGTGATGGTGCAACTTCTGATGAGTTTGAAATCAAGAGTGGAGTTAAGCAAAGTTGTGTACTAGCTCCCACCCTCTTTGGAATATACTTTTCACTTCTACTGAAATATGCCTTTCATGATCAGGATGGTGGTATATACATTAACTCACGCTCAGATGGCGGCCTCTACAATGCTCAGAGATTGAAGGCCAAGACCAAAATTAGGAGGGTACTGATCAGAGAGCTGCTTTTTGCAGATGATGCTGCAATTACGACCCACACTGAGGAAGAATTGCAATGTCTACTATCTGCATTCTCCAATGCTTGTTCTGAATTTGATTTAACAATTAGCAAAAAGAAGACACAGATTATGTCACAAGGTGCACATGGGGTACCATCAATCTTTATTGACGACGCCGAACTAGAGATGGTAGACCATTTTACATATCTAGGATCAGTGGTAAATAGCAAATTATCCCTAGATCAGGAAATCAACATCCGGATTGGTAAGGCAGCAACAACAATGAACAGGTTAAGAAAAAGAGTCTGGGAGAACAGGAAGCTTACTGCCAAAACAAAAGTCCTTGTCTATCAAGCCTGTGTCCTTAGTACTCTTCTTTATGGCAGTGAAACCTGGACAACTTACTCACACCAAGAGAAACGTTTAAACAGCTTTCATATGCGGTGTCTGTGAAGAATTCTTGGTATTAAGTGGCAAGACAAAATCACAAATACTGAAGTATTGGAAAGATCAGGTTGTGTGACAGTTTATTCCATGCTCAGTCTTCGTAGACTTAGATGGATAGGACATCTTAGGAGGATGGATGATGGTAGAATACCAAAGGATATCTTTTTTGGTGAATTACAGATGGGTAAGAGATCTCAGGGTCGGCCTCTACTGCGATACAAATATGTGTGTAAGCGGGACATGATTGATACAGGCATTGATAATGCACATTGGGAGCAAGTCGCCGCTGAACGTGTTAAATGGAGGGCAAGCATCAGAAATGGAATAAAGACAAAGGAGAAAATGATTGCAGATAAGTCACACACCGAGCGTGTGAGACGTAAGATGGTGCATGGTGATGGAAATGACCACATGTTCACATGCACCCACTGTGAACGGACATTTACAGCGCGAATTGGCCTTATCAGTCACATTCGCTACCACCATAGGTAAAAATTATTATGCCTTTTTAAAGCACAAACTATTGTCTGTCAAGACGGCAAAGTGGCAATGTGTGTATGTGAATAAATCCATACAAGGCATTGATTGTGTGGTATTCCCTGGATAACCGAATCATGAAGGCAGATGTCCCATGTATTACATTGAATGGACATCCTTTCAGTAGAGAGAGTAAATTTAAGTACTTGGGAATCACCTCCGACAGATGTTTTACTTTTAAGGATCATGTGGAGGCTTTGGTGGTGAAGGCTGGGAAGGGACTTAATGCATTGAGGGCGATGACAGCAACCGGGTTAGACCAGAGGATGCATTACATGCCATTTCAGCAGTTAATAATGTGAGTCATTGAGTATGGTTTGGGGCTGCTGACAATATCAAAGAGCCAGCTTGAAAGGTTGGAGCACATAAGAATGCAGCCATGTGGGTGAACCTGTGATGCACAAAGGACGCACCAATTATATGCATGAGGTTATATATATATGCATTATAGGCATGGATATGCCTATCCTTGCACTACCAACAATGATGAACAGGCACAGGGTTCTTCATAACAAATGATACCTGAGAGTCACTGCAGACAGGTATCAACTCCTACATGAAAAATATTGGGTAGAAATAAGGGAAGACATACCGGACTGGCACAATGTCATACGAGGGGAAGTCAATAAGTAAGTCACAAATGGCTGTAGAAAAATAATTAAATATGATAACAACTTGAAACCAGTTTATTTTGATACATACATTGCCCTTTTATTTCTCAACACAATTTCCACCAACATTGATGCACTTATCCCATCGTTTTATCAGGCTTCCCAAACCCGCAGCATAGAACTGCATGCTCTGTTTTCTAAACCACGTTTTCACTTCGCATTCAACTTTGGCGTCATTCGCAAAATGTCTCCCGCCAAGGTGGGTTTTCAGTGTTTATGCTGACAAATGTTTATCTCATAAAGCGGTGCATAGCTGGGTAGAAAAGTTGTGAGGGTGAGTCAATAAGTAAATCACACAGTTCTGTGGGATGGCATGTAAATGAAAACAGAGCACGCTTTTCTATGCAACCGGTTTGGAAGGACTGATAAAACGATGGGATAAGTGCATCAATGTTGGTAGAAATTATGTTGAGAAATAAAGGGACAATGTATGTATAAAAATAAACTGGTTTCAAGTTGTTACCATATTTAGTTATTTTTTTCTACAGCCATGTGTGGCTTACTTATTAACTTACCCTCGTAGTGACACTGAGTCATGAGTGCAGAGAATGGGCAGTGGGCCACACAGAGTGTGAGGTGCAACAATTGACCCAGAGTAACACACATCAAGGTGACATAGTGAATACACCGATGGGTCAGTGATGAGAAACAGATGTAGTGGCTGGGGTTTCATTACAAAGGCTAATGGACGCTGCTGAAAAAGGAGAGAGTGGCATATGAGACTTCGACCTCCAGCATGATAATGGAGGTGGAAGCAGTAACAGCAGCCTTTCGATGGTTGGAGGAGAAAGCCGCAAAACACATTGTATTCATTACACACATACAGAGTGTACTTAGTAAGGTGGAGAAAAGAATGTCTCATGTAGAATGGCTTGCCTTGCTTCAGAGATCACAGATTGTGAGAATTGCCATGTACCAACAGAGGGTGTACAGTACAACTGCCATGTACCAATAGAGGGTATAAGGTACAAGTAACAGTTGACAAGATTAGGCTAGAATAGAGTTAACAAGAGAATAGTGACAATCGCCACGAAAGCGTGGTATAGAATGAGACACGCTGGAGAATGACGATAGTTCAGCGGTAGAATGATGAAGCTAGGAAAGGGAAAGCACTCACGAGGGGATGAGCTCAAAAAACCACGTGACGGGACGGAGGTGACGTAATGAGACCGAATAAACTAGATCTTCAGTTAGGCCGAAGGTGTCCATCTGTGAGGTTGTGAAATAAGTCTAGGCGTTTTAGAACAGCGAATAAGATATATTGACATCACTAGTAAGTTCATCAAGATGTCCTGCATGGGCCAGAGTACCAAACTGCGTTATTATGATGAGTTTGACTCAAAGTTAATGAAGTTTCACTGTCAAGGTACATTGTGCAGTTGTTCAAGATAGCCAGCCAGTGCTGTAAGGTTTGACATTTATTAGCGGTAACATGTTGTGCGTGTGATTGATTGATTGATTTAGGAACCGACATCACAGCATTCAGGACATTCCCATAAGCGCTCCGTCCCCATCCTCAGCAGCCAGTGAAGAGTTCCAACACTAATAGTTCCAGTAGCAATCTGATTATATGTCCGTCTCGCCTTTCCTCTGAGCGTTGAGCGTCGGCCAGATCCCCTCGTCACACCTCGCTGTCTCATTCTTACCAGACTATGATGATCCATTTGCTCCTCCGAGGTGTACATGTGCTCCCACAAGGCCGCAATCACGTCTGCCTTGTCATGCATCAATACTCCACCAAGTTTTGCCGAGCCAGCCAATCTGTCCGCCTGTTCATTCCCAAGCACAACGACATGCCCAGGAGAAAAGATCCAGGTGATGCTTGTTACCCATGACCTCCGAAGCGAAGCAAGCCACTCTGCACGAAGCTTGCCTGTTCTCACCCTTTTCAGCATGCTTTCTGAGTCAGTTACAATCACAATGTGTGTATGTATTGTGTTTTCTAACCAGCGGAAAGCTGCAGTGACCGCCTCCACTTCCATTCTTAAGCTAGATGTAGTGTCATCATACGCCAGGCTCTCCTGCACCAAACGCCGACCATTAGTTTTTGCCAAGAACCCCCAGACACTTCTCCTACCTCTCAACACCGACCCAACAGTGAACACAATTATTTAAATTTAAATACAGTACTGTAAAATAAGTTATATGTTTTAAATAAGTTAGTATTTAATTATTAATTGCTCACTATTAGATACAGAACAGTATAATTGTAGAGCAGAAGTAGAAATCAATTTTAGTGAATATTTAATTATTTAATATTTTTATTTTTTATTATTTAATGTTACAATAAATAATTAACTGCTGCTTCATTTATGCAGCAGTTACAAACTTACTTACTTACATTAGTGCATGATATTTAATCAACAAAAGAAAGCTGACACAATGCATTTGGTACCTTAAGACAATATGAGTACATTTTCATGAATTGTTCTTTCACTAATGACGAACATTTCACATGATATTTAATTAACATAAATGGGCAGCTATTTTTAACTATTAATTAGGTCACAGCACATCCTATTGAAAAGTCTTAAAGATCGAGTGCATTTTTGTCAGAGACTCTGAGATTTTCCTGCTTTGTACAATGCTTTCGGCAGGCCGCCATGCGGAAAGAGACCGAGCCCTATGGGGTAAAACCTGGTGCAATGAAGTTGATTCTCTCAATCCTCTCGACAGTCTATCAAAAGAGGAAGGGACCATTACTTTCCTGTTACCAAAACGCACAATAAAATATACATGTTACCAGGTTTGTTAGCAATGTGACAGACTTTTAATGAATAATAAACAATTGTCAGCCATTTTTAATAAATTAGGTCACGGCACATCCTATTGAAAAATAGATAATACTTAAAGTTAGGTCTCGCCACCCGGAATGCAGTGATATATGGGTCTATGTTGTCCGTTTAAAAGTAAACAAGCCACAGTAATAGAAGGCAGAATTTCTCAGCTTCCCATTTAATGAGCCGCGATAAAATCGGCACTCTTCCGAATTCCGGTCCCAAATAGTTCTGCAGTGAATAAGTGATTAGGGTTAGGGTTAGAGTTAGTTATATAAAATTATTCACTGCAGAACTATTTGGGACCGGAATTCGGAAGAGTGCCATAAAATCTCCCCTATCTCTAGTCTTAGGACATCATTAAACTTCCTGAATTTAAATTACGACACACAACAATTCATAACTCCGCTTAGAATTAACGCATACTCTTCGTTGAGATACCGTTGGATTCGTCTTGTCAAGCTCTATCTAACTGTTATGATTTCATAAGTAAAACCCCAATTTTTAAATATTGATCAAAATTGCTATTATTATTAACGAATAAATATTGTGATCCGGACGGTGTGTTGTCGAGGGGAAAACTCTGCCTGCTACTGTTGTTATTAATAAATTAAAATACACTGAATGTATGAAACATTATTCCACTATTTAATTGACCTAAAGTTAAACAAATAAAACTGACTGCTCAGAAACGGAGGCTTAACTGTAGCTCAAGTTGTTGTGAACGTGATGAAATAAATGCTGAGATCTCCACGTCAAACAGCGGACAGTGTTTACCCATAGCATAACGGCGAATGTAGTTTTCTACGAAGTCAGTCACGTGACAACCAAATGTAGAGGTCCTAGAAAAACTGGGAATGAATAGAGAGTTGATGAAAGAAATAAAGAGGAGACAAGTGAAATAATTTGGCCACGTTAAAAGACATGATACTCTTATAAAAACCATACTGGAAGGCAAGGTTGAGGGCAAGCTAGCAAGAGGTAGACAACGATACAAGTGGGAGGATAACATCAAGAGATGGACGAACTTCAGCCTGACAGAATGTACAGTCAAGGTGAGAGACAGACAGTGTTGGAGATCCATTTCAGCCAACCTTCATTGTGGAGACGCCACCTTACTGATTGATTATCCATCTCTTGATGTTATCCTCCCCCTTGTATCGTTGTCTACCTCTTGCCCTCAACCTTGCCTTCCATTGTGGTTTTTATAAGAGTATCATGTCCTTTAACGTGGCCAAAATATTTCACTTGTCTCCTCTTTATTTCTTTCATCAACTCTCTCTTCATTCCCAGTTTTCCTAGACCCTCTACATTTGGTTGTTTTTGTGTCCATGAAACACGACATATTCACCTGTATGTCCACACCTCCAGGGCCTCTATGCGACTTTCTAGTTACCTGTTCAATGGCAAGGCTTAGGCGCCATACAGCAGCGTTGAACTTGGTGTTTGACAGTTCTCATTTTAATGCGTTATTAATCTCTCTAGATCAGTGGTTCTCAACCGGTTCGGGGGGGGGGGGGATTTTAGGGTTTCCGGGGGGGGGGGGGAATTAAGATTATTTCAAGATCGCATTAATACAAGAACCAGTTACATGATATTGTTTTTCCCTCTAAATGTTACGGTTCTATAGTTCTCGCCCTAATGAAATTCGTTTTATAACGTAAGTAGACCCGCAAATCACGTTTTAGTAGATGACTAGATTTGTTCTAGTATGTGTTAAATTTTCATTTTTATGTATACTGTGTAAGGGTGGGGAGGGGGGGATTTATAGGGAGGAAATTCGAAAGGGGGGAAATGACGTTTGAACATATGGTAAAGGGGGGCACGGGCCAAAAAAGGTTGAGAACCACTGCTCTAAATGTTAATACTGATTTCATGCTGTTGAAAGCATTTTTGGCCATTCCTATTCTCTTTTTTATTTCTATTTCCCTTCTGCCATCATCTGTTATTATGTGTCCAAGATAGGAGAAACTTGTTACTTGTTCTAGTATCTCCCCGTTTACTGTGATGTTCATTGATGACCTTTCCTTTTCACTGCTAATTATCATGTTTTTTTGTTTTTTTTTGGGTGTTAATATCTAAGCCACATTCTACACTGTGCCTGTTTACTTGTTCCACTAGGTCTTGTAACTTGCTCACTTTCTGCTAGTAACACGGTATCGTCAGCATACCTAAGATGGTTTATGATTCTTCCACTGATGAACAACCCAGCAGACCTGTTATGTAGACTATATGTAACAATACTTTAAAACTGTGAGACCATAACAACCTATGTCCATAGCTGTAAATATAGTAAAACAAAAAGAGAAATTTACAGATGAAATAAAATGTAAACTTGAAACTCTGCAAAACCCTTTGGAGGAAAGCGTTGACCAAGCTTGGTTGAACATCAAGAATACAATTCAATCTACCGCAGAAGAATATCTCGGTGTGTTAACCACGCATAGAAAGAACAGATGGTTCAATCAAAAATGTGAAGAAGCAGTCATTAGGAAAAAGAATACCAGACATTTATGGTTAAATGACATCAACAACATCCAAAAGGAAGAGCATTATAGAAATGAATGTAAAGAGGCTACAAAAATAGTCCGACAGCAGAAGCGAGATTATATGAGTAATATAATCAAAGATATGGAAACTAATAACCAGAAAAATGAATCCAGAAAATTTTTTAAAGAACTGAAGTCAATGAAACGAGGGCACCAACAAAACACATATGGTTTAAAAGACAAAAATGGGAATATGATAAATACCAATGAGGAAATGTGCAACACATGGAAATAATATTTTGTTGAATTACTAAATTGTGAAGCTCCAAGTAACATTTTCCCACAGGAAGAGGTTCTAACATGCGAACCACAAATTGAAGAACCTACATTTGAAGAAATCCTATATGTAATCACACGACTTAAAAACAATAAAGCAACTGGGACTGATGGAATTGCTGCTGAATTTATAAAGGCAGGTGGCCATGCATTACATCTAAAGCTATACGAACTAATAATAAAAATCTGGAGGACAGAAGGATTACCCCATGACTGGAAAGAGTCATTATTGATACCTATCTTTAAGAAAGGAGACAAGTTCCAATGTGGAAATTATAGAGGAATATCACTACTGTCCACAAGCTATAAGATACTATCCCCAGTATTACTAAATAGACTAAAACCATATTCAGAAGACATATTAGGTGACTACCAGGCGGGTTTTAGACAAAACAGATCAACAATAGATCAGATATTTATCTTACGACAAATAGTCAAGAAACATTGGGAATATAAAAGAGATCTCCATAACATTTTTGTGGATTTTAAAAAGGCTTGTGATAGTGTCCATAGGAATAATCTATGGAATGCTATGCAGGAATTTGGAATACCAAGGAAGTTAATCAACATGACCAGACTATGCATGGAAGATACTTATAATATAGTAACATATAAAGGCAGGAAATCAGACCCCTTCCAAATAACATCTGGCTTGAAACAGGGTGATGCACTATCGCCGCTACTCTTCAATCTGGCTCTAGAGAAAGTTATAAGGGAGGAATGTGATATTGGAGGAACGTTAAATATGTATCTAAATCACAAGTTTCCCGGGAAGGTTAACCCGGTCAACAAATGCCCGCAGAAGTCGGATGTGTCGGCCTAAACGGCGCAAGAACGCAGCTCTGCTGTAAACAGGCACAACGCAATCACATCCGAAAAAAGAAACTCCGGATGAACGAAGAAGAAGAAGAAGAAATCACAAGTTTAACCATTATTTTTGAATATTTGTGATACTACATTCATTATGTCAACGTTCATCAAATTTACCCACGAACTTGTGCAAAGTCAAACATATTTTGTACAAGGAAAGTAAGTTAGAAGTCAAACTAAGATCATACATCATAGCTCAGTCAGAGACAGTAGAAAGTGAAGACAAGACGACAATTGACTATTCATTCGACGATTCACCTCACCATTCATTTGATGATTCATCCATACGATCATACCATTCATATCATTATATCATTCATACTATTCACATCACATTTGTAATTTGCCGATCGTAAGAACTGTAAAATGTAAAATTATCACCACCATGTATTTTGTAACATATATTATGCACTAATTGTTGATGCTCTACAAAACAGAGACATCACTCGTACAAGCAAGCCTATCGAGTCTGTGTGTGCAAGACAGCGGTGTAACATCCCGAGGGGCCGTATTTTCATCTGATTAGATGAGTATTTTTTCACTATTTTGATAATCAGAATTAACAAAGCATCTTACTTTTCAGTGATTGATTGTGAACGTGTGAAACTTATTAACTGAGAAATTATTTATATACCATTTGTGTAAGAACATAAAACCATACAATGTCAACATTAGGTGAATGCATCCAAGCTGGCAAAGAACTAGGCCATAGCGGGGAGAAATTAGAAAAATGGGCAGAACAGAAATACAAAGAGGAAACAGAAAGAAAAGCTGCAATAGAGAGAGATGAACGAGCACTTGAAAGACAGCATCAGAAAGAGATGAAAGAGTTAGAGGAAACAACTAAACAGAAAGAATTAGAGATAAAACGAAAGCAATTAGAATTAGAGGACGCCACCAAACAAAAGCAAATAGAGGTAGACTGACAAACAAAGGTAAAGATGAAGAAATGGAAATTGACTCAAACATTCAAATAGCTACCACTAAACAGAAGAGTCAGGAGGAGCAAAACAAATTTTCCAAATATAAAGGGATTATCAAGCCCTATAGTCAAGGAGATTCAATTTCAGCATGGACCGAAAATATCGAGTTTCAGCTCAGATTTCAGAAAATACCGTTAGAAGATTGGGCCATGATTTATATGAGACATCTCTCTGGTGAGCCCTTAAAAGTTATTGAGTCTATACCAACAGAATTAAGAAATAACTACCAATATATTCAAGACAGAATCATGCAGTATTTTCTACTCGATGCCCCTGGATATCAGATCCAGTACTCACAAAGTAGACCAAAACCGAACGAGACGTTCCTAGATTATGTATCTAACGTTCAAAGTATATTCAGTAAATGGCTTAAGGCAGCGAAAGTAGGAAAGAGTTTTGACAAGTTACAAGACTTAATGGTTATGGATAAAGTGATATCCACAGTGCCAACTCCTTTTGCTAAGTTCCTTCAACAAGCAGACATTGAATCTCTAGAACAGTTAGAGAAACGTGGTTCGGCGTATTTCTCTTCCAACCGAGATGTATTTAAGTCATCTATACATGATTCTGAAATTACAGCATTTGCGAAGAGCCAACCAACCAGATCTTTCAACCAGAAATCTTATCAGAAGAAAGATAAACCATACCAAAAGCCACCCCAGTGTGGATACTGCAATTTATATCACCAACAATTCTCGATGTGTGATAAAAATCCGTCATATCCTGAACATCTTGAAATGATGATCAAAAAGCAGGAAAACAAAAGGAATTCTTATAAACGTGCAGTTAAGTGTTTTTGTTTTTTGTTCGTCGTATGGACATTATTCTTCTAAATGTTTGGGCAGGCAGAGAATGAAGGCCAGCAACGCTGTGATAATTGATACATCTTCTGATAGTGACAGTGAAGTTGAGTGCGAGAATGAAAATGTATTACCATTCAATGAGTGTGAAATTGTGGCTGTTGTTACTGATATTTTAGACTTCGATAAATGTGATACTTGTCACCAGTTCCATACGGACGGTAAACTCAAATGTGGTCACATTGTACCATTTTCTAATGAAGATGCAAATTCAGCTTCAGCCTCCAGAGGCAATTTAAAGTTCCACGATGCACTGGTCAATGAACATCCATGCCAATGTTTACTTGATAGTGGTAGTCCTTTACTCGGGGTAAGGAAAAAACTAGTTAACCCAGAGAATTATACGGGCAATTTTGTTAAATGCCGCACTTTTTCTGGTAGTATTGAGAAATGCCCGCTGGCAAAAGTCCGTATACACACCCCGTTCCTTTCCGGCACATTTTCGTGCGCTATTTTACAGAACCCCTATACTGACCTCATTTTAGGGTGCCTACCAGGGTTAAGACACTGCACTGATGACGAAGTATTAGCCCGGAAACACACCAACATGGCTAATGCAGTAACTAGGTCAGAGACCCAAACACATCAGAATGACCTACAAGATGAAATGTTACAATTATTAACACCTAGCGGTACTATTGACAATACCACTCGACAAGAGTTTATTGAGGCACAACGCGCCGATCCAACCATTGCACCTTATTTTAAATTATCAGGTGAAAAGGCCAAATTAACCAAAAACGCCTCCTGGTATTTTAAACTCCACAATGGAATTGTCATGCGATATTACACCACGAATAACCATGAAATTCAGCAGACGGTGCTACCTCTGAAACATCGACAAAACGTGTTAAACATTGCACACGATTCACCGTTTGCTGGACATTTGGCTTATGACAAAACTAGAGCCAGAATTTTAGCACATTTCTTTTGGCCTAAGTTTTGTAACGATATAAAATCATTTTGTCGGTCTGGTACCATTTGCCAACATTTAATGAGAAAGGGAAAGCATGTAACAGCTGAGGTTCAACAGCTGGGTACCAAAACCCTACACCTTGAACCCAATCAAGAGGTGCTACTTTTGCTACCAGATAAACGTAATCTATTATTAACTTCATGGCAAGGGCCATTCAAAGTGGTACGAAAGATATCAGATGTCGATTATGAAATATCGATAAACCAAAAATTAAAGATATTTCATATCAACATGCTAAAGCCTTACTTCTCACGACAAGAACCGACGACAGACGAACAGAATGCACCCACACCAAGCAACCCGACGACAGACGTACATAGCGCAACTACACTAGTTAGAACGACAGAAGACGACGACAGCGCATATTCACCTAGTCAGGAAACAGAACACACAGGTAGTACAACCACAGTACTCAATCAGATAGACGACGATGACATAGAACTACCAGTCCCAACAGAAGACATGACTGGGACAATTGATAGTATACGAATAGAACCGAGACTTACAGACGAGCAAAAACGACAGACAATAGAGCTAGTGACAGAATACAGGGACATTTTTTCCGACATTCCAGGTAGGACTGACAGAATCGAACACTCCATCATTCTGACTGATAACACCCCTATCAAATGCCGACCTTATTCCATCCCATTAAGTTATAGGGAAAATCTCGACAAGGAACTTCTAAATCTTGAGTCGAGTGGAATAATCCAAAAGTCGCAGTCAGAATATTCTTTTCCTATCGTCCTTGTGAAGAAAAAGGACTCTACTGTCAAAGACTCGACCACATCCCCTCCGCCAGGGAGAGCGGTCAATCCTGGAGGGACCAGGAGGAGATGCGGTGCCCGAGGCAAGAGCAGGGGAGATGAGGGAAGAGTGGAAGGTTAGCCACTCCCTCATGATACACGCAGGCGGTGTGCAGAGAGTTAGCACTCTAATCACGATACCACCACACCTCATGAAGCCAGAGCACAGTTGAGTAGACACTCAACAGGCCACGTTTTGCCAGCAGCGTGCGATGTGAGGTAACACGCACGAAGGAGAAGGTCACCCCCGCGTGGTGTGTAACCACGGGGAGAGATGTTCGGCAGACGGGAGACTGGACTTGGGGCGTTCACATCGTTTAGAATAACGTTAGGAGTTTTGTGTTCACTAGTAGATAGAGTTAGCATAGGGTTAGCAGTTTGTGTTAGATAATTCTGTGGCTGTATATTGTGTATTGCATTAGCGACTGTTTACCGCTTGTAAGCGAGCCAACGGCAATAAAATGGACCATGCATTTTGCCTCCCACACGACTTGCAAGTTGTCTTGTATGGGTGTGTGAGAAGTACCCGATGATGCCCGTCAGTTAAGTTGTTGACAGGCCAGGGTAATTGTGGTGTCAGAAGTGGGATCTGAACCCACGCCCACAAAAGTGCCGGCCGGCCACGACTTTTAATATCTGTTTGCGTTAATGTTGGTTTTCGCTAGGGAAATTGTGTTGGTGTGAATGTGTTGTCTGTCATATAGTTTAGAACTTAGATTACAGTATTTTGGGTTTCATAACAATGGAATGTAGTCACGAATCAGTGTTATACACCTGCTTGTGGCCACATTGAACAAACTTATGACACTCAAAAAACTAACATACATACACAGATAAGTTAGAAATATAGGGTAGAAGTTAGATTAGTAGATTTATTACATCCAAACACGCAAACAACCAGAAAAACAAACATATAAATTGCATACACTATTTGTAGATCGAAGGCAGATAACTTTGGTGCCAGGGGACATAATAGACAACGAAGAACTAAATTAACAGTGTAATAAAGTCTTACGCGCGGAAGCGAAGGAGGTAAAGCCTGTCGCACACACTCTTGTAGAATGGTTGTTAAATATTATATGGGGGACATGAAGCAATTCATGTGTTGACCCTAAGAAAGTCAACTTTGTATGGGTAGTAAGTTAATTTACTATGTGAGGGCAGGTCTTATAAGACAACGGTCCGGTTCAGACATACCTCTGATAAATATAATATAGCATGTGAGAAGGGGCTCACGCCAACCAGGCAAGTTTGTGGCGATTGCCAGTAGCCAAGTGAGGCTTTGTTACATTGTGACAATGGTTGTTAATAGTCTATTGGAAAGCCCAGAGCCAGGTTATCTAGAGTCTTTGACAAAAATTAGAGACACTAATTTTTTGTGTAGAAACCTCCTTGCGTCACAACCAATAAGTGAAAGTTGATGACGCAACACAAGAGGGGCGGGTGTGTGTCAAAGACTCGACCACATCCCCTCCGCCAGGGAGAGCGGTCAATCCTGGAGGGACCAGGAGGAGATGCGGTGCCCGAGGCAAGAGCAGGGGAGATGAGGGAAGAGTGGAAGGTTAGCCACTCCCTCATGATACACGCAGGCGGTGTGCAGAGAGTTAGCACTCTAATCACGATACCACCACACCTCATGAAGCCAGAGCACAGTTGAGTAGACACTCAACAGGCCACGTTTTGCCAGCAGCGTGCGATGTGAGGTAACACGCACGAAGGAGAAGGTCACCCCCGCGTGGTGTGTAACCACGGGGAGAGATGTTCGGCAGACGGGAGACTGGACTTGGGGCGTTCACATCGTTTAGAATAACGTTAGGAGTTTGTGTTCACTAGTAGATAGAGTTAGCATAGGGTTAGCAGTTTGTGTTAGATAATTCTGTAGCTGTATATTGTGTATTGCATTAGCGACTGTTTACCGCTTGTAAGCGAGCCAACGGCAATAAAATGGACCATGCATTTTGCCTCCCACACGACTTGCAAGTTGTCTTGTATGGGTGTGTGAGAAGTACCCGATGATGCCCTGTCAGTTAAGTTGTTGACATCTACGATCCGCCTCTGTGTCGATTTTCGCCGCTTAAATAATGTCACCAAGGTCGATGCAGAGCCAGTCCCATCATGTGAGGATCTGATTCTTGATATGTCCACCTCTCGAATGTTTTCTAAACTTGACCTAACTAAGGGATACTGGCAAGTCCCGATGCATCCACTTTCTATCCACCTAACAGCATTCTCAACACCTCTAGGTCTTTATGAGTGGCGATTCCTTCTTTTGGCCTTCGTAATGCTCCAGCCACTTTTGTCCGACTCACCAGGGACCTTCTTCATGGAGTTACAAATACAGTGACGTACATTGATGGCATTTGTGTCCATACTGCAGACTGGACATCACACTTACAGAAACCGCGACATGTCTTCGATAGATTGAGATTATTCGGCCTTACTGTAAAGCCAACCAAAGTTGAGTTGGGGATGGAAGAAGTTGATTTCCTAGGACCATACGATCACCAGAGGCCAACTTAAGACAGATGAGAAAATTGTCACTAAAATTTTGAACTTAACCATGTCCAACGACCAAGAAGCAGGTCAGAAGCTTGCTTGGTCTAGTGAATTACTACAATAAGTTCATACCCAATTTAGCTGAAATCACCAGCGTTTTTTCTAATGTTTTGAAAGCATCTGTGAAATTAAATGTACAAGATGCAGAGTTAATTTATGCATTATCAAAATTAAAACATTTGTTCAGCGTTGTACCTATCTTGCGCTTGCCTAATCCCAATCCTTACGTATTTTCTCCAGTACAGATGCAAGTGCTATATCCATCGCTGGCGTTTTAGGACAGTTCTATGAGGGAATCTTTCACCCAATCATATATGTAAGCCGCAAGATTACCCCTGCTGAATCGAGGTACTCAGTCTCTGAGTTAGAGGCTTTAAGCGTCATCTATTGCGTCCAGAAGCTTCATAGATTCTTAGCAGGGTACTCAGTTTGTCATTGAAACTGACAATTCACCGCTGACAGTGATGCAGTCGGGAGTCGACCGTAACAACAGGATCTACAGATGGTCTTTGATCCTGCAAAATTATTCGTTCACGATAAAGCATATCAAGGGGAATATGAACGTTCTGGCAGACACACTTAGCCGACCTTCTCGAATCGATATACCAGAGGTACGAGAAGAGAGCAATCCAACATCACCAAAGTCAGTGACACTGTAATTAACTAGTGCTCTATATGGTGAATACAGACACTGTATTGCGCTTACCAGCGTAAATCGCCTGAACTTGCTTACTATTAACTGTGTCAGTGCTAGTGAAAATGAACAGACACATTATGAGATGTCTACGCCAACATCATATATGCAACCCATGAGTAGAACGATATTTCAACATTACCCAGGATGAGAGCATATATTTCAGACTTTGTCTAAAAGAGCTCTATATTTCATCAAGATTCAACAGAGGACGCTACTCCGACAACACACCTGGATGTAATTAGGTAATTTAGATATATATAAATTGTATGTGATATGTATAATATTATGTTTTTATAACAGTTGCATGTAACATCATATTTTCGTAGTTACAATAGAGTGTAGAGCCATATAATCGTATTTATGGTATTTAATAGTTAAATGTCATTTACATGTAGTAGATTTGAACCTACACAAATGGCAAAATCGGTAGGATTTGGATTTGGATTTGGTAGAAACTCATTTAGTTTAACTTCTACATCATACTTTTCAACTTAGGAAACATTACTTTAGTTTATCATCATGTAAACACATTTTTCTTAGACAGTTAGTTAATTAGACCATTACTTAGAAATTAATCCAATCATTTAGAAATTTATACCATTCTATGTACTAACACACAATAAGGTAACTAACACACTTTTCCCTATTTTCATCATTTAGTTAGATTAGTTCCCTTAGTTAACGTAGCTCAGTACACCAACTTAGAATAGTTTAGCGAGATCAATTAGTACCCACAGGATTGGTAGCAAACAATCCTCTTAAATATGTATATTTTTGTACAGAAATGACGAGTGTAAAACTAGAGCACAGTCATTTGGCTTGAAAACCTGTTTAAATTAAGCCAACTATTTATTGTAAATATATATTGTTCATCCATTCTTTCTTCTACAAGCATATTTTAATGACAGAACATGTGTTTTAAAACCTGTGTAGAATGACAGAAGAATGAAAGATGTATGAATGAGATGAGAGAATGAATCAAATACAGAGGAGTGAGACATGTTGCGGAATGTTTTCGCCGCACAATGCGAATTGTTGTAATTTGTCTGTCTCAATGTATTTGGGACAATGTGTTGTTCTATTTTTATCTGTGTATTTGCTATACTTAGATTATAGAGATAGGAAAAGTATTTTGAGCATCATAGACATGAAGAGTAGTCATAAATCAGACTTACACACTCATTTGTGACTACAATAAACCGCTTTACGGCGCTCGAAAGATTACATACACGTAGATTATAGACACATTCACATATTGGTAAGGTAAATACATATTAGTTTAATAGAAACACACAACCAACCAGAAAAACTAACACATAACGATGCATACACCATTAATTGCAAAGAGGAATAACTACTCTAAACAGGGGACACAACAAAATCTTGAAAACCTTAGTTTAACACTGAAATACTTTTTCACAAGCGGAAGCTAAAAAGGTGAACGTGAGCACATAAAGCATGTATACTAGTTGGAGTAAATATTATATGGGAGCATGAATATTATTCATGTATTGTACTCGTAACATGGGCAATTTTGTATGGGTTGTCAGAATATTGACAATTTGAGGACAGGTCAAAAGACATTGGTTCCGGATCACACAAACTCCCAAGAAGTATAATGTTAGTATGAGCACAGTCTCTAGCCAACTGTACTAGTGTGATGTGCTAATCAATTAGCCAAGTGAAGTAATACAACAGTGTGACGAGGGAAAGGAGAGGTATTGTCCTATGCCTAGAACAGAGGTAGAAAACTCTTGCAGTCTTTGACAAAATTAGATAGCCCTAATTTTTGTTGAGATTACTACTTGTGTTACACCCACGACTTAAAAGTTTGTAACACAACACGGAGGGAAGGAGAGCCTGTCAAAGCGCTGCAAGTGACCTAATAGATAAGATAGAAGTAGAACTATGGAAATAGACATAGACAGGATCAGGAGAACATAGCTATCTAGGAAATAGGGACAGAAGGGACAGAAGCACGAGTGAGAACTATAAATAGTTCTCCGACTGGACACACTCGTGTCCAAACAGGGGACACTGTACCACGTGATCTGGAGTTGCCCACAATAGAGTGGGGAAACCCGCATCACGAGAAGTGCCCACGAAACACCAGTAACTTTAAACAGTGACCAGTTACTAACGGCGTGCTGGAACTCCGGGCACGCAAACTAGCTGATGCACGAAGAGTCAACTGCTCGTGGCTGGCCACGCCACGAAGATCGTCAGACCAGGACTGGACAGCGTAGAAGACAGACGGAAGTTTCGCTCTGAATACTTTGTTGCTTACAAAGGACAATAGCAATAGTTGTGACTTAGACTTAGCTTCGATAGATATTACCATCGATATCACCTTTCACATAACATCATCACGATATACCATGATGTGTATTACCTACGTGGTTATCCGCTCGCAGAGCTACTGTACAACTAGCTAATAACCTTGTATTATAATTGTATCCTTTTGTACATTCTCATTTCGTGTGGTACAAAAGAGGAATCCTTGTATGCATGTCAAAGTTAAGTTGTTGACAGGCAGGATCTTCACTTCAGTGACTAAGTTACTCCATTAACAGAGTCAGGTTTCTTGAAGAGGAGAATGATAGAGACAGACCAGGTTATGTACACAGTTCGGATCTATATATATATATATATTGTATATATATATTGTAAGTCAGGTCTTAGTCAGATATGACTGAGCTACCGTATGACAGTAGACGGTACTACCTGCTTTCTGTCAGCGCCGAAGGTTGGGCGGCGCTTACCAAACCCGACACCCCACATTGTGCCAACGGCTTCGGGCGGAAGAGCGCAATTGGGAGGGTACTAGCCTTATCCTGGTGCGAGGAAATGCAACCCAAAGACAAAATAAGTCATGGCAGGGCAGACCAGGCCCTAAGCCTTGGTTGGCAGCTGGTCTAGGATCGAAGCTCCGACAGGCGGACAGTTAGAGCATTGCTTTGCTGATCCGGCAGCTTCTGCAGCTTGTCTTGTTCCAGATTATAGGTGTCAACTTTCCTCTGGAGTGAACTAGGCAGGCCGAGAGAGGGATCATGCTGCATGGGCAACACATGGTTTCTTTATTTTAGCCCAGGCTTTGTGCTATGGAGAGGCAATAACTCCATCCCTGATACATCAGAAAATTGTATAGTAAATGATAAATGGAGTAAACTTAAGGAAACTATTTATAAAACAGCGGTAGGGGTTTACGGCACTGTGGATCATAAGAGGCAGGACTGGTTTGCGGCAAACAGCCAGATACTGCAGCCCTTGATTGATAAAAAGAAGATAGCTCTCTTAAGAAACAAGGAAAGACCAACACGTAACACTCTGAGTGAGCTGAAGCAAGCAAGGAAGGATGTACAAAAGGCTGCCAGGCAGTGTGCGAATGACTATTGGATCAAGTTATGTGAGTCCATTCAAATCGCAAGTGATAAGGGAAACATCAGAAGCATGTATGAAGGGATAAAGAAAGCCTGTGGTCCAATGATCAAAAGAAGTGCACCGCTGAAAACCTTGACTGGAGAAATCATCACTGATAAGAAACAGCAGATGGATAGATGGGTCGAGCACTATTTAGAGCTTTACTCAAGTGAGACCAAGCTAGCGGATGATGCCCTCAACGCCATAGAGGCCCTGCCAACTCTTGACCACCTGGACACACTTCCCACTATAACAGAAGTTAAGTGTGCTATAAATGAGCTTGCATCTGGCAAGGCTCCAGGTAAGGATGGGATTCCAATAGAGGTGATCAGGAGTGGGCAAGACACACTCGCTCTACAGATCCACCAGCTAATAGAGCTATGCTGGCGAGAAGGACAAGTCCCACAGGATTTCAAAGATTCAAACATCATAACGCTGTACAAGAACAAGGGAGATCGGAGCGACTGTAACAACTATAGGGGTATCTCACTTCTGTGTATTGTTGGGAAAGTATTTGCCAGAATTGTCCTGCACAGACTTCAAGTCCTGGGAGATCAAGTCTACCCCGAATCACAGTGTGGCTTCCGTCAGAACCGGTCTACCATTGATATGATATTCTCATTGCGACAGATGCAAGAAAAATGCCGGGAACAAAATCAGCCACTGTTTATTGCCTTCATCGACCTCACAAAGGCATTCGATTTGGTCAGTCGTGAGGGTCTGTTCAAAGCACTAAAGAAGATTGGCTGCCCACCAACTCTTCTGTCCATTGTGGAATCGTTCCACACAGGCATGAAGGGTATAATCAAGTTTGATGGCTCAACTTCAGAAGAGTTTGAAATCAAGAGTGGAGTTAAGCAAGGCTGTGTGCTAGCCCCCACCCTCTTTGGGATATACTTTTCACTTCTACTGAAATATGCCTTTCGTGATCAGGATGATGGTATATACATTCACTCACGCTCAGATGGTGGCCTCTATAATGCTCAGAGATTGAAGGCCAAGACCAAAATTAGCAGGGTACTAATCAGAGAGTTGCTTTTTGCGGATGATGCTGCGATTACGACCCACTCTGAGGAAGAATTACAACATCTACTATCTGCATTCTCCAATGCTTGTTCTGAATTTGGTTTAACAATTAACAAAAAGAAGACACAGATTATGTCACAAGGTGCACATGGTGTACCATCAATCTTTATTGACGACGCCGAACTGGAGATAGTAGACCATTTTACATATCTAGGATCAGAGGTAAATAGCAAATTATCCCTCGATCAGGAAATCAACATCAGGATTGGCAAGGCAGCAACAACAATGAACATGTTAGCAAAAAGAGTCTGGGAGAACAGGAAGCTTACTGCCAAAACAAAAGTCCTCGTCTACCAAGCCTGTGTCCTTAGTACTCTTCTTTATGGCAGTGAAACCTGGACAACTTACTCACGCCAAGAGAAACGTTTAAACAGCTTTCATATGCGGTGTCTGCGAAGAATACTTGGTATTAAGTGGCAAGACAAAATCACAAATACTGAAGTATTGGAAAGATCAGGTTGTGTGACGGTGTATTCCATGCTCAGTCTTCGTAGACTTAGATGGATAGGACACGTTAGGAGGATGGATGATGGTAGAATACCAAAGGACATCTTTTTTGGTGAATTACAGACGGGTAGGAGATCTCAGGGTCGGCCTCTACTACGATACAAAGATGTGTGTAAGCGGGACATGATTGATACAGGCATTGATAATGCACATTGGGAGCACGTCGCCGCTGAACGTGTTGCATGGAGGGCAACTATCAGAAACGGAATAAAGACAAAGGAGAAAATGATTGCAGATAAAGCACACACAGAGCGTGAGAGACGTAAGATGGTGCAAAATGGTGGAAATGACCATGTTTTCACATGCACCTACTGTGGGCAAACATTTGCAGCAAGAATTGGCCTTACCAGCCACACTCGCCACCGCCATGGATCGTAGTTATTAAGCCTTTTTAAAGCACAATGTACCAAACTATCGTCTGTCAAGACGGAAAGGTGCCAATGAATGATATATATATATATATATATATATATATATATATATATATATATATATATATATATATATATATATATATATATATATATATATATATATATATATATATATATGATCATCAATATCATAGATCCACTCTTAACTACAATATATATATATATATATATATATATATATATATATATATATATATATATATATATATATATATATATATATATATATATATATAGGCATGAGGCTGCAAGAGAAAGTAACAGTACACCAGCTGTATAGTCGAGTAACTCGTCTGGGCAACAGATAGCCCTCTAGCACCAGAGTCGACTGTATGACTCTGTCAAAGCATCCTTCGCCTGGTGCTAGTCCACTCCTGTTTCTTCACCATCCACCAACCAGAAAATACACCTACTTCTCTTTCAGTGTAGTGGTTACTTTATCTAGGAGGTGCCCAGCCGGACATATCCTCCTTACATACATACTCAACAATTAATCATTCCCTTCACCCATGGATCAATTAATTACACACATTAATCACTATATAACCATAATAAATTATACACCTTATAATTCATTACTATAGTATCAACCAATTATAAATCATGACTTGTTAAACTTAACTAACAAACTCATAACACAGCCATAGCTTCAGTTCTGAGATCCCCGTCCCAGAACCGGGTTTGACTCTTATTAAGTGACCTTCATTCATGTCGGTCATGTCTGTGCCGGTCGAGCACAGCTATGGTGGCCCTCCACCAAAACACTTTCTTACAGCTGCTGTGGGCCCAGTGCATCTTAGTTCGTGGCGAATTAGGCCACGTCATCCATTTTAGAGAGGCTTCCAGCACGTCCACTCCAGAATCTCCAGTCCACCCAATCCTGTCCAATTACCACAGCGTATACTACTACTTCCTCACTTCAGTGACTAAGTTACTCCATTAACAGAGTCAGGTTTCTTGAAGAGGAGAATGATAGAGGCAGACCAGGTTCTGTACACAGTTCGGATCTACATAGACGCAACGGCCTCCATTACAGAGCGCCGCATCGCTATCGGTCGGGTATGTTAATTCAACCATCGCTTAAGCACTATTGCTTTGGGTCGGACATGCAACATAACGGTCGGTCGGACAGGCCTAATAACCAGTCGGTTGGCTAGGCATACGCACGATTTGACACGCATGGTCACTTCGGCGGACGGGCATGTAAACAAGCAGTGACAATTGGTATCATAACTACTTCCTATCAACTGCTATCCAGTAAATACAAAACAATTCTGTTTAATTGGAATAACACTGGCATATTCACACAGCAAGTACTTACCTGCACATCCCAATGAAATAACACCACTTTGTTTCCCGGAATAATACCACGACTGATATAAGACATAAATTACCATCCTATTCTAGCCAAGAAAATGACACATCAATCATAATAACTGGCAATAACTTATCACTATTAAATGATTCTAGCATCACAATGTATCACCTGAGTATGTACTCACTAAACCAGATAGGTAACACATCTGCTACACAGTTGGTAAATTAACCGCACATACTTACCCATAGCAGTGAAAACATAAACGTACATGTCACTAATATGCATATAACTAACAGTAGATTCTATCAGATTTACTCACATTGGATTTACACAACATCCTCAGATGGAACACACGTATATATATGCCTAGTGTGTATACACGCTCACTACAGTTGGCGTTTCCGGACGCGTCTCGTCAAATACATTACCTAGCCGATCAATAACAGCTAATTAAATGCAGACATGCGACGGTCAAGTTATGCGCTTCGCGGAGACTATTTCGGTCGGCAATTAATCGTCTTGTGAATGTAGGCGCGGTATTTACGGACAACGGTTAATCTATAGATGAAGTAATTCAACATTACCTGTGATCTAGAAATCACAACCCTTCACTGCAGATGTCCGCCTGGCTGCGTTTACCGACATCTCTTCTAGCAGTGAATTACTGCGATCTGCATTCGATGTCCGACTGGCGACTGATCGTGACCAGCCAAGTGTGCAGTCCCAAGGACTTCTCGGGCCGTGAGATTCACAAGGATCATGGAGAAATCCAAAGTCCCGTAAGTCCCGAGTAATCGTGAGTCCAAAGTGACAACAACCCACGTACGCACTTGACTGGGGACATTCTAGAGGCTTCTAGAAATCACCAGAATTGTGACGTCACGAACTACTTTAGACGGGGAATCTGCCTTAAAGCATGTCTTCCCAGATAACAACTCAAACAGGGAATCCAACGTTCAAACAAGCTCGTGAATAAAATCAACTGGAACAAACTCTCACCGCTATGGAACAGACAGAGACCAGCCGACGTCAAATCAAAGGCATTTATTAATGCGCTGCAGAATTACACAAAAGATTGTCCCAGAACATAACCTGCCCTTTATACAGGGACGGGTGGTTATTTAACTATCTGCGAACGAATCTCTCAATTCCACCATTGAGTTGGCTATGTCCTCCGTTCAAACAGTGCAGCAGTTTTGTCCAAACTAAGGTCTAAGGTCTTCCTTGTCCCGGTCCTCTCATTGTATGAGTCTTCGTCAACAGATCATCCCTTCGCTCAACTTGCGCCTCTCCTCAGAACATTGCGCCGATCCAGATCTTGTTCCCTCAACACGGAGCTTACAGAAACACCGCCGTCTTGTTGTCGCGGTCTCGTAGCGTCTCCCGTTGCTATTCTCTGACGTATTCTATGTTCCACTTGGTTTCTCCTGCCGTCATCCACTTTGTGTCCGTATGGGAAAATCCCGTTTTTCCCTTTTCTATGTTTGGTGGAGCGTGCCGTCATATGGCATAATGCCCCCTCCCAGATAAAAAATGATTAATCATCTTCTCTCTCTCTCTCTCTCTCTCTCTATATATATATATATATATATATATATATATATATATATATATATATATATATATATATATATATATATATATATATATATATATATATATATATATATATATATAATCATATGCTTACTACAACAATCTAGCAACAGTTGTAACAACAACTTAATAGTTCCTGGCTCTACCCCTTTACCCACCCTCAAAAAATAAAGTTATATGACGGGCACGCCCACCTGTCCAAACCCCCGTTGGACGTCGTGTGGCTGATCATGGGGAATCAGACCAACTAATAAACATATTAGTCCCTACCTTGTTCTAATAGACAAGTGTGTCCTCACTCTAGGTAATACCATGAGTTTCAGGACGAGGGTAATAATGAGGTTTCCGAGTAGACTATCTTCGTTGTCGTTGATCGTTGTTGTTGTTTCTGGACCATAGATTTATTGTTTATCCAAAATATATATATCCATGGGTAGGGTAGACGTATATGCTTCCTGCCTTGAGAAACTTATCCATTGTCTTGTGGATACCTTGGAACATCGACCGATTTCTTTATAGATCTTCATTGACCGATTATTACTATTAGCAATATAATCATTGTAATATAAATTTAATTAATATAACAATATCACTAATGTACGTAACTAATTAATATCACAACATTAATTATTTATCTAACTAATTGGTAATTAACTATTTAATAATTCTAATTATTTATATCTAACAATTAATCCGTTAATGAAATATACACATATAAATGTTCAATGTCCGCTCCTTAACTGGAATTAATGTTTTAAGATCACGAATTGTTTATATGTCTTTGTGAATAACTAAACAATCACAAATACTACTTAATCCTTCAAAGTTTTGCACGTCTGATCACTACAATCCAAGTATCCATCACGTGTGCAGGTATTACCTATGTTAGACCCAGTCAATTTCTCTCTTCACGATGATTCTGTCAATAATGGAAAATTAACACCATATGTATCTATTTGACTAAACTATATATCCGTATCAGTCATGAATGATCTAATTGTTAACTATCATAACATTGTTCTTTAATCAGGTGCTATCCGAACATATATTTATTAAATTTCCTAACCATTTATGAAAGAACAGATACATTAAAACATAATTGAATAATTAGACAAAGATAAATCCACATATTTAAAGTCGACTGAGAATATCTCACAGAATATGATTGACTTGCAGATCATACATTTTTGTGAAGAATCATTTTTCAAAGATTCAAGATTTCTAAGATAATAAATCAGAAATATAATGTATTCTTCTGATCTAACACAATAAATATTGAGACACAATAATATTGCTCTCTATTAAAGGTATAATCAATAACAATTGTCGAAAAAATAAAGATCTGAAATATGATTAGTGAGAATAATTCTGACAAGTATAGCTTTATATCAGTGACACCTGAAATAACTAAGTAATAAGACCCTAACGTGTTTGTAGTGTACTATGTGTTGATATGAACCTAACACTTTCATCCCATTTTCTTTTTCTTTTTATTCTTTTCTTTTATTCTTCCTTTCATTCATTTTCTTTCTTTGATTCAAACCTATAAAATCTTTCTTCTGCACGCATGCCAATATTTGTACATTCTAACTTTGTTGATTGGAACAATGTAATTGTTTTCAGTCTTGTGTATCTTCTGTAAAGCATACGCTGCAATGAGGTATGTTTGGTAAACCTGTACCAGAAGTAAGATAAGTAACCATAACTACAGTAAGCAAAGGTAAGTGTAGTTTGTAGTCTGTAGTGTTCCCTGCATTTACTTATCAAGTTCGTAAAGTATATCTTTACCTGTACGCCATAGTTTATAACTTTTGTTTTAGTTTGCGCACAAATGTTTGTGGAGTATTTCTTGGTTTCTGTTAACCAATCTATACATTTCTTTCTGATTTGTGTGTAAATCATCTTGATTTGTGAGTGCACCATTGTAATGCTGCACGCAATGTATTTCTTTGATTGTGCATATCTGTTAGTGACATACTGTTTAACTTTAGTGTTCGTGTGCGTGATACACTTCCTTACTTCTGTGTGCATGTTTACGATCTGTCTTTTTGTTCATGAGAAACCGTTTGTACAATGTTTCTTGAGCTGTGCGTATATGTATGCACTGTTGCAAATAGCATATATTTTTGTACGAAAATAACTCTTTATGACAACACATTCAACCCGTGTAATGGTCGACTTTGCTAAAGTTATGATCTGTGCAATAATTATTGTTATTAACTCCCATTGCCGTCGTTTAGGCAACACTTTATTATGCTGTCTCTGTTGTTTGTACTGAGTGCGTGTAACCTTTATTTACTTTATGGGATGTTTTAGAAAAATGTCCTTGAGAGACATGTAATCACGCTTGATTTGTTTTTGAACATCAGTTATTTCTTCAAGTTTGGGTTCGCAAGTATTTATTGTTGTGCTATCACGTATGTCTAAAGTTGATGTACCCTGTTCTATTTGAGTCGTTTCTTCTTCTTTACCTTCTTCTTCTTGTGTCATTTCAACTTGGGTATTTGTACTAATACTTATGCTTGTGGGTGTCTCGTCAGGTTTGCGTTCGATGGAAACGCAATCTTTGACATTCGGGATATTATCGACTATTAACCCAGCACCGGGGTTTGGTTATAACGCTGCACATACTTTAAGTTTGCAATATGGGCAATCAATCATGACCCACGCGGTCTTGTATATTTCTATGGTACCCCCAAATGTTCTGCAACTAATACTATTACCCCGTGTAATCACTTTTGTTTATTAACGTGTGATCGACTCCCACAATAACTGATGAAGTATCCCTAATAAAGGTCGTTGATATGCTATTGACCCATGCTTATTGAGTAACAAGAGTGTCCTCTATGTTTTCGTCATCGTCGATGATGAACATTGTGTTAGCTTCACATATCTGTCCCTGTTTCCTTTTTTGCTCCTTTACCAACCTCTCTAATTTTTCAGTTTTTTTGTATAGCAAACCTCCTTAGCTCTGCACCGGTTAAACCAAATGACCTCCTACCTATTTTCATGTAGTCTTGAAATATCGTCGACATCTCGTCCTACCTGTGCAATAAATTATCTAGCTGAAATATGATAGAGGAGTGTGCAAAGAATACAACAGAAACAGACAATATGGAAGTACATATACAATATAGTATGTAATATCAAAACACAATTATTGTCAACTTCAACTCAACAATAATTCAGCAACAGAAATTCAGCAATCTTAATGCGATAGAAATGTCCTAAGTGTTACTATATGTAAACCACAGAAAATAGTATAATAAATATATTCAGTATAAAGAATATAATAACACTAGACAATTAACAATGACAGAAGACAATTGACGTGTGGCGTGAAAACATATTTCCATTTAGAAAATAATAATGAGACTTTCACGTAATTAAACTTAAATCCGACTTCATATACTACTTACTAATCACAAACAACAATTATATGTTGACACTCGTGAGATCAATATAAAATATTTTTCGTACTGACCTGACGAGTTCCAACACTAAACGACTTCTAAAATATTTAAGTGTCCTTAATTATTTCAGAAATACTCTTTCCAACCTCCCACGGTTGTTAAATTATGATGACTTTTGTCATAGTCTATAAACAGCACCTCAATAATGTTACAATGTTACAACAATTGACAACGACAACTGATACTGGCCTTCTAGAGTACAATGACTCCTACGAACGGAGAGTGTCAATTGAAACGCTCGACTTTCCAACAAATTTGACATGTTCGAAAATATCCTCAGTTTCCGTTGATAACTCGTAAATGACAATCAATGAAAGAAAGTTATCCTATAGTGACGACAAGTGGCGACTCGTTTGGTGAATGTGTCTCCTTTCTCTCTTGGAACGATAGTGTAATGAGCTTACACTGGCACCCTAGACCAACGTGCCCTGTGACTGACCCCTGAAAAATACTTGATCCGCTGTGGTGTAAACGACGAACCTTGATTTTAAAATGGGTATGTGATTGCAAAATACCCGTAATGACTGAAGAACAGTGCGTCTGTATGCTCCAGAATACTGTTGAATTAGTGTATACACGTGCTATAATTTGTCCGTGACGGTGTGTGATACTGAAGTGTATTTGTGTAGTCCATCAGACATTCCGTTGGAAAACTGTGTTGAAGTTTCATGTGACGTGTAGTGTCCAGTATCCTGACGTGGTGATGTGAAAAATACTGCTTTAATGTCCGCATACAACAGCCATGATGTCCCAATGCGAATCGTTAATACTTAAATACCTTGGACAATTGGTGCACAGTATAACATTAAAGTCCATATGTGTCTCTATGCATGTTTCTATACGAGTCGTGCGTGTGGAAGTAATGAAGTATGTCAATGTTCTTCATCCCATATATGCTGTGGTTGTCAACGCTTATCCATTGTATGTACCATTCCGTTGTCTCTTCCATACATGTTGTAGCTATTAATTCATTACTGATCTTAAACTGTTCTAACTACGTATCTTCTTGTGGTTAGCGTAGTGGAAAGGTCGAGTCAGAAGACAAAGACTCCTCCTTTTGTAAGAGCTACACGATATATGTCAAGTATGTTCTCTAATGTCGCGTCGTCAAGACAGAGAATCTGCAGTTACTTCTTCAGTATTCTATTAAAACTGGTTATGTCCATGTTTCTAACAATTGGACAATATTAAGATCATCTTTAGTTTGCTATCAATGTCCAAAAAAATAGCATATGTTCTTTCCTTCTAAAATCCATGTTTATTACGTGTTTCTAATCATGCGCACTATAATATGAATAAGTTTCAAGTTTTATGCATAAACGTTGTTGACTTTTAATAACAGTATTGGTGTTATTGTCTATTCGGGCCGACACACTGTAGTCATAATGAAGTGTTTATGATCATATAATCTAAAGTCACTTTATATAACTGTTATAACAACGTTTCAAACAAGCTCGTGAATAAAATCAACTGGAACAAACTCTCACCGCTATGGAACAGACAGAGACCAGCCGACGTCAAATCAAAGGCATTTATTAATGCGCTGCAGAATTACACAAAAGACTTGTCCCAGAACATAACCTGCCCTTTATACAGGGACGGGTGGTTATTTAACTATCTGCGAACGAATCTCTCAATTCCACCATTGAGTTGGCTATGTCCTCCGTTCAAACAGTGCAACAGTTTTGTCCAAACTAAGGTCTAAGGTTTTCCTTGTCCCGGTCCTCTCATTGTATGAGTCTTCGTCAACAGATCATCCCTTCGCTCAATTGCGCCTCTCCTCAGAACATTGCGCCGATCCAGATCTTGTTCCCTCTACACGGAGCCTACAGAAACACCGCCGTCTTGTTGTCGCGGTCTCGTAGCGTCTCCCGTTGCTATTCTCTGACGTATTTTATGTTCCACTTGGTTTCTCCTGCCGTCATCCACTTTTGTGTCCAGTTTGGGAAAATCCTGTTTTTCCCTTTTCTATGTTTGGTGGAGCGTGCCGTCATATGGCATATTTCCCCCTCCCAGATAAAAAATGATTAACTGGTGAAACTTTCTACAGGCGTGCTGCCAATGTGCAGCTGAAGAGTTTTCTGCGAGTTTAGAGTGTGAAGTCTTTGCCTGGTTCCTATTAATATAAACTTCGTTTTAGTAATGTTAATTTGCATGCAGTTTGCATGACTCCAGTTAACTACACTATTTATTTTTTGTTGCAAGGATAATTCTAGCACATTACGATCAATAGCGTTTGTATATACTGTCCAGTCATCAGCAAATAGATCGCAGGACGACGACAGATTTAAAGGAAGGTCATTTATATAAATGGCAAATAACAGAGGACCAAGAATAGACCCCTGAGGTACTCCAATATTAATGGTAATGGCTTGAGATAAAGCTTAATTGTGTGATACTACTTGTTTTCTGTCTAATAAAAATGATTTTATTAATGTCACTATATTAAAGCTTACTTTCATTGTTTCTAGTTTTTTAATTAGAATAGTATGATCTATCATATCGAATGCTTTTCTAAAGTCTATAAACACCGCTCCACATAGAATATTGTTGCTAATATTTTGATGCCAGTTTTCTATCATGTTTGTTAGTGCCGTATGGCAAGAATATTTTGGCCGAAATCCTGACTGACTGTCAACTATCAGTTTATGGCGAACTAAGTGATCTAGTGTCGTTTTGTGGATGTGCTTTTCTAGCGGTTTGGATAATGAGGATAATATGGAAATTGGCCTATAATTACTCATGAGACAATCGTCTACAGGACCAGCTTTTAAATGAGGATACACTTTAGCGATTTTAAATGCTGATGGGAAGTGACCTTTGGTGAGACATTGATTATATATAAAAGTTAGTGTCTCGCAGATCGCCGGTGCAGCATGGCGAAGGATCCTATTACTGATTCCATCAAGTCTTGATGAGTTATTGTTTTTTAGATTACTGAGATGAGTAAATACTTCAGTGGTAGTCATTAGCGGTATGGTGGAGGGACTGTCTCTATAGCATTTGTTCTCATAGAATGATGATAATAAAGATATGTCATGAGGCGCATCTGGTATTGCAGCCTTCAGTTGGTTTATGTCGGAATGAAAGTATCTACTGAATTGATCACATGTAACCTGATTTGATGGTAATGATTGTGATGATTTGTGTTTGTTTGTCAAGGTATTAATTGCTTTCCATATATCTTTAGTGTTGGTTTTATCTATTATTTAGTTCTTAAAATAGTTTTTCTTTTCCTTCCGAATAACATATTGAACTTTGTTTCTCAGACTACGGATCTCTATTTTTAAGTGCCCTGTCCCGGTCTCTCATAAGTTCAACTACCTCCTGTGTGATCCACGGGGGCTAATTGTGATGTTTAACACGAAATTCCTTAAATTGAACATGCTTATCAAATATACTTAGAAAGGTCTTTAGTCCAGAGATTATTGAAATTTTTGATTGAAATTTTTTTGTAATTTCTATATTTTATACTTATATGTTTGTGTTTTGGAGTTTTGGTGCCTCTTTTCGACCACGTGCAACATACTGGGTAGTGATCGCTCATTGCATTAATAGGTACAGTACATTCTGTGATGTTGTCAGCACACGTAGTATAAATATGATCTATAAGTGTTGCAGATGATTTAGTTATTCTAGTGGCTTGTTTGATATGCGAATTTGAAAAAAAAAAAAAAAGCCAGTGAATAATACATTCAACAAGGCGAAGGCGCACCTACACTTCTGACAATTGGGGTCCAGTCGACGATCCTGAACCAGGTCTCTAGTAATCATAGTGATTCTACTAGACCCGAGACATACGATTTTTAAAAGTTACCTCTTGTAATCTTCATTCATCAAAAAGTATAATATCAGATATGGCTATTTTTAGTTGAAGAAGTTACAGAGTATAGATACAAATTTTCAAAAGTTTATAACAGATAGTAATTTATGAGAAAACTACTATCATCAATCATTTAATGATAATTATTTTTAAGTGTTATCATTTAGTGTTATAATCAACATTTATTGATAATTACCAGGAAAAGTACCAGGAAAACATTTTTGTAGCATGTTACTTGAGAGATTGAAAAAGGCGATAGATGAAAGGCTCAGAGAAGAACAAGCAGGCTTCAGACCAAAACGGTCAAGCATAGACCACATTTTCACCCTCAGAATAATCATTGAAGACTCCGTAGAATTCCAGTCGAAATTAATCACCAACTTTGTCGACTTTCAAAAAGCCTTCGACAGTATCCACCGTCCTTCACTTTGGAATCTACTTAACATCTATGGTTTTCCGACCAAATATACCAACGTCATAAAATCTTTCTACAAACAAACACGTTGCTGCGTAAGAACAGAAACAGGCAACTCTGACTGGTTCTCAGTCGAAACAGGAGTGAAACAGGGTTGTGTCTTATCACCGATGCTTTTTGGAATAGCTATCGACTGGGTCATGCGCAAATGCACAAACAACACAAATATGGGTATCCATTGGGTTGACAAAATTCTAGAAGACCTGGACTTTGCCGACGACATAGTGCTTTTGAGTTCAACACACCCGGATGCCCAAGAGAAAATAAACCACCTCCAAAATGTTTCAGGGCAAATTGGTCTCCAAATTAACACCACAAAAACAAAGACTATTGATCTTACCAACAGTTCAGATGACACCAAATTGAACAGCTACGTTCTTGAAAAAGTCAACAGTTTAACATACCTAGGAAGCAAAATGACATCTACAGGGGACTCAACACCAGAAATATCATCTAGAATCGCACTGGCATCTAGTGCCTTCAATAAACTGTCAAACATCTGGAAGTCAAAGACACTCAGCAAACACACAAAACTTAAAATCTTCAACTCTTGTGTGATTCCAGTGTTAACGTATGGATGTGAAAGTTGGAAATCAACGGTAGCTTTAGATAAAAAATTAGACAATTTTGAGAACAAATGTCTTAGAAGACTTCTAAACATCCACTGGACAGACTTCAGAACCAATTCGCAAATAAGACAAGAGACTAAGCAAGATACAGTATCCAATTTCATAAGAAGACGCCGTTGGAACTACATCGGCCATGTACTCAGAATGGACAAGTCAAGACTCCCCTATCAAGCCCTCATATGGTCACCAGTAGGGAAAAGAAAACGGGGAAGACCAAGAGAGACCCTGCGTAGAACCATCATTAGAGAAGGCTCATTCAATGGCCAAGTAAATATCCAAGATCTACAACAGGTAGCAGCGAACCGCCAAGCATGGAGAGACAGTACTTCTGCCCTATGCGCCGCCTTAGGCTCAAGAGGTAAGACTAACTAACTATTGATAATTGAACACTTTATTCACATTGATGTGTTGGATGATTTAACTGCATGACTGTTTGCCATTTTATGCTAATATATGCCATTTTCATTGTGGTTTTTTTTTTCATATCCTTTACAGGACATCGCTGTCAACAGCAGCATCTTTCAGCTGTCTGTTGATTTCTTGGCAAGATTACGCTCAGTAGTTTGCCATTGTTTCTGAGCGGCCGGCTCAGTATCCCGCAAGTCACCAGCGGGGGTCGAACCGCTCCCAGTTCTCTCCCGCTACGAGACTCTGCGTGATAAACGGGATTACGGAGAAAGTATTGTAACCCCTCAGCCAGAGAGACCGGCTCATTATGTTTAGTTTAGTTTAATCGTTGGATCAACATCACGGCACACGGTTTAACCCATAAGTGCTCCGTTTTCCTCCTAACTCAAACCTGAGTCTGGAGAAACTCAGCTCAATGCACGAACTCCGTTGCATCGGCGAGAATCCTGAAATACTTTGGGTAGATTTTTAACACAAAATTTTGCCCGGGCAGCGCCGTTAGGCCACTCTTTTTTCGATTTCCAACTGCCAATGGATTTTTTACGTGCGCAACAATACACACGGGCGTCCGATCTCACTACCCAGAGACCAGGGGAAATTTTATTACTGGAAGTCCAGGTGGATTTTTTAAATAAATCCAGGTCCTCACCGGGGCCTGAACCCGGGACCTCCAGCACTCGAGGCGGACACCATACCTCGAGACCACTCAGCTCCCTTCATTATGACATGTATGCAGTGCAATTTAATATTTATTTAGGTAAATATTACTATTGATTACTGTGTAGTATATCTCTCACACTTACTTCACTGCGGTCGTCAGATACTACTTGAATATTACTTTCAGTTGTCTTTCACTGCTGAGGCTAAACTCTACACATTGGTTTTGGTTCTGCTGTCAGTGGTTCACTCTTGTCTTTCTAGCTTAGATCTGAATTTGATAGATACATAGGAGCTTACCTGAATATAGCCATTAGCAACTATGGACTCTCGTTCTCAGGATTTAGATTATCTGAAGACGCGCACAGATTTATTAGAGGCCACGAGAAGGTTGAGCATAATAGAGGACTTAACATGAGAACAAGCTAGAAATATACATCAGAGTCGATATGAAAGAGTAGGACATGGCGGAGGAACAGATGACTAAAGCAATTGATGAGTTATTTGAAGCAAAAGAGCGTAGCAAAACTGAAGAGCAGAGATCAATAAAAAGCATGTGGAAGTAGTCAATGCAGAGAAGCTAACCATTCTAGTGGAAAATAAGGTAGGAGAAATGGATAGCTCACCTAACCAGGAAGGAAGGGGCATCTTTGCCAACCACTGCGGATTCAGGGGTAGTGGACCGGGGATTACATGTTTTCATTCGATCTATTCCTAAACTTAAAAGAGGGAAGAATAAACGAACCCTAGGTACTTCAAATAGTAGTCACAAACGTGATAACGTGAGAACAATGACATTGGAATAGACATCAACTACCACATGGATGGAAAGTTGTTCAATCTCAGAAGGCTGAAAGCTACAATCAAATCTAACAGCGACACCGTCAGAAAACTGCTGTTTGCTGATGATTGCGCTCTATATGCCAACACAGAGGCAGAAATGCAACACAATGTTTCAGCTTTCTCATACGCTTGTGCCAACTTTGGGCTCAATATCAACTTGGAGAAGACTGTAGTTATGTACCAGCCAGCTCCAGGGAATAATCACACCGTGCCGAATATCAAGGTGAACGGTCATAGACTAAGTGTTGTGGACAAATTCACCTATCTTGGCAGCACTGTGTCACAAGCTGCCACAATTTATGACGAAGTGAATGCAAGAATCATCAAGGCCAGTGCGGCCTTTGGCAGACTGTACAAGAATCTATGGGACAGAAATGGAATAAGCCTGCAAACAAAGCTGAAAGTCTATAAAGCAGTTGTATTATCCACACTGCTATATGCTTGTAAAACATGGACTGTTTATCAGCGACATGCTAGGAAATTAAACCACTTCCACACAGTCTGCCTTAGGAAGCTACTGAAGATTAAATGGCAAGACAAGATCTCTGACACTGAAAGTTCTAGAAAGAGCGCCCATGCCCAGTATCCACACCCTACTAATGAATAATCAGATTCGCTGGGCTGGTCACTTAACTCGTGTACCAGATCATAGGCTCCCTAAACTTATTTTTTTACGGCGAACTGCGTTGCGGTAAATACTCCCATGGCGGCCAGAGGAAACGCTTTAAAGACACTCTGAAAATCTCACTTAAAGCTTTTGGAATTCATCCTGACACCTGGGAGAGTGCAGCTTAAGACCGTAATTCATGGCGTACATCATTACATAAGGGTGCAGTCACTTGTGAAGCAATCAAGACTGCAAGAGCTGTGAAGAAAAGGCTGAACAGAACCACTGCAGGGGATCCTCCTCCTGGAACGTCAAACATTCTTTGCTCACATTGTCAAAGAACATTTCGAGCCAACATAGGTCTTTTCAGCCATCTTAGAACTCACGGCTCCATACTTTCAACCACACTGGATCAAACGAATGGTCATCATCATCCTTGATGGACAAACAACACAAACGTGATAACTGTTTGCACCACAGCAATAGAAGTTTAACTGGTTCACCAGAACAAGACTCCCAGGAATCTCATTTTAATTTAACGAGGAGTGAATATCGAGATGAAGAAGACCTAAGGATATCTTTTAAAGAGGTCGGAGATGGAGAGGTAACCGACACTCTTTTTCTATTCGGCCCAGGTGAGCCAGAAGTGGGATTAAATTTGGCTGATAGAGGGAAGACGGACGACCCGGAATCCCGTGTGATCTTTGAGGCTGCAGCTCAGGAAAAGACACCAGATCTCAGTTCAAAGAATTTATGTAATGTGATGGATTGCTTATACAAAAGCCCACAACAGGAGTTAACTCAACTGGATTTAGCATATAGAATTATGGCCTAAGAGAAACATCCAGACAAGGAAACATTTCCAGATGTTGTGATCTCGGAGGATATCAGTTCGGTGCCCCAGAACACACAGGGAATTGTTATGAGCCAAAATATGGACTCTGATTGTGGACAGACAGACAACATTGTCTGTAGTTGCTAAAGAAGAAAATTCTTTGCACAAGATGGAGGAAGAAACTCCAATCGTCTCAATAGCTGAAGTTATCAGAGTATCCCAGGCTAAAGGAACCTGAAGTAACCGAAGTCAAGAGTAGGTTGGAACCAACTCTCTTAGGACTATATCTAACCTTCAGTCAGGACGATCTGATAGGAGTAGATCAGCTATTTGTGGATACTTTATTCAAAAGTAACCCCACTTTATCGCCCTTGTGTAACTATGTTATCTCTCAAGGCGGGACAACTTGGCACAGTAAATTACCCATTTCTAGCACGGATATCAAAAGAGACTCTAATGCAGAGATACACAGCCCATTAACTGTTTATCAGGGGAAGAAACAGCGGCACAGAGGCGGGAAGATTGCTACGCCCGACTTAGAAAGAGGAAAACGCCAGTTGAATTTATATCATGGAACCATGATGTTTAACATTATTCCCTTTAAAAGGAAGATATTGAAGGATCAGTTAAGGATCTACAAAGGACGGAGGAAATCAGGTAGACAACATGTGATGTGGCCAGCATATGCAAAACTTCACTACTGGCACATCCTTGGCTGAAAGGATTAAATCGAGTGATTGAGTGGACTGAAACAGTCGCTCAAAGTCGCAGAAGAGTCCCGTTGATTTTGAACTTTTCTGGAGGGGGGAGGATACAACCTCCTGACGATTACTAGGTTTTACCTAGCTGTTACCCGGAAACCTAAAACCAGGAACAAGGATCTATGCAAAGTATCCTTGGATTATGGACAATGGACGTATTTATGCAGGCGCAAGACAACCCACTGCCATAAAGAATATTGGAAGCCTAGAATTTTAGGCAGATGTATAATGGAGAGAGCTTAGGATCATTCTTGGGTGTAATCGCAAGCAGAGCTTAACCTTTTTAAATGGGGGGGGGGGGGGGGCTGTCACAAAATGCCGCGAATCCACCAGAATGCATTCCTACAGGGAAGTAGTCTACAATGAGAGAAAGAAGAAAACTAGAGGGCTAAAATCACACTCCTTGGTGGCTAGTCATTCATGTGGCAAACAGACTGTTTTATCAAGAGAGTTGAGAAACCACACAGTGTGAAACTGACCTGTAACTGGGAACTCTCAACATAATACAAGTGGGGCTAAATGCTCAGGAAGAGACATTAGGTGGCCTGGATAATGATAACTTGCCAGTCCAGGGATTCAAAGTGTTAAACTGATAATTAAACCATACTGCAGAGCAGGCGTGAAATGGACCGTGTGAAAGGAATCATTCAACTGGCTGGGGATTAATGGAAACGTGGACCTAGGGAAACCAGTCAACTGTGAAGTGTCAGGACTGGCCACACAGAGTAAATGTTGGCAATTAAAATTGAATCAGGAATGCCATCCCCTGGTGTGAGGTGTCTGATGAAGGCAATTAAAGCAGGACTGGAAAAGAGGTATGAACTGACCCAACACTTGAATATAATTAATTACCTGTAGGAGGTCGGGCATGTTTACCTCAAACCAGACAGAAAGGCGCCAAGGATTTAATAGTGTCTGCTGGGCTTAGTATAAATAGGCTGTTAGACCGGGTCACTTTAGATATGGCAAATGTTTGAAACAGGTAGGAACGAATCATGTCTAAACTTTATGTGCCTGAGTCTCGTGTTGCTATACGTGTTTAGAAATATTAGTTTCTAACTTGTAGATTCGGGAGCCTTCATTTGTGATTGTTGTAGGCTAGTTCAGTGAGACTATTAGTTTCTCTTGTTGCTTATCTGTGAACTCGTATTCTTCAGTTCAGTGTACAACATCATATTGCTTTAAGTGACCTTCCTTAGAGAAGTAAGCACCTTATGCTAGGCAGATCTTGGCTATGTTCATATTTATGTAAACAATATTGTTACAAACACATGCATTATATTATGTTGAGTATCATTATATGTCTATTTTGAATTTTGCTTACTTTATGCATATTTGAGTTTTGAGATGCAATTCATTATATGTGTACTCACTAGAAGTTGGTGTTATGCTCGTCTGTTCTTACGAGCAGTGAACTTAGACATATTGTCTATTGTTTGTGGTTGACGCAGAAGTGTAGTGTGTGCGGACCTTACCCACAATTAGTATTGGGTGCATGGTGCACGTAGCCTTTAGTGTGTGATGCAATAGCGTGCATCATAACTCACCTGGGCCTGGCACAAAGATTGATCACGGCAGTTAAAGCCCGGAGATAAAATACTCTTATGATACTACTACCTTTGGCTGTGGAGAACTACATGTCTGCCTGAATTAGTGACATGAACTTTGGAAAAATTAAGGACATTATAAGGGGGGGGGGGGGCAGAAATGTAATAATTACAGGCGTGAGACGATAGCAAAGTCCTTCCCAGACTAGACCGTAGGACAGAGATATGTAGGGAGAAGGAGGATAGTGAATGCAGTAGAGCTGGAAGATAGACTTGGCCAGACTGGCCATTGTATATGGTCTGATAGGATGTATGTATTACTTAGGATTGTACTGATGTAGAATTAGATATAACACATTCTTGATTATTTTTTCCAAGCTCTCAATAAGAGCGCCTGAGTATAGATCCCGAGAACAAGGGACAACCAGGTAGCGTCAGGACTGGCAGGCATCAGAAAACCAGTGAGCTGTTCTACTGGAGAGTGGAGACCTGACCATAGCTGCTTAGCTGATCTGGACCACAGACCCAAAAAGGATCCAAGGATCTCAGAGTTATGCATGTGTACTTTCCATCATTTCACATGTATGAGTGTATATTGCATTGTTCCTCATCATCATCAAGAAAACCATCATATGTTGAGTAATATTGTTAATAATTAAAGTGAGTGTAGTTTGTTTTAAACTGAGTTATCCGTTATTTTTCCAATCGTGCATGCATGTGTGTGTGTGTGCATTGGTGTGGGGTTTACTTAGATACCAGGGAAGGGAACAGTCGTGGAAGAAAAACCTGCACTGGGATAGTAATCAATTACTCTTAAATTTAGACTTAAATCTACCTCAGCTAACCTTCTCCTTCCCACCCCTTGGCGAATATTAAGGTCAGCTGATTTCTTCTTGTAATGAGCCACTTGTAAGCTGTACTCTCGATATTCATGGGCTTAATTTGTAGTTCAGCCATATAGATTCTGTCCTTAGTCAATTTCTGACTATTTGGGGTTGCTCGCCAGTGAATAATACATTCAACAAGGCGAAGGCGCACCCCCACTTCAATAATTTTTTCAACTAACCTTTCGGGGAGACACTAATGAAACAAATACATTATACAGCACAAAGCAAACATTCTTTGCTGCTGAACCAGTCATCAGATATAAAACCACCTCGATGCTACTCCCATCTGTCAAAGAACCATTGTCTCTGTACACCAAATCTAACTGCATTTATCAATTCCAGTGTGAGTGCCAAGCAACTTACATAGGTAGAACAGAAAGACAATGTAGCAAGTAACCAAACATATACCAGTACGGGTGGAAAACAGATTTAATCAGTCTTCAGGAATTCCTGTGCAGTGGACAGGTCATGAAATACTTAGACAGGCGATTTTGAGACATTTGTTTAATAGCTATCATCATGAAAGCATCACTTGTATATTTCCATGTTGCAATTATTCACGCTTTCAGGCAAAAGACACTGTTAACAGGGAAATCTAATCCACATGCAAAATTAAGTACAACACTACTACAATTAGGTGTGTATGGACTATGCTTGAGTTCAAAAGTGAGCGACCGCCAAAAAACAAATATAAATGTGCAGTATGATATATAACTCTGTAGTATGATATATAACTGTGCAGTATGATATATAACTGTGCAGTATGATATATAACTCTACAGTATGATATATAACTGTGCAGTATGATATATAACTGCAGTATAATATATAACTGTGCAGTATGATATATAACTGCAGTATAATATATAACTGTGCAGTATGATATATAACTGTGCAGTATGATATATAACTGCAGTATAATATATAACTGTGCAGTATGATATATAACTGCAGTATGATATATAACTCTGCAGTATTATATATAACTGCAGTATGATATATAACTCTACAGTATGATATATAACTGCAGTATAATATATAACTGTGCAGTATGATATATAACTGTGCAGTATGATATATAACTGTGCAGTATGATATATAACTGTAGCAGTATGATATATAACTGCAGTATAATATATAACTGTGCAGTATGATATATAACTGCAGTATGATATATAACTCTGCAGTATTATATATAACTGCAGTATGATATATAACTCTACAGTATGATATATAACTGCAGTATAATATATAACTGTGCAGTATGATATATAACTGTGCAGTATGATATATAACTGCAGTATGATATATAACTGTGCAGTATGATATATAACTGCAGTATAATATATAACTGTGCAGTATGATATATAACTGCAGTATGATATATAACTGTGCAGTATAATATATAACTGTGCAGTATAATATATAACTGTACAGTATGATATATAACTGCAGTATAATATATAACTGTGCAGTATGATATATAACTGCAGTATGATATATAACTGTGCAGTATAATATATAACTCTACAGTATGATATATAACTGTGCAGTATGATATATAACTGTGCAGTATGATATATAACTCTACAGTATGATATATAACTGTACAGTATGATATATAACTGCAGTATAATATATAACTCTGCAGTATGATATATAACTGTACAGTATGATATATAACTGCAGTATAATATATAACTCTGCAGTATGATATATAACTGTACAGTATGATATATAACTGCAGTATAATATATAACTCTGCAGTATGATATATAACTGTACAGTATGATATATAACTGCAGTATAATATATAACTCTGCAGTATGATATATAACTGTACAGTATGATATATAACTGTACAGTATGATATATAACTGTACAGTATGATATATAACTGTACAGTATGATATATAACTGTACAGTATGATATATAACTGTACAGTATGATATATAACTGTACAGTATGATATATAACTGTACAGTATGATATATAACTGTACAGTATGATATATAACTCTGCAGTATGATATATAACTGTACAGTATGATATATAACTGTACAGTATGATATATAACTGTACAGTATGATATATAACTGTACAGTATGATATATAACTGTACAGTATGATATATAACTGTACAGTATGATATATAACTGTACAGTATGATATATAACTGCAGTATGATATATAACTCTGCAGTATGATATATAACTGTACAGTATGATATATAACTGCAGTATAATATATAACTCTGCAGTATGATATATAACTGTACAGTATGATATATAACTGCAGTATAATATATAACTCTGCAGTATGATATATAACTGTACAGTATGATATATAACTGCAGTATAATATATAACTGTGCAGTATGATATATAACTCTGCAGTATGATATATAACTGTACAGTATGATATATAACTGCAGTATAATATATAACTGTACAGTATGATATATAACTGCAGTATGATATATAACTGTGCAGTATAATATATAACTCTACAGTATGATATATAACTGCAGTATAATATATAACTGTGCAGTATGATATATAACTCTACAGTATGATATATAACTGCAGTATAATATATAACTGTGCAGTATGATATATAACTGCAGTATGATATATAACTCTACAGTATGATATATAACTGTGCAGTATAATATATAACTGTACAGTATGATATATAACTGCAGTATAATATATAACTGTGCAGTATGATATATAACTGTGCAGTATGATATATAACTGTGCAGTATGATATATAACTGTGCAGTATGATATATAACTGTACAGTATGATATATAACTGCAGTATAATATATAACTGTGCAGTATGATATATAACTGCAGTATGATATATAACTGTGCAGTATAATATATAACTGTGCAGTATGATATATAACTCTACAGTATGATATATAACTGTGCAGTATAATATATAACTGTACAGTATGATATATAACTGCAGTATAATATATAACTGTGCAGTATGATATATAACTGTGCAGTATGATATATAACTGTGCAGTATGATATATAACTCTACAGTATAATATATAACTGCAGTATGATATATAACTGCAGTATGATATATAACTCTGCAGTATTATATATAACTGCAGTATGATATATAACTCTACAGTATGATATATAACTGCAGTATAATATATAACTGTGCAGTATGATATATAACTGCAGTATGATATATAACTGTGCAGTATAATATATAACTGCAGTATGATATATAACTGCAGTATGATATATAACTCTACAGTATGATATATAACTGCAGTATAATATATAACTGTGCAGTATGATATATAACTGTGCAGTATGATATATAACTGCAGTATAATATATAACTGTGCAGTATGATATATAACTGCAGTATGATATATAACTCTGCAGTATTATATATAACTGCAGTATGATATATAACTACAGTATAATATATAACTGTGCAGTATGATATATAACTGCAGTATGATATATAACTGCAGTATGATATATAACTGTGCAGTATGATATATAACTGCAGTATGATATATAACTGTGCAGTATGATATATAACTCTGCAGTATGATATATAACTCTGCAGTATGCACCTGACGAGATGCAGTGAAATATGCCAGGCAATAAATTGGACAACATATTGTTTGTGGCTTGTGTGTTTAAACTTTAGAAATATATTCATTTTGATTTCTGTTTAATTCAAACTTTAGCTCTAGAACACTCCAACATTATAACTGTGTGCCTGAACAAATCCACCATATCTCCCATGGAATGTCAATTGGTCTAAAAATATGGGGCTAGTACTATATACCCAGTACAGCTCAGTGTGCCCATAATTTTAGCCTGTACATTTACAATGTATTTTGTTGGAAGCAGCAAAGATGTGATTCCTGAGATTGTTGTTGTAAATAGCTTGGATTACCAGAGTAACTAACAACCAATGCCTGGAAGAGGCTAAGGAAAGTAGAACATTATATATGCCAGGATGCGACTGGGTTTATAACCATGGTTGTTTTCAGAATGCAACTGTTACAGTACTAGGGTGCCACTGTTATAGTAATAACTCTGTCTATTGCACCCGTATTCATAGGGGTACGACTGATTGTTATATTCTTCTCCAGTCGGCACCGTGGTCATTTCTCAACCCTTAAATTTGCTGATGGTTAGGTTAATTATACTACACATGTTACACCAACTCACTACACACGCCACTCAACACAACGGTAATATATGGACTCGAACTGCCAATTGTAGTTTTGGTCGTATATTGTTCTACACAGACTAAGATCAACATCATCAAATACACAATCAATTATTTCGACAATAGTTTTACACCACAATTGTTCTACACAGACTAAGATCAACATCATCAAATACACAATTAATTGACAATAGTTTTACACCACAATTGTTCTACACAGACTAAGATCAACATCATCAAATACACAATCAATTATTGCACAATAGGTTTTACACCACAATTGTTCTACACAGACTAAGATCAACATCATCAAATACACAATCAATTAATTCGACAATAGTTTTACACCACAATTGTTCTACACAGACTAAGATCAACATCATCAAATACACAATCAATTATTGACAATGGTTTTACACCACAATTGTTCTACACAGGGACTAAGATCAACATCATCAAATACACAATCAATTATTCAACAATAGCTTTACACCACAATTTTCTAAAATGTACACTATGTAAAAGAGTGGTTCAGTGTTGGCTATGACTCTGTTCTGAACGTGGTCCTTACTCAACAAAACCCACGACCAGAATGTGAATGCTCTTATCACCCTCGCAATCACGTGTATTCGCTCTGGTGACAATCTCGCCCACCACATGGGTCTTGATGCATGATCGCCATGTCCTTCTGGGTGACATTCCATCACTATGCCATGAGCTACAATTCACTCCATGGCAATATACAACTATCAGAAAGAGACAATAGCATTCTTTAGTATTGTGATGAGAAGAGAAACATGGGAAAGCATTGTGACGACTGGAAAGATCAGTGGGAAAGAGACATAGGCAGACCGAGAGATGATGCTGGATGGACTGTATGGTGACATTGAGAAATATTATCAGCAGAGTTGATCCTGAATAGGGACCGAGATCTGAGGAGATACATGAACACCTATGGTAGTTGGCAGGGCACATGATGCTGATGCAGTCTCATATGTTCCTTCAGATTACAAGTCTGAGTAAAAGAAGCACCACAATCATCACACATGTAAGGTCTCTCTCCTGTATGTGTTCTCTTGTGGTATCTCAAACTATGAGCATAAGTAAAAGAAGCATCACAAACATCACACTTGTAAAATCTCTCTCCTGTATGTGTTCTTTTATGTGCCTTCAGACTGCCAGTTTGAGTAAAAGAAGCACCACAATCATCACACTTGTAAGGTTTCTCTCCTGTATGTGTTCTCTTATGTTTCTTCAGACAGCTAGCTAGAATAAAAGAAGCATCACAGTAATCACACTTGTAAGGTTTCCCCGTATACATGTATCTATTTTGTTCGCCATAAATGAGGCGCTGGAACCTCTTGCCCCGGGTAGAGTGGGCCCATTAGCTATTACAGCAGTCAATCTAGGAGATGGAAAACTCCGATTATAAACCCCCAAGTGTAAGGTGGACCGACGTGCCGAGGACTGAATGGCCACGGGTGAGTTGGTCGTGAACGTGGAACATCTGGTATGCGAGTGGGGCGGCGCCAGGCTTATGGACTCCTGAGGGACATCCCCTGCCCCTTCCCTAGTAAGCAGGCAATGCTAGGGTGACCGTTCTTTTTTCCTGCAATATCCAAAATTTGCTTATGGTTTTAATTAAACACGTGAATCGTCGCCGGAGCTACAGAGCACGTGCTCTGCGCTTGACACATCTTTCAGCGGCTAGCGAAGAGAGAGTGAGGAGGAGAAGGCAAGGAAATGGTGTAAGAAAAAGGCATAGAAATAGAAGGGCAGGCGACAGGAGAACAAGACGAAAAGTGGAGAGACTAGGTTTCAACCATATAAGAGTGGGATACTGGAACTGTCGTAGTGCCAGGCAGAGAGGTCCTGTATTGGAGAGGCTAATATATGATTTTGATGTCCTCATGCTCCAGGAGTTAAATACAGATACATACTATTGCCCTGGGTACGTCAGTTATATAAACCCCACTGGGCAGAAGAGACATGGGCAAGGTCTGCTGGTGAAGAAAGGAGTAAAGCATGTGGCACTTGACTTGAGGCAGTGGAATCACAGTGCAAGAGAAGGTCCAGGGTATACAAATGGAGATTGGTGGCTTAAGTTGGAACATCATAAATGTATATGCCACAGTGGACTGTTTTGTCAGAAAGGAACAATGGAACTGGCTTAAGGAATTGGAGGACTTACCAGGTGATAGGCTACTCATATGTGGAGACTTCAATGCGAGAAACAGAGATGGGGACAGTAGTGGAGAAAATCGACAAGGAATTGCACTTGCGGATGCCATGGTGGACTCCGATGTGGTCTGCATAAATGATGGTAGGCCGACTAGAATGGCAATGAGGCCTGGCGATGCAGATACTGCTATTGATTTGGCACTTGTCTCCCAGTCATCAGTCCTTGATGTAAAGTGGACTGTTTTGAATGACCATGGGAGTGATCACATGCCATGCTCAGTCCTGATCTCTATGTCCAGGAAAGTCAAGGCTGGGAGAGCGCGCAAGACCTTCCGGTATGAGTGGAGCGACAGCCTTCTTGGACGCCTCAGACAAGGAGCATGCAACAGGACTGTTAAAACTCCTTTTTTGCAGCCCCCATGGTGGACCCCAGAAGTAGACAATGCGTGGAAAGCAAAGAGAGCTGCAGTGAAGCAGCTAAGGAAATTGCGACAGACACCCCTAAGCTCACGAGAGGAAGTGGACATCGCGGAAAATGACAAGAAAGACAAGGTGGAGGCTTTCAAGCGATGTGCTGCAGAGGCCAAGAAAGTAAAATGGGAATGTCTTATGAAGGAGATTGGAGGTGATAAAACACTGCATAAATTCTGGAAACTGTACAGACAAATGCAAAGAAAAGATCGGCCTATGACAGTGGGAACAATTTATAAAGAGGATGGGGTACACGTGACAACAGACAAGGAGAAAGGGGAGGCGTTAATCCAGAGATTTTTAGAGCAGACCAATCACAGTGATGCGGATACCAGGGATGCAGTTAGAGTGGAATTATCTGGCACAATAGAGAATATGCCTTACGAAGACATCATACTGTTTGAAGATGTTAAACATATTTTGCAAAAGGCAAAAGACACGGCACCAGGGCCTGATGGTGTCAGGTATGGCCATATGAAGGCTTTGAGCGATGTGGACCTGAAGGAGATGGCCGGCTGCTTTAATCAGAGCATTAGGACAGCGTCAGTACCGCAGGATTGGCTGCACAGCTATCTCATCCCTCTCCCAAAACCATTCAAGGATCAGGCAAAGCTTAGCGGCTTTAGGATCATCACCCTTCAAAATAAATTTGGGAAGGTTTTAGAGAAGATAGTCGCTGTTAAGCTGCAGGAATTTTTGGAAAGGGGGAAGCTTCTTCCAAGAGGCCTGGGGAGCTACAGGCCAGGAAAAGATACCTGGTTGAATGCGGCCACCTTTGCCTTTGACATTCCAGAGTAGACAGGAAACGATGGCGGCAGTGCTTGATCTCGAGGATGCATACAATAGAGTTCGTTATGATATTTTGATGACCGCACTTATGGAGAAGGGGGTCAATCCCTGGTTAGTGAACTGGATAGCGGCCGTCCTGCATTCTCGTCAGGTTGCTCTCCGTCTGGGCGCATGGACCTCAGAGCCTCATATTTTAACCCCGGGACTGCCACAGGGATCTGCAATCTCACCGGTGCTCTTTAATGTGTATACGAGCAAGATTGCATACCTAGAAGCACCGGGGGTTGGAAGGATTCTAACATTTGCAGATGATAATTCTTGCATACAGGCAGGGGAGAAATAGGGATCTCAACAGCCCAGGAGCTACAGGTGACAGTAGACAAACTGATTGACTGGTGTACTGAAATGAGTGCTGTCATCAACCCGGAAAAGACGGCTGTGTTGTGGTGCTCTCTGGACAACAGGATTGTGAGAGATGATGCCCCAAGCCTCACGATAGATGGTAGAAGCGTCAACAGAGAGAACAAACTGAAGTATCTGGGAATCACATTTGACAGGCGTTTGTCCTTCAAGGACCATGTGGAGACGGTTGTGACAAGATCTCAAAAGGGACTCAATGCACTTAAAACTATGGCTGCAATGGACACAGAGCAGAGAATGCTCTTCACACTATACCAGCACTTGATCCTCTCAGTCATTGATTATGGACTAGGACTGCTCACTGTCTCAAAGAGTCAGCTGGTGAAATTAGAGCGCATACAGAATGAAGCTATGCGGGTCATTCTGGGATGCACTAGAGACACTCCAGTAGTGTGTATGCGTTACATCCTTGGTCTGCCTACTGTTGCTGGTAGGCACAAGGTGATGCAAGTGAAGGCATACCTCAGAGTAGCTGCAGACACAGATCACCCGTTGCATGAGGCGCTGGACGTAGTTAAGGGTCAAAGACTGATAAGAGGGAAATCATGGATGGCTCAGGCGGAGGATACAATCAGACAGGTGTGCCCCTTGGAGAACATCAGGCGAGGAGAGGAGTGGGTCAGAGTGCCAGCAGTCAGACTTGTGCAGAGTTGTAATAACATTGAACAGGGAGTGCAGGGAGTGGCCAGCAGGGGCCACGGAAGTGGAAATTCAGCAACTAATTCAGGAAAATTCTCACCCGGGTGATGTGATTATCTACACGGATGGGTCGGTGTTGAAAGGTAGGAGAAGTGCTTGGGGGTTCTTGGCAAAAACTAATGGTCGGCGTTAGGTGCAGGAGAGCCTGGCGTATGATGACACTACATCTAGCTTAAGAATGGAGGTGGAGGCGGTCAGTGCAGCTTTCCGCTGGATAGAAAACACGATACATACACATATTGTGATTGTAACTGACTTAGAAAGCATGCTGAGAAGGGTAAGAACAGGCAAGCTTTGTGCAGAGTGGCTTGCTTCGCTTCGGAGATCATGGGTAGCAAGCATCACCTGGATCTTTTCTCCTGGGCATGCCGGTGTGCTGGGGAATGAACAGGCGGACAGATTGGCTGGCTCAGAAGAACTTGGTGGAGTATTGATGCATGACAAGGCAGATGTGGTTGCGGCCTTGTGGGAGCACGTGTACACCTCGGAGGAGCAAATTGATCACCATAGACATTAACAGAAAAAATGATTGTGTGCGGCGATTTCAACAGCCACTCGCAGAGTTGGGGCTATGATCACATGGACCAGAGAGGAGAGAGACTGGAAGACTGGCAGGATGAGAATAGATTCATCTTGGTTAACAAGCCGTCCGACCCACATACTTTCTACTCGAGATCATGGCACTCTACAACTACACCTGGCCTGGCATTTCATTCACCAGACCTGGAGTGGAACATTACACAAATTGTTGGGAAACAACTAGGTGGCAGTGACCATCGACCAGTCTTTCTAACTATGGAAAATGAGCTTGTAAGTGAAAGCAGCACCCTCTCAAGGTGGAACTACAAGAAAGCAGACTGGGCAGTGTACAAGCATCGCACCAGCATACTGGTTAGAAACCTGAACACTGAGAAAGACATAAAGTAGTTGAAGAGTTTGGGAAATGCATACTACAGGCAGCGCGAGAAACAGTACCAAGAGGAGCCCGTAAACAATATAAACCCTACTGGAGTAGTGAACTGGAACAGTTGTATAATGATGTGGAAGTGTGTAGAAAGCAAGCAGAGGCCACAACCAGCCAAGAGTACCACAATAAATTCCAGCATGCAAAAGCCAAATTTCAAAGGGCCAAGCTGCAGGCTAGACGGAAAAGCTGGCAGGAAAAAACAGAGTCTCTGAACTTTGAAAGAGACACAAGGAAATTGTGGAAGCTAATAAAACAACTTAACGATGAGGGCACAGGGAGAAACTCAAAAATTGCACTACATAAAGATGGAAACATCTTAACAAGAAAGCAAGCAGCTGACGATTTTGCGGACTCATTCGCACAAGATAACAATATCAAAATCAGTCCAGAGAAACAACAAGAGATTCAAGAGAAACGGCAACATACAGGACAGAAGGAAATAGTACATGAGGTTCTGGAGGCACCCATCACAATCAGCGAACTGGAGCTAGCCATATCAAAACTGAAAATGAGAAAGTCACCAGGAGCTGATGGTATCTCCAATGAAATGATCAGGAACCTAGGAACAGAGGCCAAAGCAAAGCTGTTGCAGATCTTCAATAACAGTTGGACCTTAGGCAGTGTTCCACAAGCCTGGAGAGAAGCAATCATGATACCCCTCCTAAAATCAGGGAAAGATAGTTCCATTGCCTCTAGCTACAGACCAATTAGCCTCACCAGCTGTCTCTGCAAAACACTGGAGCGCATCATCAATCACAGACTGCAGTGGTACATTGAAAGTAAAAACATCCTTGTGCCACAGCAGGCTGGCTTTAGGCAGTGCTACTCTACGGAAGATCAGACAACCTACCTCTCTCAAGAAATTGAGGATGCATTCCAAGAGAAGAAGCTGGTGCTTGCGGCATGGATAGATTTGAAGAAAGCCTTTGACAAAGTCTGGAAAGAAGGTCTGATGAATAAACTGAGAAACTGCAAAGTCAATGGAAGAATGTACAAATGGGTGAAAGCATACTTGCACAACAGAAGAGCCCGAGTACAGATAGACAGACTAAAGAGCAAGAAAGTACTACTACGTCACGGAGTTCCCCAGGGCGGAGTATTGTCCCACACACTCTTTCTAATTTTCATCAATGATCTCATTGCTAATCTACCGCATGGAATTAAAGCGGCAATGTACGCTGATGACCTGGTTCTATGGAGCACAAATGAACATGCATCAGTGGCCACCAGATTACTACAAAGAGCTGTAGATACATTTGTTGCATGGGTAAATAGATGGTGTGTCAGCATAAACACTGACAAGTGCAGCACCACCCTATTTACCCTCTCTCCAAAACAAAAGGCAGGGACCATCCAGATAAATGGAACACCCCTACGAGAAGATAAAGAACCAACATACCTTGGAGTAACATTTGATGGCAGGCTGACATGGAGAAAGCACATCAACAAAGCAGTAGCAAAAGCCAGAAGGAAAATAGCCATCCTGAGAAAGCTAAGTGGAACCACATGGGGAGCCAGTGGGAAAATACTTAGCAAAGTTTATCAACAGAGCATACGACCATACCTGGAATATGGGTCAACTGCATGGTGTTCGGCAGCAAAAACCACACTACAAGAGCTGGACAAAGTGCAAAATCAAGCACTTAGAGTCACCACAGGAGGGATGAGATCAACCCCTATAGTGGAAATGGAGAAGATGGGGAGGACACAAGCACTGAGTGAGCGCATAGATACGAAAACGCTAATACAAGCAGAAAAGTTCCTCAGCTTGCCAGGCCACCCTATGAAGAACAGATTTGAAAACCTAGCTATGGGGCGGTTGAAAAGAAGTAGTTTTATCCACCAGGCCAAACGACTCTGCAGAGAAACCACCGATCTGCCCACAGTTGGTATCCCCCTAACAACTATTCCAGAGCGAACTCCATGGAAAGATGAGCATAGACTATCATTACAAATCCAGACAAAAGTGAGAGGAATACTTGACAAAGAAGATCAGAACAGTGTGCAGCGCAGAACAGCCACTCTCAGCTTCCTTGATGAAGAATACCCACAGGACCTCTGGATCCGAGTCTACACAGATGGGTCAGCACAAAATGCTGTTCGAAATGGAGGAGCGGGAGTGTACATAGAATACCCAAATAATACCAGGGACACAGCTAGAGTACCGACAGGAAAGTACTGCCATAACTATGATGCTGAAATTGAGGCAATCAAGATAGCAACAGAGAAATTACTAAATACCAGCAATGGTACACAACCTGTGGTGCTATTGACAGATGCAAAATCAGTACTCGAGGCGCTCCTGTCTGGGAAATTGCCAGTACTAAGGACACTACTTTCTGAACTTAGCAGTCAGCATAAGGTCACCATACAGTGGATACCATCCCACTGTGGAGTACCCGGAAACGACAGAGCTGATCAATTGGCTAAGGAAGGAGCCAAAGAAGAACAGCCTGATGTGCCTGTAACATACCACCAAAAGAAAAGAATGATCAAATCAGTCAGAAAGCCACCAAAACCTGCTCAAGATGACTACCACGTTATGGATAGACCAGAACAAGTCATTATTCTGCGCCTCAGAACAGGGCACAATAGATTACGCAACCACATGTATACAAAATTCAAGATTGGTGAAACAGCCATGTGTACATGTGGATTGGCGTCGCAGACAGCAGAGCACATACTCCAAGACTGCCCAAAATATAACATATATAGGCAAACCTTCTGGCCTAGAGAAACGACAGTGGAAGATAAACTCTATGGACCGCTGTGTGAACTGAAAAAGACAGTTCAATTCATACAAGAGACAGCACTGCAGTTATAGACATATTTCAAGCGAATGAAAGAAGAAGAAGAAGATCACCAGTCTGGTTAGAATGAGGCAGCGAGGAGTGACGAGCGGATCTGGCCGACGCTCGACGCTCAGAGGAAAGGCGAGACGGACATATAATCAGATTGCTACTGGAACTATTAGTGCTGGAACTCTTCGCTGGTTGCTGAGGATGGGGACGGAGCGCTTATGGGAAAGTCCCAAATGCTGTGATGTCGGTTCCTAGATCAATCAATCAATCAATCTCCTCTGTGTGTTCTCTTATGTCTCTTTAGATGGCCATTCTGAGTAAAAGAAGCACCACAATCATCACACTTGTAAGGTTTCTCTCCTGTATGTGTTCCTCTTATGTTTCTTCAGATTGCTAGCTAGAATAAAAGAAGCATCACAATAATCACACTTGTAAGGTTTCTCTCCTGTGTGTGTTCTCATGTGGTAATTCAAACTGCCTAATGTGAGTAAAAGAAGTACCACAATCATCACACTTGTAAGGTTTCTCTCGTGTATGTGTTCTCTTATGTCTCTTCAGATTGTCAGATCGAGTAAAAGAAGCATCACAATAATCACACTTGTAAGGTTTCTCTCCTGTATGTGTTCTCTTATGTGCCTTCAGACTGCCAGTTTGAGTAAAAGAAGCACTACAATCATCACACTTGTAAGGTTTCTCTCCTGTGTGTGTTCTCTTATGTCCCTTTAGATCACCATTTTGAGTAAAAGAAGCACCACAAACATCACACTTGTAAGGTTTCTCTCCTGTGTGTGTTCTCATGTGGTAATTCAAACTGCTAATGTGAGTAAAAGAAGTACCACAATCATCACACTTGTAAGGTTTCTCTCCTGTGTGTGTTCTCATGTGGTAATTCAAACTGCTAATGCTAGAATAAATGAAGCATCACAATCATCACACTTGTAAGATTTCTCTCCTGTGAGTGTTCTCATGTGGTAATTCAAACTGCTAATGTGAGTAAAAGAAGTACCACAAACATCACACTTGTAAGGTTTCTCTCCTGTATGTATTCTCTTGTGATTTATGTTCTTGTGGCACTCAAGATGGTCATCTTGAATCAAAATACCCCCCAATTCATTACATTTGTTCTGTGTATTTGTATCTTTTTCTTGTGTTTCCTTATTTTTCTGCTGACAATTCTCATTAGTCAAGAAATAGTTTATTGTTTGTATCAATCACAGAAGATACATTTTCTGACATTTGACAACAATTTTCATGTTTTACTGATGCTTTACAACTGTTCTCAACCATCCTTGATTCTGAGTTGCTGTGTTCTGTCATTTCTTGAATGATGCTACCCCCAGCTATGTCTACCATTTTACTGAATCTGTTACTCCTGTCCTCACACAGAACATCCGATAGTTCTTGTTTCACAACCTTCATGTCTTTGCTGTCATATGTCCACTTTTGTAAATGCTCTTGTATGGGAAGCAAGGAATACTTGGAGACCAAGAGTGTGTTTCTGAAACAAATAAATAATTAATAGCCTCATGAATATACCAGGTATTGAACAGATGTGTATGTTTAATCAAATTTAATCAAATCAAACAAATTTTTTACAGCGAGCTGCGATGTGGTAAACGCTCCCATGGCGGCCAGAGGAAACGCTTTAAAGACACTGAAAATCTCACTGAAAGCTTTTGGAATTCATCTTGACACCTGTGAGACTGCTGCTAAAGACTGTAATTCACTGGAGTACATCATTACATGCGGGTGCAGTCACTTGTGAAGCAACCATGACTGCAAGAGCTGTGAAGAAAAGGCTGGACAGTAAAACCCATCTCCACTGCAGGAGATCCATCTCCTGGAACGTCAAGCATTCTTTGCCCACATTGTCAAAGAACATTTCAAGTCAAAATAGGCCTTATCAGCCATCTTAGAACTCACGGCTCCATACTTTCAACCCCACTGGATGAAATAAATGGTCATCATCATTCTTGATGGACAAACAACAGCATGTTTGATCAAACAGGCAAACATTGCAGCTATAGACAATCAATTTCAAGTGAACAAAAGATTGAGAAGAATGATAATTAATGTGCTCATGTATGATTTATGCTGATGCATTATCTATGCCGATGTATGATATAATTTCACAGTGATCTATGCTGATGTAAGATCTAAGTTCATGATGATAAACACTGATGTATGATGTAAGTTCAGGTATGATATAAACTGATGTATGATGTAAGTTCATGATGATAAACACTGATGTAAGAAGTAAGTTAATGATGATAAACACTGATGTATGATGTAAGTTCAGGTATGATATAAACTGATGTATGATGTAAGTTCATGATGATAAACACTGATGTATGATGTAAGTTCATGATGATAAACACTGATGTATGATCTAAATTCAGGTTTGATATAAACTGATGTAAGATCAAAGTTCATGATGATAAACACTGATGTATGATGTAAGTTCAGGTATGATATAAACTGATGTATGATGTAAGTTCATGATGATAATCACTGATGTATGATGTAAGTTCAGGTATGATATAAACTGATGTATGATGTAAGTTCATGATGATAAACACTGATGTATGATGTAAGTTCATGATGATAAACACTGCCAGTGCAGATGATACAATTCTGGATATGTACACAGACTCAAAGATAAGCCCAGATGTTTGTCATATCCCATGATGCTGTGTAAGGTCTGGCAGGCAGCTGTCAACTCATGGGTGGTATGTTTGCGTTCTCAACTTTTGTGAGGTGCAGGCTTCTGACCATGGAAGAGCTCATGTAGTTGTTAATAGAGCTGAAGACAACAAACGTGCAGAAAGTGATGTGTCAGCTGGTGACTGACAGTCACATGGAACTTTCAGGTGACTTTTTCTGACCATGTCTTGGAAGACTAACTTCGGCGGCTCAGGAGATCGCCGACACAACACGGTGGTGAGACTTGAATGGACTACAGCATTTGTGGAGATGGGTTTTCACCAACAGAAGAAAGACCGGACAGTTGCTTAACATGAGCTCTGGCAGCCGAAGTGTGTTCCATGTATGTCGTTGGAGGTAGATATGTAGCTTGGGAACAGTTTGTGGTGGCCATTGGAAGAGAAAAGCGACACAGACTGTCAAAGTCCTGTAGGGGACAGAGCAGAGGACAGACGGTAGAGATAGGGACATGGGGTGAGTACGGGGGAAGGAGAAGAGTCTAGATGCTTAAGACAGTAGAGACAGGACTGTACCCGTAAAGGACAGGGTCACCTTGAACAGAAGTACGCAATATGCCCAGCCTCAACCAGGCGCATGCGAGACATATGACTTCCCACGGGCTGCACGAGGGGCAAAGACCACCAGACAGTAGAGGAGAAGTCAGACGGGCTTTTGGACACGATGGAGAGAGGATGCATGACTGAGAGTGTGACAGGATAGACTATACCTAGGGCTTCAGGGCTATTGAATAGCTTAGCCATTGACTTGTGCTTGTGTCTGTGATACGAGAGCGTATTGGATTGTATCGTAACATATTGTATTGCTACATTATTATTTAGTACGAGAACGAAAGTTGAAATGATAGATGAGATATTATATATGATTATATCGTTGAGTAATAAATAAGATCTAATTGACTCATGTGTCTATGTCTCATCTATGCTCGTACTATCTGCCTGTCTTGAACCCTTTTCCTTCTAATATCTTTAGATGTTGACAGGTTAACCATGGGGGCTAACGTCCGTTTTGGCGAGTCCTAAGACAACTAAAATTAAAACTGTGACAACTCTTGGATTAGCCAAGTAAAACTGTAAGCATACACACAACACGACAACGACAATTTAATTGTGTTATATATAATTCTCATGAGTCCACTCTAAAGTCCATTCTAAAGCTAATTACTTATATATTCTCTCTCATTACATGACACTGACATGACTGTATGACAATACTAATGTTTTTCTTTCCAACAACAGGTTGATGTTGATAGATGTTATTATACTTGTAAATAAGTTGCAGAAATCACGAAGACAGCTAGAACAGAAGTCATCAGTAGTGCTGGAGCAACACACCTGAAATCAGCTAAGTTAAATTTATTTCTTGAACAAAGTAAATAAATAGACACTCATTTTTTTTTTCATGCATGTATATTTTATGTACCATTTTGTAATCCTACTAAAAGGTATACAACCCACTTGCACATTTCATAATTATTTCCAAAGGACATACTCTTTTGTGTACATAAATATTATTCAAAATTCTAAAATGTGTATGTTAGAAAAGTGTATTGAATTAGGCAAACAACTAGGATACACAGGAGACAAGCTAGCAGAATGGAGTGAAAAGAAACATGCAGAAAATTTGCTAAGAGAAGATAAGGAGCAAGATCAACAGGAAAGGGCTTTAGAACGTGAACAGAAGAAATTAGAAATAGAAGCAGCTAACAAGAAATTAGAAATAGAAGCAGCTAACAAGAAATTAGAAGTAGAAGCAGCTAACAAGAAGTTAGAAATAGAGGCAGCTAACAAACCAAGTGAGGCAGCCATAAGACCGAAAGAATTGGAATTAGAAGCTAGAAAAATAGAATAAGAAACGCAAATGAGAGTAAAACAATTAGAAATAGACTCTAACGTAGAGATCTCAATGAATAAATTAAAAAGTAAGGAAGAAGAACAAAAATTCAATAAGTTCCAAGGAATAGTAAAACCCTTTTGTTATGGGGACTCAATAAGCGCTTGGACAGAAAATTTTGAATGTTTAATGCATTACCATGAAATTCGAAAAGAGAATTGGGCCACGATATACATGCGAAACTTGGCGCTAGAGCCATTGAAAGTAATAGAATCAATACCTCAAGAATTAAGAATAAATTATGACTATATCAAACAGAGAATAATGCAACATTTTTCATTAGACGTTGCAGGATATCAAATACAGTTTTCTAAGTTATGCCCAAAAACTAATCAAACATTCATAGACTACGTTTCAACAGTACAAGATATTTTCACTAAGTGGATTAGCCCAGCAAAAGTAGAGAAAAGTTTTGACAAATTGAAAGATTTAATAATTATAAACAAGACTATAACATCATTACCAACAGCTTTCTCCAAATTTTTGCAACAAAGTGATTGTCAGACCATTCATGACATTGAACAAAAAGGGTCTGCATTTTTCACAGCGAACAGAGACATCTTTATTCTGAATGATAGTCAAAATGAGGTAGCAGCTGCTATAAATGTAACAAAACCAAAATCATTTCAGAATAGAAATAAACCTAAAGTGAAGTACTCAACATGCAAGTACTGCAAATTATCACATGATGATTACTCTATGTGTGATAGAAACCCAAATTATAAACATCACCTAGAAATGATCCCACAAGGACCCACAGGGAATAAATGAACCTCTATTTGCAGATGATGTGCCTGTTTTACAGCGATGAGGGCAGACTAAAATCATATTACTAATCTGAGTTCAACCTGCAGCAGATACAATATGAGTATAAACACAGCCAAAACCGAAGTAATGCAAGTTAGCAGATCGCCGGACCCACTAAGTATACAGATAAATAACACAACTCTGAAACAAGTTAAAGAATTCAAATACCTTGGAAGTATGAACACAGAAGATGGCAGATTGGACAGAGAAATTGAAATCAGATGTCAAAAAGCTAGTGCACTTACATATCAACTATCACCCTTACTGAAACATCCAAACATACCCATGTTCGCAAAACGACAGATAATAAACAGCATATTCACACCAACCCTATGTTACCAATCTCAAAGCTGGACTTTATCCAAATTACACCTTCGCAAAATCAACACCTGTGAAATGAGATGCCTGAGGAGAGCTGCCAACTTAACAATCCGAGACCGAGTAAGAAATGCTTATATCAGACAGACTGTGGGATCACCACCTTGTGCCACATTTATTGAAAGACAGAAGATCAAGTGGTTTGGCCATGTTGTCAGAATGCAACATCAGCACCTACCATCACTGGCCTTACATCAAAGATCATCTGCAAAGAGACCATGAGGACGTCCAAGAAGAAAATGGATTGACGACATCAGAGACATTGTACAACCACATGGAATGACACTATCCAGTGCCACCCACCGGGTACTGGAATGCAAATTGTTCCTCCCCACGATGCTTGACAGCAGAAGCGGAAGATGATGATGACCTAGAGATGATGGTGAACAAGCAAAAAACAAAGCATACAGAGTACAGGAGGGCTGTTAAATGCTTCTTTTGCCGGACTTATGGCCACTATCCTTCGAACTGTGAGGGTCGTTGCATGCTATTTTGATTGATACCTCATCAAGTGAAGATGAGAATGATACAGAGAGTGAAAGTCACCATGAGAATGTGAATGCGTTAGAAGTTATTGATATATTTAACTATGATGAATGTAACACCTGTAAGAAATTTCATTTAGATAATATTTTAGAGTGTGGTCACACAATTCCAGTCACAAATGAAAGTGCCAATGCCGCCTTAACATCAAAAGGTAAACTTGACTTCCATAAAGGCTTTATAAACAAACAGCCATGCAAAATCATTCGTGATAGCGGGGCAACCCTGCTCGGGGTCAGAAAAACATTTATACGTGACATTGACTACAAAGGAAACTTTGTCACCTGTCACACATTTGCAGGGAATATTGAAAAATACCCACTGGCAATGACAGAAATGCACACACATTCTTATCAGGGCATGTATTATGCGCGGTATTAGATAATCCATGCGCAGATTTAATTATTGGAAATCTTCCAGATGTAAAAAAATGTTCCAACAAATACATCAAAATTTGGGAACAAAGGCATTGCAACAGTGAGGCAGTAACAAAACCGACTGCAATTGAGCAAAATTATGAACACCAAAAAGAAAAGGTATGAGTAAAAACTCCAGGGGAGACTATCAGTGACAAAACTATACAAGAAACAAAGGGTTTGCATTATACTTGTTCTGCCCAAATTTATCAGTTCAAAGTGACAAATAAAATAGTCATCAACACTGCGGACAAACCTACAGAAGTTGTCACTATTACCAAAGTAACATCGCAAGACAGTGACCATGCAGACAAACAACATGCAAACGAAACAACACAAACGAAACATAAAAGACAGAAACCACATACCCTACTCCCACATACAAACAAACCGGTTTATCGCAAAAACAGTAACAGAGAACGATATTCCTCAACACTCAACAGCAGGGAAACAATTGACAAAATCAAGCCGGAGTTAGAACCCACCAGTGGTACTGACAGCGACAACACTACGTTCTCTAAGACACACAACGCAACCAACAGATTTAAACACCCAAAGTCACCAAAGTTTAAATTTGACTTGTTTAGACTACTTACATTACTGCTATTATTAACTAAACTAACAACAGCACTGCTTATACATCAGAAGTTATCGTCAACCATAACCCTGTTGATAAATGACTTTTCTGTGATGCTTACAACCTTACTGATAAATCAGGCAACACCATTTCATGCGGAAAGTTCAAATACCACCAGGATTGCGATTTATTATTACTGGCGCAAAAATTTTAATATATTCATAATGTGTAAAATTCCATATATATATATACATATATATAAATTTGTACCACTTTTGCAAAGAGATTCAATCAAAAAGACTGGCCTATCAGACATTCAAAACTGTTGCCATCGGCTTGGCCAGATCTCCAAGCTACATATTATATCATAGAAATAGATGTATTTTCAACTTAATGTATTTCTATAGTAAATTCACATCCACAGTAATGTATTTCTATAGTAAATTCACATACACTCTTACAATTTCCATTAATGTTATTCTATATTCAATCATGGAATTTTGTATAAATATGATTTGTAAGAGTGCCTATTTAGATGACACAATCAAGAAATTGAGATTGATGTTTTCCAATCCACCCATTCTTCGTCTCCCAGATATTAACACTCAGTTTATATTTAAAAAAGATGCCAGCATTAATGCAATATCGAGAGTTTTGATGCAAAAGCATGACGGGATAAAACATCCAATTATCTACGTCAGCCGCAAGCTCAAACCTGCAGAGAAAAAATACAGCATTGAGGAACTTGAAGGACTAAGTGTGGTCTATTGTGTCCTTAGACTTGCGAAATATCTCAGAGGCACCCACTTTCTCATCCAAACAGACAACTCACCGTTACTGGTAATCAAACAAGGCACACCCAAAAACAAAAGAATTGTGCGGCGGGCCTTAATACTGCAAGATTTCAGCTACGACATTCAACATATCAAAGATTCTAGAAATATCTTACCAGATCTTTTGACGAGAATGCCCGAGTCACCAGATGAATAAAACACCAACTATTATGCCTGAATATACAGACTGTGATATTTTATTCCGATGCATCAATCAGACAGCAACATTTTAATCCGCCATAACCCTCTGACAAAGCTTCTACATTTGGACATTCTTCTTTCAAATTTACCATGAATTGGGACATAATATTTCCAACTAACAACACGCGATGAACTTTTGACATCTATCACCTACATGCTTCATCGAAGACTTCATCAAAGGGACCAGCAAGTTAATTAGTTAATTTAAATTTCAGTTAAATATGTTTATAATATAAACATTTCATTTCAAATGTAATTTGTAAATATGATATATATAAATTCACTGATTTTCATGTAAACTTAATGTAAAGTACGGCTATAGTAAGCCTAAATCTAATTTCATAATTTTTTTTTTGCTACTTGTTAATCGCGTTGTTAACATCGTTTTTCTAAACGTAATTCGCTGCCAACACTTTTTCACATTGGCAATAACTATTCCTAAACTTCATTTGTAATTTCAACAAGATAAGAATGAATTTTTTGTGAATGAAAGACGTATAAAAGACAGAGTACATGAATTAAAAACAATGTAGTATTCACAGCATGCAAATTGTACGCGCCAGTTTTGTGCTTGTATATTGTATGCGTCTTGTGTAACACATGTGATTCGTATTGAATTTGTATAAGTGTTTCATAACGTAGTAATTAGACCAAATAAATTATGAATCTAAGAATCAGAGATCGAAGGTCTACCTCATGAATTGTGCATATACTGTGTATTATGACGTTGGAAATTCTAGCCTTTGACACTTAGATAAATTAAGACATCACACACTATAACACACGCAGTTAGTACAAATATTAAACACACCAATGTAAATATATTACTTGAACACTAAAAAAAAAACAGATAAAGTGCATACACTTTAATAGGACAAACATGGGAAATTAGTCAACACTCACAGGATAACAAGGGACTTAAGTAATTTTGTATGGAAACAAAAGATGTCTAGTACATACACTGCCAACATACGGGAATAAAAAAATGTTATACTGTTAAATATACACATTTCGGGACAATGGGTTGCAAGCATTCTTAATGGGACCAAGGATATTTCCTTGATGACTCTCTGTAAAAAGAGCCATTGTCCATGGCATCATTTTGGATGCCTGAGAAGGATGCATTTGTGGACAAGAGTTCACAATGTGAGACGTTTCGTTACTTCGGTCTGGATAGTCCTGTAATTAAGATTGACGAGAGCATGAGACTTTGACAACCACCCAAGATGTTAGTACATATAACATTAGTTGCTAGTGCTTCAATAGATATCAGACAGTTCCCACCTACTATATTACTGCCCTTGGCCCTTAGATATCATGACAGTAATAATTATTTCCCTTAGGCCTTTGACAGAATTAGTACAGACTAATTAAAGGAATACACCACTAGGAGGGGAGGAAGGGAAGTATGTCAAGGTCCTGTAGGGGACAGAGTAGAGGACAGACGGTAGAGATAGGGACATGGGGTGAGTACGGGGGAAGGAGAACAGTCTAGATGCTTAAGACAGTAGAGACAGGACTGTACCCGTGAAGGACAGGGTCACCTTGAACAGAAGTAAGCAATACGCCTAGCCTCAACCAGGAACATGCGAGACATGACTTCCAACAGGCTGCACGAGGGGCAAAGACCTCGTGACCACCGGACAGTAGAGGAGAAGTCAGGCGGCCTTTTGGACACGATGGAGAGAGGATGCATGACTGAGAGTGTGAGAGGATAGACTATACCTAGGGCTTCAGGGCTATTGAATAGCTTTGCCGTTTGACTTGTGCTTGTGTCTGTGACTGTGATACGAGAGCGTATTGGATTGTATCGTAACATATTGTATTACTACATTGTTATTTAGTACGAGAACGAACGTTGAAATGATAGATGAGATATTATATATGATTATATTGTTTAGTAATAAATAAGATCTAATTGACTCATGTGTTTATGTCTCATCTATGCTCGTACTATCTGCCTGTCTTGAACCCTTTTCCTTCTAATATCTCTGGACGTTGACACAGACGTTGCCATCTGGGCTTTCTTCACGCACTATCACAGTGTTGTGTAGTGACTTTAACAATGTATTATGTACTATTTGATAGATATTGTATGACATTGGTTTTGTTCCCTGTATACATGTATCTACTGTGTTCAATAGGAATGATGCGCTAGAACCTCTTACCCCTGGGTAGATTGTGCCCATTAGCTATTACATCAGCCAATCTATGATGGAAAACTCTTATTATAAACCCCCAAGTTTAAGGTGAACCGACGTGCCGAGGACTGAATGGCCACATGTGAGCTGGTCATGAATGTAGAATGTCTGGTATGCAGGCAGGGCGGCGCCAGGTGTATGGGCTCCTAAAGGACATCTCCTGCCCCTGCCCACCTACACACCCCTCACTCACTCACATCTCCCCTCCCACACAACACCCCACCCACACACCTCCTCCCCCATCTCCCACCCACACACCCCCACCTACAAACACACATCCCCACATACACACACACACACACACACACTCTTACAATCTAGAAACTTACATGATGCTTCACATAATCACTGAAACTAGTATGAACTCCCACACTTAACACACACATACACTGACGATTGTCGGGAGTATTGTCGTAAACATTGTAAAAAAAAACTGAGAAAAATTGTACATATACATTGTGTAACCTAACAATTAGTGATGCAATTTCAACTCTCTCTTTTTTCTGTCTGTCTCTCTCTCTCTCACTATAACTTTGTCACTCACTCTACAGTAATGTGCATGTGTTCGTATTATGCATGATTATATCAAGTGGCCTACGAAATGATAATATGAAAGATGAGAATACACAAAACAATATGGAATAGCATGTTACATGACATGAGTGCACTCAACTCTCTCTCCCTTCTTGTATACACATACACATTCACACACATGTGCACACACACACAAACACATCCACTCCCCGCCAACCCACACATCATGCACCTACCCACACATCCACCACACATCAATATACACATTCCCACCGAAGCATCTCTCCCAACCACATATGCATCACCACCCATCCCCCAACGCACACACTCACCCACCCGCACATCCCCCAACTACAATCACCCCCAGCCACACACATATTCCCAACCTACCACACATCCCTCATCCACTCATCTCCACCACCCACACATACATCCCCCAGCCACATACACACTGACATCCACTCTAGTCCCCCACTCATACACACAACTCCCCACACCCATGACACCTACACATCCACACACACATTCCCACCCACCCACACCCACAAATCCCACTCCCCACCCACACCCACCCACCCAAAAACATACTCTCACCCACAGGTCCCTACTCCAAAACACACATAACCCACCCACACATCCCTCATCCACATGGACATTCTCCCCACCCACACATTCCCCCCCCCCCCCCCACACACACATCCTCCACACATAAGGTAAGGATCACTCCAGACTTAATGGATACCGAATCATAACCTTGCAACACATGTATGGCAAAGTCCTCTAAAAGATAGTAGCACACAGGCTCCAGCGACATTTGGAAAGTTGTAATCTGCTTCCCCAAGGACTCAGGAGTTACCGGCCTGGGAAGGACACCTGGACCAATGCTGCAATTTTTGCATTTGATGTCTACGAGGGCTTCCAGGATAAACAAAAGACAGTGGCGGTAGCTCTTGACCTGGAGGTTGCCTATAATAGGGTCAGGTATGATCAGTTGATATACACACATGGACATGGAGGTCTGCCCTTGCCTTGTTAGATGGGTTGCGGTGGTCCTTTATGAGCATAGGGTTGCACTGTGCATGGGTTCCTGGACTTCTGACCCCTGTACTATTACATCTGCGTTGCCACAGGGATCTGCCATGTCCCCAGTGCTCTTTAATGTCTGCACCAGCAAAATCACAGCTATTGAGACACCAGGTGTGGGTAGAATCTTGACATTTGCAGATGATGTGCTGGTGTACAGACAGGGCCAGAGACAGGGCCAGTTTGGAGGAGGACTTACAGGTGACAGTAAACAGGGTGGCAGAGTGGTGTAGGGATGCAGGGGTTGCTATAAACCCAGACAAACCATCAGTTGTGTGGTACTCCCTGGACAACCGGGTCGTCAAGGCAGATGTCCCAGGTATTATGTTGAATGGATGTCCTCTTAGTCGAGAGAGTGAATTGAAGTAATTAGGTATCACCTTTGACAGGTTTTTGTCTTTTAAGGATTATGTGGAGGCTTTGGTGGTGAAATCTGGTAGGGGACTTAATTCACTGAGGGCTATAGCAGCAACCTGGGTAGATCAGAGGATGCTTTACAGGCTCTTTCAGCAGTTAATAATTTCTGTCACTGAGTATAGTTTGGGGCTGCCGACAGTATCAAAGAACCTGCTTGAAAGGTTGGAGTGCAATTGTATGCATGAGGCATATCCTGGTGCTACCAACAATGACGGATAGGCATAGGGTCGTTCAGGCCAAATGGTGCCTGAGAGTTGCTCCCTATAGGGATCACCCCTGCATGCAGCCATGGATATGGTCAAAGGTCCAATGCTATGACGAGGCAGGTCTTGGATGGCACAGGCAGAACTTTCTATATGTCAGGTGTGTGATCTAGAGACCATCAATCGTGAAAAAGAGTGGTTGAAGTTCCAGAAGACATGACGGACTGGCACAATGTAATAGTAACACTGGGTCGTGAGTGCAGAGAATGGGCAGGGGACCGCACTGAGTTTGAAGTGCAACAACTGATCCAGAGTAACACACATTGAGGTGATGTAGTCATCTACACTGATGGGTCAGTGGTGAGAAACAAACTTAGTGGTTGGGGTTTTATTGCAAAGGCTAATGGACAAATTTTGAAAAGGAGTGGCTGGCATATGAGACTATGACCTCCAGTATGAGAAAGGAGGTGGAGGCGGTAACAGCGGCATTCCGTTGGCTAGAGGAGACTACTGCAACACACATTGTATTCATTACGGATTCAAAGAGTATGCTTAGTAAGGTGGAGAAAGGAATGTTTTGTGTGGAATGGCTCTCGTCGCTTTGGAGGTCACAGATTGTGAGAATTGTAGAGATATTTTGTCCTGGCAATGCGGGGGTGCGGGGGAATGAATGAACAGGTGGATAGGCTAGCAGGGAATGCACATCTTGGTGCCTATGGACAAGGGGGAGGTGGTCATGCGCTTGTGAGACCAGGTGGAGAAGGCGGGGGACCAGATTAAGAACCCATATGTAGAAAGAATGAGCTTGCAGGGGATCTGCAGGGGTTCTGGAAGAATCTCAAAACTGAGAGGGAAGACCAGGAGAACTTTTAATCAGATAGCAGTGGGATCGATTTGTAGTATGACTCTTCACTGGCTGTTGAACAAGGGGTCAAAGCACGTATGAGAATGTCCTGAGTGCAGTGATGTAGGTTCTTAAATCAACTCAACTCAAATCATTTGACAATAATAACAATCTGAGTTAATCAAATAACTCATCAAACTTTAGTAATACTCCTTTTCTGTGTGTATTACCTCCAGAACAAATTATTCTGTTTGCTATTTTTTTTACCAGTTCTCTTCCACAACATCTCACTCATGTCTAGGATATAATCTTCATATTTTTCATTTCTTTTATTACATTATGTATCTTTCCTATCTCAACTATGCCCTGACATTCCATGTTCCTATTTTAATCTTGTCTTGGGGGAAAATAATGTGGTAGTTTCCCCTTGCCTTCCATATTCACTCAGGGCTCTTTTACCTCTACCCTTGACAACAATTTCCAATTGTCAGGACAAGAGAGTTCCCTGCTCTGCTCAACTACAGAGTTGTGCACTGATCTCAGTGGATACTCGGTCACACCTATGATCTTATTTTTCCCAGTGTTTGAGTATATTTACATTCTGCTGTTGTGTTGATATTGATGGCATAATGCTTTGACAATTCAGAAAGCAATGGTGAAATCCTAAATGTATAAGGAGCGTTCATTTGAAATCTGTTCATGCTGCACTGCGTGTAATTGTGTAAGTTGAACATGATCATGTCATAGTCATGTGATAAGTACTGACCAATGAATAAAAGAGCAGGTGCTTATCATCCAATGATGCATAAAGTTCTGTTTCTGATCGTTTAGAAAATGGCCGAGTTGATCCAAAATCCGTCCGAAGCTCAAAGAGCAGTGATTCAGTTTCTTTCATTCGAAGGAGATCGACCAGTGGACATTCATCGAAGAATGCAGGCACCGTACGGTAACAAATAGACAACAGTGACAGACTGGGCACGAATGTTTCAGAAAGCACGTCAGTTCACGACAGATCTTCGACGGCCAAGTCAAGCGCATATTGTTTAAACAGAAAAAAAACCATTGCCAAAACTGATGCAGCAGTATAGATGAACCGTTGTCGAAGCATACGCTCGCTAGCAAAAGAATTTTATGTGTCAATTGGGGCAATTCAAAAGGTCATTTGTAAGAAACTGCAATATCGGAAGGTGGGTTAGTTAGTTAGTCGACAGATCATCCTCATTGCACATCGAACCATTCAGTCCATAATTGTTCGGATCCCCTCTTCAGCAAATCCTGCAGCGTGTAGCGGCTAACGACACCAGTTCTGTGTTGGTTTATCAATCTTCTTTGCTTCCTGCATAGTGTTCTTGTTTGGCCACCAATATGCTGTTCTCGCAGTCTGGCCATGGTTGTAGATTCGCAGTCATCACTTGGTTTTCGCAAAAGTCTTAGATCTCGTAGCGCATTCAGAATGTCAGCCTGGTCTATGGCGTGCCCGCCCTCCACATTAGCCATACCTGCGAGCTTGTCAGCCCGCTCATTTCCTTGTATTCCCGTATGCCCTGGCATGAAGATGAAACTAATCTTTGCCAGCCGAGACCGCTCCATAGACAGCAACCACTCTCTTCAGATCAACCTCGTCTCTATTCTCTTGAGCGTGCTCATTGAGTCGCTAAGTACACATGCCCTAGTGAATGTCTGTGTCTCGAGCCATGTTATTGCTTTACTTACTGCCATGACTTCCATGGTCAGGCTACTTGTGATCTCAACAAAAGCACCAGAGTCCTCCTTCAGAACTCTCCCTCCGGCCTGCGCCGTAAAGGCCCATGAGCTTCTCACATGTCGGACGACCGACCCATCAGTGTAAATGACAGCATCAACGTCTAATGAATTCTCGAAAATCAAAGCTTGTACTTCTGCCTCCACAGCAGCCGGATTTCCTTGTCTGCATTTTCTGTCTAGTTGGATGCAAACTGAAAGGGACATACAGAAATCTGTTGACACTTGTACACACTCCTCGCCAGGTTCTAAGTCCTCCAGTGAACACACGCCATCACCCGCATCGCAGCCAAACCCTCTTGGCCTTTGTTATCACCTGGTCTATGTGCTCATTATAAGCCAGGCTTAAATCAAAACGTATCCCCAGGTAATTTATTGCCTGCATGCTTTCTAGTCTCTGAACACAGATTAACAGTTGGTGTTGGCGTGTTGACAACATGATTATTCAAAGAGAACCATGTCACTGTTGCCTTTGTTGGGTTGACTATTGCCCCAGCTTATCAACACCAAGTACTTATGCATGGTGGGTGGAAGGTGCGTTTACAGTGGGTACCATGGATGTTGACTGACCACCAAAAAGAGGAACGCATGGGATAGTGTTTGAACCACTTGCTGCATTACAGGGTGTAAGGTGATGCATTTCTCTTCCACATAGTGGCAGGCGATGAATCATGGTGTCACTACCTTGAGCCAAGCAGCAAAAGAGAGAGCATGCAATGGAAGCATACTGGATCACCAAAAGCCAAAAAATTCAAGTTACAGGTTTCCGCTGGTAAAGTTATTCTGAGTGCATTTTTTACCATGAAGGGCTATTGTTGGCTGACTTTAAAGAACCTGGTGTCAACATCAACTCTACCCACTGCTTGCAAACACTAGACAAGCTGCAAAAGGCCATCAAGAATAATTGACCTGGCATGCTTTCTCACGGTGTGATTTTGTTGCAAGATAATGCTCGTCCGCATGTCACAAAGATTTTGCAGGAAGCATTAGCAAGGAAGAAGTGGGAAATTCTGCAACATCTAGCCTATAGTCCTGATTTGTCACCATGTGATTTTCATTTGTTCAGACCTATAAAAAAAGCTCTCAAGGGGCAACGATTTCACACAAATGCAGACGTAATGAAAGCAGTAAGCACTTGCTTCAGTGAGCAAACACAATCCTTTTTTGTGGACGGCATTCACCGCCTACCTAAGTAATGGGATGCTTGCCTGAATGTCTACGGCAACTTCTTCTTACCAACCCATGGTGCATAATTCATTCAAAATGAATGCTTTATTTAATTCTACCACACCTGTTAATGTTTCTTTCATGCTTTTGTAATAAAGCCATTGAAACGGGTTTAAAATGAACGTTCTAATAGAATAATCTAGTAAATCACAAATAGCCAATAAATGTTGGGGTTAATTGCTACATCCTGTAAAGAATATTCAACTAACTGTTACATTATAATGCACTTAATCTTACCTTGACCTACACAGACTTCAGGTTATTCTATCATTGACACTTGATGGTAGTTTATTCTCCATCTCATGTTTGCAGTCAGTCTGAAAGGATTTGTAAGTTACATTAGACATGATTTCTGTGTTATGTTATTCTATACTTCTATGTTATTCCTCAAGTCCCATTTAAGAATTTGAGTTTGGGAATCTATCACAGTGTAATGATACCAGTTTATCATGACAAAAATAACATAACAATACATGACAGCTTCATGAAAATCTTTATCACTTACGCCGTGCATCAAACACACATTAAAGTTGATGCAATACTCATATCGGCAGCCATTCTTTCTTGCATCTATTTCCCACTTCCATACATCTAATAATGAGTCTTCAATTGGAGACAATAACAAGAAATTATTGTCGTCAATGTTCCCTCTAAACTGTTGCTTATGAGCAAGAATGTGACTTGGTTAGCTTATAACATGGAAGTTGTCAACATTGATGGCATTGCCTTCTTGTCCCACACATTAAAATAAGATGCAAGATGTAGCTAAACACATTGGATAGTAAGTCACAATAATTAAGTCTAAAAATTCATAGGGAAATACAAAGATAATGAGAATAAATCAAGCAAATGATAAACCTGATCTCCCTTGGTAAAACCTCACTTCAAGAGACAGAATTATACACCTATTTGGGTAGCAATGTAGACACAGATGGGTCAACATATAAAGGATATTAAAATAAGGAATGCAAAAGGCAAGATGACTTTCATAGCAATTGGACATTTGTGTAAGTCAAACAAATTAGGATTGTCAGAGAGACTGTTCAAGTAAAACATTAAAACAGTAATACAGCATGGATCGGAAACATGGAGAACGACATACAATGATTATTAGGGCAAAATAGGTAGACTAAACTGGTATGACAGAATCATCAATGTGGAACTGGAGAGAACGAAACAAATACAAGTGTATCGAGAAGGAATAACAGATGCTGTACTGCATATGACATACTCTGAGAACACCTGAGCATTGTATCATGTGAAAGCCTTTGTCCAGAACAGACAGGGCAAATGAAATAAAGGAAGACCCAAAAACACAAAGAGATAAGAGTTAGAGACAGAAATAAATAATATCAGGAGAACATGGGCAGCTGCATGAGACAGCTAAAGATAGAATGGCTTGGACTGAATTGATTGAAGGCCCATACCAAATGGGGAGGGGGGGGGGGGGGGGGGAGATAAAGTGAAACAAAAAAGATTGTGATCAAATCCAAAATGGCAAGTCCCCAAGTATCATAAAATATATCGTCCACATTGGATGCATGTGAACACATGGTAATTTCCACCATCATGCACTATCTTACATCTCTCACACTCTGTGTGTGCTTTATCTGCAATCATTTTCTCCTTTGTCTTTATTCCATTTCTGATGTTTGCCCTTCATGCAACACGTTCAGCGGCGACTTCCTCCCAATGTGCATTATCAACGCCTGTATCAATCATGTCACGCTTACACACATTTAACTACTAAAATTAAACATAATACAAGTTTCATTTGTAGCAGTAACTTATCTGTGTACTTGTATAATTTGTCACCATTTGACATGACTGAAAATAATTTTGAAAGCCAGTTTTCAGACTCATCCGTTGTAAACCTCTAAGGAGCACATGTTTTCTTAGCAGCGCACCAGTACATAGTTATATAAATTTAAATAAAATACTGTAAAAATAAGTTATTGTTTTTTAAAATGTTAGTATTTAATTATTAATTGCTCACTTTTAGATACAGAACAGTGTAATTATGGAGCAGAAGTAGAAATCAATTATTAGAGAATATTTAATTAATTAATATTTTTTTTTTTAAATTATTATTTAATATTTTAATAATTAATTCCATCCATCCATAATGTGCCATGCTGATAAGCGTGGGTGGTCATGTTCTGCCATCTCACTCGATCACCAGTCGTGGATCAGCTCAGTGTTCCTGTCTCAATCATGCCATGTGGCCAAGTCATCCAGGTAATAACTTCTTGGTCTTCCCCTTGATCTCTTCCCTTCAATCTTACCAGCTATCACCAAGTTCTCCAAGTCATTTCTTCTCATAACATGCCCAAAAAACATTGACTGTCTATGTGTAATGACTCTAATCAGTTTACAATCTTCATTTGTTCCTTGAAGGACTTGTTCATTGGTTTTTCTGTCTGTCCATGGTATTCTTTGCATTTTCCTCAGAAACCACATTTCTACAGCCATCAGATGTTTTTCAGCTTGACTGCTTATTGTCCACGCTTCACATCCATACAAAAGTATAGGTTCTATGTAGCACTTCAACACTCTTTTTCTCGTTTCAATTGATATAAGGCTACCTTCGCAATGGCAATTCTTGTTCTAATCTCTTCAAGGCATCTCCCATCAGATGTTATGACTGTTCCAAGATAACTGTATCGATTTACTTGCTGAAGCATATGCCCATTTACTCGTATATCACATTGTGGTATTTCCTTCTTCCCAGTGATGACCATAATCTGTGTCTTCTTACTATTCAGTTCTAACCCTAGTTGTTCACTGTGTACTAAATGTTGCAGATCCTGTTCATTATCTGCAATCAAGACTGTATATCTAATAATTAATTAAGTGCTGCTTAATTTATGCAGCAGTTACAAACCTATTTACTTACATTAATGCATGATATTTAATCAACAAAAGAAAGCTGTCGCAATGCAGTGGGTACATTAAGACAATATGATACATTTTCATGAATTATTCTTTCACTAGCGACAAACATTTCTCATGACATTTAATTAATATAAATAGGCAGCTATTGTTAACTGTTAATTAGGTCACAGCATATCCTATCGAAAAGTCTTAAAAATCGAGTGCATTTTCCTCTGAACATGGAAAGAGACCGATCCATATGGGGTAAAACCCAGTGCAATGAAGTTGATCCTCTCAATCCTCTCGACATTCTATTGAAAGAGGAATGTGATCCTTTACTTTCCTGTTACCAAAATGCTACCAAATCTTACCAGGTTTGTTAGCAATGCGACAGACTTTTAATAAAAAAATACACAATTGACGGTCATTTTAAATTGTTAATTAGGTCACTGGCACATCCTACCCAAAAAAATAATTATGTCAAGTTAGGCCTTGCCACCCCGGGCGCAATGATATATGGTACTACATTGTCCTTTAAAAATAAACAAGCCACAGTAATAGAAGTGAAAATGTCTCAGCTTCCAATTTATTGAGCCAGCAATAAAATCTCCCTCCTTTCTTAGGACCTCTTTACACTTCCATGTTTGTAAATTACGACACACACAAATTCATACTCCGCTTAGAATTAACAGTACACTCTTTAGGTGAAATACCGTTTAATTCGTCTTGTCAAGCTGTATCCAACGGTGATGCATTTCATAAGCAGAAATCCCCATTTTAAAATATTCTCTATATGTGCTAATAATATGGGGGGGGGGGGGGGGGGGGGGGGTAGCTGAAAGAGAGCTTCAACTTCATTGCACCGGGTTTTATCCCATTTGCTCGGTCTCTTTCATAGGGCAGCCTGCTGAAAGCATTGGCAAAGAACACAAACTCCATAGCTTCAGCAATGACAACCAACAGTTCCGAGGGAACTGCACCCGTGAACCGAATAAGGAGTGACCGAGCCCGGAATCTAACGGTTCTAACCCACAACCTACAATTTTCGGAACGCGAGACAGGTTGCCTGGCCATCGACCCCCCCCCCCCCCCCCCCCCCTCTCCGTGAGATAGTAGAGATAGCATGACGATATTCAACACCATTAGACGAAACATGAATGATGTAGTACAGTTGAATATTCAACATTACCAAACCCAGTCTACTCAGTCTCATTGAGTCTCACAAAGCAAGGAGGAGGCATGCCCGAGTGAAGGTCTGTGGCTGTACACAGTAAGTTACTGCCATCCATAGTCCGACTACTTACTTGTGGTCAAGGCAAAAAATGCACCAGATTCTTCCTTCACAATTGTCAGTCCGGCCTGAGCCGTAAAAGCCCGATGAACTTCTGACTTGTCGACCGACCGACCGACCCATCTGTGTAAATGAGACAACATCTGCCTCTAGAGAATTCTCTCCGCTCAAAGCCCTGACTTCCGCCGCCGTTAAACATGGCCGCCCGTTGATGGCTGCGGGACGACGCTCAGTTTGTTATCTGACAACGCTGGATACAGGACAGGTCTACGTCTGCTAGATTTGTGGATGGTAAGTATTGGGTTCATGATTACCATTACAGATTTGTACAAGCAGGTACGATCATGATTTTAAAATTGAGTATTTACTAATGAGACCACCACAGATAGATTGGCCTTGAAAAACCAAATCGGCACTCTTCCGAACTCTCATCTCATCATGTTCCTCTTGTACCTTGCGGTGTCGTGTTGAAGTATAAACATCGTGAGAGTGCCAGGTTATTGGCTTCATATATCGATATTCCCATGGCCTCTACTGTTTCCTCCGCTCAACGTTTTCCTTTACGTGGTCGGCCTCTTCTTCTGTTTCTCCATCTGGTCTGTGCAATAATAGTAATACATATGCTTGTGTTGCTTCTTCCAAACTTCGGCCCCAAATTATTTAGTGTACAATGCATCCCTTACAGAACCTCATTAGCTGATATATTAAAAAAATACGAACTGAAATATAGAACAGAAAATGAAAAACAAAAAACGTACCAATAATATTTCACAGTTATATGTGGAAATTGTGGCACAAAAGTTGTAAACACTGTTGGAAAACATGTTCTAAACTCTTGTATCGGTATATCCATGGGGGAAAAAATTATACATATTGGAACGAGCATTGAATGTGTTTTCGATCACTTCCGTTTCAGTGTGAGGCGGACTGCTAGACCGATCAATGGATACAATAAAAGTTTCTGTACCCGGAGGGCCCTCACTGTAGTCAGATATACACTCCGACGACAGCGAGGACCCTCCGGGCCCATAAACTTTTATTGTATCCATCGATTGGTCTAGCAGACGGCGATACACTCAAACGTCGATCGGCCTAGTGTCTAGCAGATGACGATACACTCAAACATAAGTGATTGACAAAACATTGCCCCGGAAATGACCTTATGAGGCCCTATAAGGGATGTATTTTACACTAAATAATTAGAGTCCAAAGTTCGGAAGAATGCCACCAAACCTCATGATGCCTGTATGTCATTTCTAAGCAGAGATATTCACATCTGAGTGCCAGGATCTTAAAACTCACAAATTTTCATAATTGCTGACATTTTGTTGCTTTCCAGTATGTCTCATTATCTCCACTTCCGTTAAAAGTTTAATATTTTATTTTTATTATATCACCTTAATAATTTCTGCAAAATGAACACAAAAATTGCCTACCTGGTGAGGAATCGAACCCTGGTCTCCTGCGTGGCAGACAGAGATACTTATCACTATTCTACCGAGGACACAATAATAGTTCCACAAAAATTAATAATATAATAAAACATACATCACGTGACCAGCCGAAACTGCGAATAATCACTTCGAATGATAAATCATAAGCTTTAAAGCAAGATGTCCCTCGTCTGATACACCCATCTGGAGATCATCTGCCGCATCCTGCACCCATCTTCTCTTTGGCTTTCCTCTTCCTCTCATCCCAGGCATATACCCCTCCCCTCCAGCATTATTGTTCTCTCCAAACTTTTGTGACATTTCAAGTGACCAAAATATTTCAGTTTTCTTTGTTTTATCACCTTTAGTAGCCAGCTGTCTACAATATATAATATAATAAATATTAACCTCCAATTTTTCCACATTAACATGTATTTCTTTCTCCATATCTTTATCTGTATGCACTATCTTTGCTTTTGCTATGTTAAGATGTAAGTTGTGATTTTCATTATTTATTATACTATATTGGCAGTAAATGACAGTTTGACAGTATTAGATTTTCTATACCTGTCTGTAGTGTGGATAGCAATACTGTATCATCAGTATTATTGAATCTCTGGTATTTCATGACCACCGATATTTAGGGCATCATATTGCTCCTTGGTTATATCATCTCTGACATTTCTCATTATATTTTCGCTGAACAGGTTAAACAGATCGGGGCCAGCACAAAACCCTGATGGACTCCTTGCTTGATGTCAAACCAATCTGATGTCTCTCATCTATTCTGACCGCTCTTGTTGGCCTAGAATTTATTTAATTAGATAGATCTAGATTTTAGATCATAAAGATGCCCATCAATCAATCAGATAATTAATTTAACTAACAATAATAAAATAAACTGATGTTAATAAGTTCCCTTACCTGTTATATTATTTGCAATAGCAAGGGGAACTTACCAACCTTTTAAATATATGTATTCTAAATTGTTTGATTTCTTCATAAGTAAGGAAACTAGCACAGCTGGATTGATATTTTTGCTTTCAGTTGTCACCCAAAATTTTCCTCTCTTCAAGCCCTACGTTCATCATGGATGGGAGCTGACATTGTCTGCTTCAAGCCCTACGTTAGTCACTGATGGGAGCTTACATTGTCCACTTCAGGCACAGCAGGTTCCGGTTTCAGTCTCTTCATAGAGCACAGATTTCTGAAAGAATCGCTGGTATCTAGTGATATTGTACACCTAATCTATTGGACGTGAAATAACAAGCCTAGATTTCTCAGATAAGGTTGAAAAACAGGAGGTCCATGTACAAACTGTGCACATGAAAAATCCCACTGGAAGTTGAACATGGCACAGAGTGGCTTTAAGGCAGCTGCCCTGGCAAAATTGTTAGAAAAGGAAACCAACACAGAACCTTTGATGGGATAAGCATAGAAGAGGAAGCAAACCGTACACATATACAAACTGAGGTCCGTCACACTGATCTTCTAGTAATGTATAACTGTATAGTATGTGAACCATGTCAAACTGGGTCTGACACACTGATCTTCTAGTAATGTATAACTGTATAGTATGTGAATCATGTCAAACTGAGGTCTGACACACTAATCTTCTAGTAATGTTGTTGAGTTGAGTCAAGAACCGACATCACTGCACTCAGGACATTCCCATACGTGCTCAGTCCCCTCTTTCAACAATCAGCGAAGAGTCATACTACTAATCGTTCCCACCGCTATCTGATTAAATGTTCTCCTGGTCTTCCCTCTCAGTTTTGAGATTCTTCCAGAACCCCTGCCGATCCCCCGCAATCTCATTCTTTCCACATATGGGTTCTCAATCTGTTCCTCCGCCTTCTCCACCTGGTCCCACAAGTGCACGACCACCTCCCACTTGTCCATAGGCAAGATATTCATCTCCCCGCTGGCTGTTGTCAAAGGTATCAAGCACAAAGCACGTACTCCGTTGCTTCGGCAATAATTCTTTGTATTCTAGTAATGTATAACTGTATAGTATGTGAATCATGTCAAACTCTACTTGTGACCATCTTTAGTTTTTATTTATACAGCTTCTGTATTAGATTAAACACTACATGTTTCTATCCTGACTTTCACCAGTTTTCTTTCAGACTAAATGAAACATGGAAACAGACAGCCTGTTATCAAGTACAAGCATAAAAATGGAACCAGATTTTGAAGTAAGAATATTTGATGTTACTGCAGATCTCCATCTATTTAAGCTATTTATTCTGTATGACTTGAAGAATTAGTGTGGCTTGATGAATTAGTAATAATTGAAGCACTAGTTTGAACTGAAGAAATTGTATGACTTAAGAGTTAAAGAATGAGTTGAAGAATTATTATGGCATGAAAAGTTAGTATGGCTTATTTAGTTGGGTGATTATTTATGTTTTGGTTGCACTGGGGTATACATTGTGTGTTTCATATTTCTCTTGCATTGACTTGATTAATTTCCTAATTCCCAATGGTTTTGTTAATAGTAATACTAAGTTGCTAGAATATCAATGTTCAGCTATTTCTGCTGTTATTGTTGTACCAAAAATTAAATATTAAAATTGAAGGAAAGATCACTGAACAAATGCAGAACTATCTCAATCAACCAGATAACTACCTGAACATGCTCAACCTGAACAGGTCAGAGTAGGGATTGCTGTAACCAAGAAGCATTTAGAGAGATAACAAACATTCCTAACATAATTTAATATCAATTTCATACTGTGGAAGCAATAAACATTCCTAACATCACGTAATATCAGTTTCAAACTGTGGAAACAACAAAACATTCCTAAACTCACGTAATATTAATTTTAAACTGTGGAAACAACACATACTGCTAACATCAAGTAATATCAATTTCATACTGTGAAAGCAACAATCATTTCTGACATCACGTAATATCAATTTCACACTGTGGAAATAACAAACACACCTAACATCACGTAAAATAAATTTCACACTGTGGAAATAACAAACACTCCTAACATCAAGTAATATCAGTTTGAAACTGTGGAAACAACAAATAAACACAATGGATATCCAACCCACATCACTGTACAGCTGTGAAACATGGACTCTAAGCTAAAGAGATGATTATATATTGGAGATTTAGGAGAACATAGACAACTGTTAAACATAATATGAAAAAGAAGGTTATCAGGTTTTAGTCAATTTGAGACACAGAGTTCCATTACTGAAAATATTTGAAGACATAATCCAGGGCAGGAGAAAAATGATGTCATAGGAATGACACCATTATACCATGCCACACCATGCCCTCCTTTCCTTTGTGTAATGGAGCAGATATCATCAACCATGTCACAGCATGCCCTCCTTTCCTTTGTGTAATGGAGCAGAGATCTTCAACCATGTCACACCATGCCCTCCTTTCCTTTGTGTAATGGAGCAGAGATCTTCAACCATGTCACACCATGCCCTCCTTTCCTTTGTGTAATGGAGCAGATATCATCAACCATGTCACAGCATGCCCTCCTTTCCTTTGTGTAATGGAGCAGAGATCTTCAACCATGTCACACCATGCCCTCCTTTCCTTTGTGTAATGGAGCAGAGATCTTCAACCATGTCACACCATGCCCTCCTTTCCTTTGTGTAATGGAGCAGAGATCTTCAACCATGTCACACCATGCCCTCCTTTCCTTTGTGTAATGGAGCAGAGATCTTCAACCATGTCACACCATGCCCTCCTTTCCTTTGTGTAATGGAGCAGAGATCTTCAACCATGTCACACCATGCCCTCCTTTCCTTTGTGTAATGGAGCAGAGATCTTCAACCATGTCACACCATGCCCCTTTCCTTTGTGTAATGGAGCAGAGATCTTCAACCATGTCACACCATGCCCTCCTTTCCTTTGTGTAATGGAGCAGAGATCTTCAACCATGTCACACCATGCCCTCCTTTCCTTTGTGTAATGGAGCAGAGATCTTCAACCATGTCACACCATGCCCTCCTTTCCTTTGTGTAATGGAGCAGAGATCTTCAACCATGTCACACCATGCCCTCCTTTCCTTTGTGTAATGGAGCAGAGATCTTCAACCATGTCACACCATGCCCTCCTTTCCTTTGTGTAATGGAGCAGAGATCTTCAACCATGTCACACCATGCCCTCCTTTCCTTTGTGTAATGGAGCAGAGATCTTCAACCATGTCACACCATGCCCTCCTTTCCTTTGTGTAATGGAGCAGAGATCTTCAACCATGTCACACCATGCCCTCCTTTCCTTTGTGTAATGGAGCAGAGATCTTCAACCATGTCACACCATGCCCTCCTTTCCTTTGTGTAATGGAGCAGAGATCTTCAACCATGTCACACCATGCCCTCCTTTCCTTTGTGTAATGGAGCAGAGATCTTCAACCATGTCACACCATGCCCTCCTTTCCTTTGTGTAATGGAGCAGAGATCTTCAACCATGTCACACCATGCCCTCCTTTCCTTTGTGTAATGGAGCAGAGATCTTCAACCATGTCACACCATGCCCTCCTTTCCTTTGTGTAATGGAGCAGAGATCTTCAACCATGTCACACCATGCCCTCCTTTCCTTTGTGTAATGGAGCAGAGATCTTCAACCATGTCACACCATGCCCTCCTTTCCTTTGTGTAATGGAGCAGAGATCTTCAACCATGTCACACCATGCCCTCCTTTCCTTTGTGTAATGGAGCAGAGATCTTCAACCATGTCACACCATGCCCTCCTTTCCTTTGTGTAATGGAGCAGAGATCTTCAACCATGTCACACCATGCCCTCCTTTCCTTTGTGTAATGGAGCAGAGATCTTCAACCATGTCACACCATGCCCTCCTTTCCTTTGTGTAATGGAGCAGAGATCTTCAACCATGTCACACCATGCCCTCCTTTCCTTTGTGTAATGGAGCAGAGATCTTCAACCATGTCACACCATGCCCTCCTTTCCTTTGTGTAATGGAGCAGAGATCTTCAACCATGTCACTACCATGCCCTCCTTTCCTTTGTGTAATGAAGCAGAGATCTTCAACCATGTCACACCATGCCCTCCTTTCCTTTGTGTAATGGAGCAGAGATCTTCAACCATGTCACACCATGCCCTCCTTTCCTTTGTATGATCTCTTATAGTTTCTTCTGTGCCACCCCTATATGACTAATCTTTCCTACCTTTCTCCATGCTTTTTGGTTTCTATATATTTCTTTTGCCCTGTAGTTTCCAGCTGACATACTTTCTCGTTGATCCATTAATAGACTTTCCCATTGTGTGTCCCCTGCCCACACCAATTAGAGTCTCAATTCACTGAATTTTGTGTAGTTCTACTTTTGATTCTTTAGTCTTTCCATTTATTTTCATATTTAATACAAAATACATTTCTTCATTAACATTTGAAGACAAACTGTCATAACATGCATTGTCCTGTATGTTTCCAGACAAAACCAAGTAGGCCAATATTTCCTGTATTTATTAAAAGTGAAATAAAGCAAGAAGCTGGTGTTGAAGTAAGTTGTTACAGTATGTATTATTTTCCCTTATATAGTAATGTTTGTCATATGCCTAGTAGGACTGAAATGTGAATAGGTTATTACTGCAGGCAAAGCAGTTAAGATAAACTACTAGTTTATCTGGCACGGCTGTATACAGTATGTTTAATTGCTAATGCTATGTCAGTATAACATCTCAGGTTATCAGTATAACATCTCAGGTTATCAGTATAACATCTCAGGTTATCTGTATAACACATGATATTAGCACGGCTTTACCGCCACATCATGTGGTAATTCATCATTTCCTGACCACTTGTTTTCATAGATCTTAAAACTTCTGTTAAGCTCAAAATAATCATGAAGGTTTGGGGTGATAAACAGATGTTAAATGTGTTTCAGCTAACTGTGTTATACAACAATGTATTGGTGTGATGGCTAAATGTTACGCTGATGTAATTTATCTAGCTTATGGGTGCCCAGTGATGGATATAAATGAAACAAACAGGCTGTAACAGTGATCTTAACATTTAAACACCACAAACTGTACTGAGTTGAAACACCTCTGGTGAATACATCAGCGATGAGTAGATACAGTTTGTTGGTCTCATCTGCCCCTGCAGTTACTGTTAAAGCATTGTTACTGATATTTATGAATATCCCATAATTTCCACATAAAACACAAGTCCTGTAGCAGACATCTGCTGTGGCTATGTGACATGTTACCAACATTGTATTGTGTCTGCCTGGGGGGAATGGAGCAATAAGTGATCAGTCTTTCCCTACCATAGTGAATGTTGAGAGCTGACATTGAGCCCTTGTCCAGCCAACAATCATGCCATTGTCAGTGCAACATCCTGCCCATTACACCAACACAACACTACTATTCTGGCATACATATCTACACAACGTGGTGAAACACAACATGGAGAAACACAACATGGTGAAAGAACATGGTGAAACACAACATGGTGAAACATATCGGGATAGAAGCTCAAGTATAATAAGTACTGTTGCTGCAACATATGATCACATAAAACATGTACTTTGGCTGAGCTGCTTCAGGGTTTGAATACTCCAATCACTCAGTCACTCAACTGTGCAGCACATGGACCATGTCCCACAGGATCACTGGGCTAATCATGCCGACTGCTGGGACACGTCCTCCCATAGCCACATGTGGTGGTAGGACCATGTTATTGTTGTGAGGGTGGGGGACGGTCCTCCCATAGCCACATGTGGTGGTAGGACCATGTTATTGTTGTGAGGGTGGGGGACGGTCCTCCCATAGCCACATGTGGTGGTAGGACCATGTTATTGTTGTGAGGGTGGGGGACGGCCAGCAGTTTACATTTGCAGATCTACCCCTATCCCATACTATAGCCATTCTGACCCGAGGGAAGGGACATAACAATGATAGTTGTGCTTATGGTGTCACAAATTTTCCAAAAATGAACAAGTATAAAATAAAAACATTTATTGATAGAGGCAATATATTCTAGTTAGAGGTAACATATTATAGGGGAGAACACATCAGCAGATATTTAAAAGGGAAATTTTTATTATGTGTGCAAAATGTCCTTAAATTTGTTAAAATATTAATTTGTCTTGCAAGAACAATTCACAGGAGATTTAATTTCCAATATTTCAGCTTTACTTTCAATTTCATAATGGTCCATACCCTCTTTGGACAAGAATCACCTTAACATTAATATCCTGTATAGGGGAAACCTTTGTGGCTGACTCAGCCACGGGATTATTAATCTCAGCCAGGGATGGGCCCTAATATAACTACTCCAGAAAAGGGCAGTGCGTTTAATCAATGGTGAAAAGCTTACCGACAATTCTAACCTACATGAATGTCTTCAGTTACTGCCTCTCCACAAACGGCCTAATTTTTAATAAGGCTAAACTAATTCACAAAATCCTATTTCAAAATGCCCCAAGCTACCTTTGGCCATTGGTCAAATATAACGCAAGACATAGCGAACGACTAAATATACTTCACGTCCCTAAACTTAGGATAGACTTATATAAAACAAGCTTAGCATACTCTGCTACTCAGTTGTGGAACAATCTTCCACAAGCAATCAAAGACACCACCAATCATTATACATACAGTCGCAACCTGTTTGAACACTACCTCAGTACAGACTACATCCCCCCCCCCCCTAAAAATAATAATGGTAAATTATCTCAAACAACAACTAGCCAATAAACATCCCCATATGATTGGCACGTTACACCATCCTTAGGCATTTATAATGCCCATGTTAAACATTGTCTCAGTGAGTCATGTATTATTGATGTATTTTTCATGCGTATCAATGCTTATTGTTCTTTTGTTGTCTAAGATTAGCTTCATAAGTGATGTTGAATGAAATAATGTATGAGAGGAAATAGAGAAGAAGGGCAGAATGTCAGATGGGCCTGCGTGCCCAATTCTTAACCCTTTGAAAATAGAGATTGTTCGTACGTTCGCTCTGTTTGAGGTTGAACGGGGTTGGGGGTAATGGTATAATTGAAATTGAAATACTTTCAAACACAGTGACTGAAGTTGCATAATTTCAAACAGGTTGACAACGAAAGCTGGACCAACGCACACGAAGTTGGCAACCTAGATAGAAGTTTACAAGGTGGACACATGAATGAAGAACTTACGGACAATGAAGGTACAGTAACCAAAGCTATTTGTTAAAATATGTTTATAAAAATGTTTCTCCATGGCAAAGTGTTTAAGCTGCTTGCCTCAATCCAAAGGTTGTGGGTTCGATTCCAGACTGTCTTTTGGTTCATGAGCGATTTTTGTTCAGAAAATCCCAGGGGTTTCTGGAGAAATGGAGTTGTGATTTGTGCAATGCTTTTGGTGGGCCGCCCTACGGAAAGAGACCAGACCTTATAGGCTAAACTAAACTAAAAGCTGGTCCAAATAAGTTGATCTTTGTTATAAGTAAACTTTTAACATCTTTGTACTTCAGGTTCAAGAGAATCATGTTTTGGTAATTGACACAAAGTGAATGTTGACTAAGTGACAGATGATAGAGTGACTATGGTTGTGTCTAGGGTATGTCCTTGTAAAAATGTGATGTTGAACACAGATTAACCAAGATGCATCACAACCAAACACCAGTCAGTGAACAAGCGTTAATTTGCGCACATAATATTCCTTTAATTCTGAATTAACACAGACACATGTAGCATATAAATCCAGGAACAATAATTCTCTAAGAATATATCTCCATCCCAATGGAACACTTCGAATAACACTGCCTCTCACGGCTACTAAATCTCGTCCCACACGACAGGTATACTAGCCTCTCTCTAGGCCCGACTCAAAGTAACCCACTCTGGGTCTCAAATTCCACTCACTATCCCTGGAACCCACAGTGCAGAGTTATCTTCCGAACTCCGTCACAATTCTTCACTTTCTCAGACCACGACCTTCTCCTGGTCCAGTCTAAACTCAACTCCCCTCAGCTCGGAGTCCAAACATTAACTGACTCGTCAATCTTTGTCCCTGTCTTTTTAAACAATTCTATGCCTCCTCACAATGATCCACACAAACCCCACCTCACTGCTCCAACAGTCTGCCTCACAATCATCCTAGCCAGCTGACCTCTTCTCAGCTCCCCCTTCAATCACTGTCCTCTCATTTTCGCCCTCTGGGGGACTTACTATCCGCCCTATTTTATCTCGTGAACTGTTTATCTTGTACGGCCACTCACCTTAATGCCAATGACCACAGGCATGTGACACTACCCCACCCTCAAAAGAAAACATCGTTTTCAAATGTTGGGAGACTAATACTTATCACATATGTGACCCAGACACATTGCCTGGGTAGTCGTTAGTATAAATCCAACTTACTCTAGCTACCACACTTTATAATATATCAAATACTCATAGTAAACTCCCATATTCTTTACACATCAATACAAACAACTTTCTATCTTTTGTACCAATGCATGAACTAATACATCACATAATAATAATACATCATAGAAAAGCATTATACCTATGTACCCACAGATCTATTAATATCTTTAAGAACCCATTACTACTTCTTCCCGTAAACTAACAATCATCCACGAACATATGATGAAGCGCTGCATCGCCCCATATAATGTATTAATAACCCACCATACTATCACACCTCATATAGGATATATTGTATATCTATATAAAAGCACCTGTTACTAGTTTATGTGGCCTCCTGCCTTTTGTAATTCCTTGACAGCAAGTCTGCCAAGTTGTTGTCTTCGCCCCGTATGGGCATCGGCAGAAATGCATATTCCTGCAACAATATGCTCCAGCGATGAACACGTGCGTTCTTCATCGCTGCCGAATGGATGAATGTAAGTGGTCTGTGATCCGTTTGCAGGATGAATTGTCTGCCCAACAAATACTTGGAGAGTTTGTACTTTAGACGGCTTCACCGTCAAGTTATGTTGCCTCAAACTCTCAAACAAGGATTCTAATCCTGCCACGTGATCTTCTATGTTTTTACTGAACAGGCAAATGTCATCTATATAACTGATAATATCCTTACGTCCCTGTAACAGTATTCTCATCATCCTCACGAACGTTGCTGGTGCGTTGACTAGCCCAAACGGCATATAATTCCACTGAAATAGCCCCTATGGGGTGGCAAACGCTGTTAGTGGTTTGGCTGTTTCACTCAGTGTTATTTGCCAGTACCCTTTCGCCAAATCCAGCTTGCTAAAATATTTTGCCGAAGATATTTGCGTCAGTAAATCATCAGTACTGACCATGGGCTCCGGATCTACAATAGTGATGCTGTTTAATCTCCTGAAATCTATACACAATCGCAATTTATTGTCCTTCTTCCTAATGATTACCATGGGGAACGAGTATGGAGAGTCTGATCTGGAAATTATCCCCATTTTTAGTAACTCTGTTATCTCACTGTCTACCGCTGCTCTGTAATGATGTGGGATAGGGTATGGTTTTACTCTAATTGGTTGGTCCTCTGCTAGCTTGATGTCATGTGTCATCAAGTCAGTCTTCCCTGGTATATCCGTCAAAACATCTGAATATTTCTGTAATATATTTACCAGCCTCGCTTTGTCAGTACGTTCCAGGCTGTCATTCATGGACACATCTCTCCATGTTTTTGTCTGTCTCAGTGCTACGATTGGTAAGTGCATCTGCATGTCATTGTCGCTTGATGCTTCTTCATCAATAACCACAGAACATGCTGTCTGACCCGCCTCGTTGTCAATAATTGCTTCTGTGACAGGCTGTAAGGCTTCTGGTCGTGGAACAAATTGTCTTAGCATGTTAACATGATACACTTTGTGTTTTCCTTTCACCTCCACCATGTAGTCCACATCCGGCACTTTACTAATAATTCTGAATGGGCCTTGCCAGGTTACTAACAACTTATTAGATATTTCTGGTAGCAAAAATAATACCTCCTCATTATCTTGGAAAGAGATCAGTTTTGACTTTCTATTAGCATACTGTCTATATCTAGCCCCTGACATTTCCAGTGCATCTCGTGCATTCTGGCATGCGTTAATAATTCTGTCTCTAATATTCACGACCAAGTCATACGACGAAATCGTATTACTATCATTACTTTTCCCTGTCATTAACTCTTTCAATATGGTCATGGGGCCTCTTGGGTTTGCCCCATACAACAACTCAAATGGTGAGTATCCTGTGCTTTCTTGTGGTACTTCTCTATATGCGAACAGGATAGCTGGTAAGTACTTATCCCAATCACTTGGTTGCTCTGCAGTGACTTTAGCTAACATCTGCTTAAGAGACCCGTTCATTTTTTCACAAATTCCGTTGCTCATGGGGTGATAAACTGATGTGAAAACTTGTGTAATATTCAACAGTCTGTTCACTTCTTTCATCATCTGAGAGGTAAATTGTCGACCATTATCTGATAACATTTCGTTAGGAAAGCCGAATCTTGAAAATAACGTTAGCAATGCTTCCGCAACGGCTTCTGTCGTAATGTATTTTAACGGAACGGCCTCTGGCCACCTGGTGCAGAAATCAACCATGGTCAAAATATACCTATGACCCCTGTTGGACATCACTGCTAATGGCCCAATGATGTCAATGGCCACTTTTTGAAACGGTCTGACTTTCAGATCTGTAGCTTGTACCGGTGCTTTTGCCGTCTTTCCTTTTGGATACATTTTCTGACACGTTGTACAGGATCTACAATATATCTTTATATCTTTGCTAAACCCTGGCCAATAAAACTGGGATAGGACTCTATGTTGTGTACGCGCTATTCCCATGTGCCCTGCGAATGGAATGTCGTGCGCCGTTCTCATAATCATCTCTCTGTATGCTAAAGGTACTACTACTTGCCTACGTGTAGATTTGTCATCTGAAAACCTGCGAGTGAGAATATTGTTCTTCATTTTGAAGCACCATCTACCCTTCTTTGACTGCCTATTTTCTACTCTCCTACACCCTTGGAAACATTTGTCTAGAGTAGTATCCTGTCTCTGGGAGTCGCGAAAGCTCTGTTTGAGATCCATTCCCACCTGCTCAGTTGTACCATCCTTGTCCTCAGTACCTGTGTCTACTTCGCGTGTCATCTCTTCCTCAGCTATCGTATCTAATATTGTTTGTCTTCTAGTAACTACCGCGTTGCTTCTCACCTCATATTTTTGATACCAGCTCTCGATTTCTTCTTCTGTACATTCTTTCACTGTTGGTATATTCCCAATAATCAGATCTGCCACTGGTGAGTCGAGTACACATGCTATCATTCTTCCTGTGATAAATGGTGTTGTCACTGTGATCTTGGCCAATGGGTAAAATTCCACTGATCCATTAAATGTTATACACTTGACCGTTTTGCCAATGTAATCCGAGGGGCTTACCAATGTCTTTCTCATTCCTATGGTCGTACATCCAGAATCCCTGAGGGTTAACGCTGGCCTGTCATTTACAAATCCACGGTGCAGCTTCAGACTTCCTCCGACGTGTACTGATGACATCGCTGGGAATGGGTGCCCGCATATCAGTATAGGTTTACTGGTTGTGTCGAACAGAGGCTTACATCCCTCGCAACTCTCACTGTTAAGCGTCTCAATAACTTGGGCTGCATTTGCGTGCTCAGTTTTCCCACTAATACAATCAAAACTGTAATGGCCTTTTTTCCCACATTTAAAACAAGTGATCTCCCTTTTACTGTTGTTCGTTGGTCCATTTGATGGTTGTGCATCACAATCTGCCATTTTGTGCTTCCAGCTCCCACAATTCCAACATCCGGCATAACTATTTGGACGTCTCTGGAAATTCCCCCTTTTGTATGGGTACCGTCCTGCTTTGCCAAAATGGGTGCCACGGAGACCCTTGTCTTTAGGTCCTTGTTGATCGTACCTCTGTGCTGAGTCCACACTTTTCGATCTTGGTCTAATAACTGGATTCTGGTCCTGTTTAGTGTATGCTGCACAGACTATTTCCTCATCAATTTGTCTGCCTATCGACCTATTGGGATGTGCAGTCATGTAATTTTGCCCTAACTGAGACATTGTGTCTATGTCCTTTGGCTTACGTTCCTCAAAGAAAGCCACTAAATTAGTATTGCACGATGATAACACCTTGTCTCTCAGCATTAAATCCACTAATTTATTAAAATCTTTTCCTACCTCTGCCAGCTCCATCCACTTATTAAATGTATTCTTTACTGTGTTAACAAAGACTGTGAAATCTTGATTTGTCTCTGGCCCTAACTGTCTAAACTTTGTTCTATATCCATGCTCAGTTAGTTGGAACTTTGTCAGCAAACGTTGACGTAAAATAGTGTAGTTGTTTCTTTCTTCTACCGGTAAATTAAACATTGTATCTAGGCCCTTACCCGTAAGCAACTCACCAAGTTTCATAGAATATTCCCCCTCTGGAATGCCTAAAGCTTTCACTGATGATTCGAACCTAGACAAATAATTTTCAAGATGGTCCCGGTCTGTAAAATATGGCAGTTTTAGTCTCTGTGACGACTGCGAAGGCCTTCTGCTTTCCTCACTTTGACCCTTCGAAGATAGTTCTAATTTTTTTAACTCGATTTCAGTTTGCATCTGACACTTAATCTTCTCTTTCTCAATTTCCATTTCAGCTAGTTTTACTTGTGTCTCTTTCTCTTCCTGTAGACGCTTTGCCTCACGTTCATTATGCCTCTCCTCTCTTTCCCAGTGCTGAACTTCTTTCAATTTTGCTTCTGCAAACTCCTGTAACTCTTTACCTTTCAGGCCTATCCATTCACCTGCTTCAATATATTCCATTAAAGTAGGCATCTTGTACTTATGGACACGTTGCTGTCTGTCAGCCAACTATAAATGTGAAGACTCTGCTGTTAGTCTTTGTGTCACTTCCCTAAGTACACCAGCACTCCCTGTGTACATAAATTCGTAGTGCTAAAATATCACTCTGTACTCACCCAGTCACTCTATAAGCACTAGGTAGTGAGGGGGGAATATTAACTATACTCCCTCGTATATATATATATATCAAATAACTGTAGAACAATTCCTGGAAATAGTTTTAGACATACATATACATACACAAATGAATGATACACACTAAGTGCCAACTATTAAACGCTAGACGCATAGGCCGGTGAAATGCAGACGGATGATTACATAGACATAAAAACCATTGACATAAACATGCCCATGAAAGACCATACCGTGCGCATAATATAAAATGACAGATACCATCTAGATAGAAGCTGTGTTAACATAAGAATTACAACAATACCATATATCCAAAGAAATCAAATATGATATATAACAATAAAGCGAAAACAGTAAAAAGAACATATCTAAAATGAATAATGTACATAGATCTGACGATAGACACTTGGACACCGTGTATAAAGTCGAGACGACCCAATGCTCAACCGCACAAAACAAACTGACTCGTCAGCTGCCTCTCAACAACATACAATATGTACCTAGACAATTTCACCTTTGCTTTGTCTCCCGCATTTCGAGAAACAATGCAAAAATATCCTACTTATTACGAACACTGGACCACATACAAATAATTATGTAACGCACAACAACAATACTTAGGACAATGAGAACAACAGAAGCAAACAAGGGTTGCCGACACCAATGCGATGGTAGAATCTTACAAAAGTCCTTAGTTTGTTTTTAATAGTGTCCGTAAATCGCCTGGAAATGTTTGTCGGTTACTGTTTTGAAAAGATTACGACGTTAGCTTCCCACAATGAATTAGTGTTCTGATGCGTTGTCACTTTTTGTTGACGTGGTGACACGATTTTTTGACTGTCGTAAAAGTTGAAGATGAAAGTAATTATCCCACCGCCTTGTCTCTACACAGTCTGTAACGTTTTTGTAACCCTCCCTGTAGAGTTGGCCTGTGATTGTATAATGTATGTGAACGCTCGTGTTTGGCCAGAAATATAGGGCTTTCGTTACGTTTTGGGGAGACGCAAATATCTTTCCAGTCAATGAATGTTTAACTGTGTCGTTGCTGTTGCTTTGAAGTGATGGTATAGCTTCACTGTTGCCGAAAAGGTTAAACCAATGAATGGCAGTAAAATTATCCAGCGCCTTAAATCCATTTTGCAAGTCGTTTTTGGTAGAGAAATGCGCTCATATTTGCGAAGACGGCACCTGAATGACTGTTGTGGATTGTTTCTCGATGTTGACACACATACAAAGACGTTAAACGTAAATCCTAGATTCAGTAGAAAAACAACGTGTTTATCTCGTTCTACTCTGGACAATTTTTCAGTAACTTTCCATTGTCCACGGCCTTGAACCCACCGGTCATCTCTGTTTCTCTTTATTACAATAATCCATGTAGAAACTTTTACTTTTCTGTGGAGCACCGATTGTCACCTTTGTGTGTTCCCCACACTTTACTCCTATAACTCCCCTCCTCCTGGCGAGTTTTTAACCATGAATTACCCTCGTAACTCCCCTGGCGCCCCTTTCCATCTTATTATCTGCGCCGAACTCTGAAGACGCCGTACACACACACACTCGCTGTCCGCAAGTTCACCTGACCTTCACCTTTGGCGCCTGTCTTATTTGTCGTGAACAACCTGTCCTAAACAGCGCCGACTTATTGTCCGCTGTCCTCCAGACAACTCTCTCAGCAGCGCAAAACCGTGTCTGTGTACTGTGAGTAAACCAAGCTGTCCCCTCTCCCTCTCTGGGTGGGCAATTATATTTTTACCTGTCGTGGCTTTCTTGTGGACTCTGTATTAATTCTCCGACACTTTTGAAATGCTTTGTCTACTGAAAATGGTGTTTATTCTTGACAGGAGAGCCCTCATCATTGTTGTTGTAATTGGGCATGCGACTAATGTCTCTGATGTTAGTATTCTCTCTAATCGACGAGTTCACAAATAAACGGAATGACAACAATGTCTATATTGTTCTTGATCGGACGAAGCCTCCCAGAAATCTTCTCTGACACAAAGTGAATGTTGACTAAGTGACAGATAGAGTGGCTATGGTTGTGTCTAGGGTATGTCCTTGTAAAAATGTGATGTTGAACACAGATTAACCAAGATGCATCACAACCAAACACCAGTCAGTGAACAAGCATTAATTTGCGCACATAATATTCCTTTAATTCTGAATTAACACAGACACATGTAGCATATAAATCCAGGAACAATAATTCTCTAAGAATATATCTCCATCCCAATGGAACACTTCGAATAACACTGCCTCTCACGGCTACTAAATCTCGTCCCACACGACAGGTATACTAGCCTCTCTCTAGGCCCGACTCAAAGTAACCCACTCTGGGTCTCGAATTCCACTCACTATCCCTGGAACCCACAGTGCAGAGTTATCTTCCGAACTCCATCACAATTCTTCACTTTCTCAGACCACGACCTTCTCCTGGTCCGGTCTAAACTCAACTCCCCTCAGCTCGGAGTCCAAACATTAACTGACTCGTCAATCTTTGTCCCTGTCTTTTTAAACAATTCTATGCCTCCTCACAATGATCCACACAAACCCCACCTCACTGCTCCAACAGTCTGCCTCACAATCATCCTAGCCAGCTGACCTCTTCTCAGCTCCCCCTTCAATCACTGTCCTCTCATTTTCGCCCTCTGGGGAACTTACTATCCGCCCTATTTTATCTCGTGAACTGTTTATCTTGTACGGCCACTCACCTTAATGCCAATGACCACAGGCATGTGACAGTAATGTTACTGAGACCAGTGGGTCTGGAGAAAGTTCATGTTTTGGTAAGGTTACTGAGATGAGTGGGTCTGGAGAAAGTTCAGGTTTTGGTAATGTTACTGAGACCAGTGGGTCTGGAGAAAGTTCAGGTTTTGGTAATGTTACTGAGATGAGTGGGTCTGGAGAATGTTCAGGTTTTGGTAATGTTACTGAGACCAGTGGGTCTGGAGAAAGTTAAGAAATAAAAGCAATACTGCATGGGGTGGCAGAGAAGCAAGGAAGGTGTACTGTGGTGGAGCTGATCAAGAACATAGAGGACATGGTTGTCAAGGGACATCATTGTTTGTGCTGACTGGCATGCCACCAGATGATGATGTCACAGGGTAGTAGGATATTCTGCTTCTTTGTTGTTGTTGGTATAGATCCAGCTATGTTTGGGCTGCTGCCCTTTGACCCAGTGTCATGCAATGATACATGAAATTATCTACATGGTGTTGCCCTTTGACCCAGTGTCATGCAATGATACATGAAATTATCTACATGGTGTTGCCCTTTGACCCAGTGTCATGCAATGATACATGAAATTATCTACATGGTGTTGCCCTTTGACCCAGTGTCATGTGATGATACATGAAATTATCTACAAGGTGTTGCCCTTTGACCCAGTGTCATGTGATGATACATGAAATTATCTACATGGTGTTTGATGAGGAAATAGCTAAATCAATTAATGTTTATTTGATTAAATCAGATAATTATTATTGTCAAATTCAAAGCAAACCAAGAGATAAATATTATACAAGTGTAGGCAACAAAAATAAGCAGTAGTGAAGTGGAATTACAAACATTTTATGACAAAGAAGAAATGAAGACGGGTGGAAAATTTAAACATGTTTCAGGGACGACCCCTTTTCTCAGAAGCCAGCATAGTTTTTTAACATGGGCTAAGAAAAATATGAATCAATCTCAGATGAAGCTACATATTTTGAAATGAGCCATTAAATGTCCCTTATTGGAGGCCCAGTCAAAGTTATAACTGTTAGAACACTTAGATTATTTACGCGTCTCTAGAGCTTTAAAGTAGCCAGCACTTGTTGTATCTTCCAATGGCACAATAGAAAGAAATGTCTCCTTCACTTTCCCTTCTCTGATAAAATGAATGTATAGTATCAGCCCCTCATCATCAGATCTTTCTACATCTCCATCAAGTAAGATACTGACATATGGTTGTCCTTTATTTCAGTATCAAATCTCTGTGAAGAAATGAAGGAATGTTTTTTTTAAAACTTCTCTGAATCAATCACATTAAGCTTGGTTAACAATGCAACCAAACCTTCAAAGTCAGTGTAGGGTCTGTAACTGTTGGCAATACAGTACAATGCCATGAAATGTACATTCATATGTTGCAGCATATTAGCATCCATGTTATTTCTCCCTCTCACTTTGCTAAAGGAGCACATTCAGGGTTGTTCTTTGTATTTTCAGCCTTCTGACACTTGAAATGCATATAGGATTTGTGGTGCTTTGTAAGTTTCCAATTTAAATGGTCCCAAACATCCAAACACAAATTGTGAATTTTAGTCTGCAGTGTTGGTGGGAAACTAACTGCTCACTTCACAATTCTTTCTTCATAGTGCAGCAGTGGTAGCAGTTCTAGTTACGATTGCTGAAATTTTTGTTTGAATAACTGAGGGAATTTAGAAAGACTATCTTCAGTACAACAGCATCTGTTACAGTACTGGCGCTACATCATAGCAGATCTGATACGAGAACAAGAATTTAAAACATTTAGGCACCAGTTAAACATTTTCAGATGCCATGGTGACAGGACACCTTAGATTTTCCTATCCCTGAATGGCGATATCTCAAACAAAATCGCAAGAAATAAAAATACTACTTGGTGCCAGGAGGCTACTATTTAGGTCAAGGGGATTTTGACGTAGATGATAGACTACAAACACAACAACGTGGCTCCCTCATACGATAGTCTGCCGGATGCTGAGATTAATGCATGTACCACAGTTCATGGTGGCAGCTGACATATAGTTTATTTCTGTGGATACGCACCCAAACAAACCTCCACAGCCAGTTGAGACAAGGACTCTTACTAGTTGATACTGTCCAAATGATGTAAAGTATGTGTTGTAAATATGTCCCTAGCATGCCTGCTTACATCTAATGTGTATCCTCTCTAACTTGTATGACTGGATGCTCCTGTATGACTTGTCGCTAAACTGCCTCATACCTGAATGAGGGGTTCTTTCTGCCCAATTTGAAATGACAACTCAGGCCTTGCGTTTCCTCATGCTAACCTGAGTTTGTGTCATTCGAGCTCACTGGCTTAGCTGCCTGACTGGCTTTCTTGGCATGTCACATAATTCTGTATCACTATAGTCTAACGAAAAGATGAGGAGCTATTGAAAATGAAGAATTTCGTACACTCAACCCCATAAACCATGTCACGAAACATCAACTCAGAATTATGAGAACAAGAATGAAAGTAAAGATAAAAACTGGTGATGAACAATATGGATATGTCGAAGGAAAAGTTACAAATAAAGCAATCTACACATTTCAAACACTACTAATATAGAGATCAATTGATGCACACTGGTGTACAGACAAAGATAGAGAAAGTTTGCCTGTAGGTTTGCAGATGGCAGTAAACAGGGTGGCAGAGTGGTGCAGAGATGTAGGGGCCATTATAAACCCAGACAAGGCATTGCTTGTGTGAATGTCCTCTTGTCAACAGTTAATCATTTCTGTCATTGAGTATGGGTTGAGGCTCCTGACTGTTTAAAAGAGCCATCTTGAAAGGTTGTAGCGCATACAAAATGCGACCATGGGGTACACAAAGGACACACCAATTATATGCATGAGGCATATCCTCCTGCTACCAACATTGGCGGACTCCTTCAAGCCAAATGGCATCTGGGAGTTGCTGCAGATAGGGATAACCCCCTGCATGAAGCCATGGATATAGTGAAGGGTCATGGACTAAGAAGAGGCAGATCCTGGATGGCACAGGCAGAAATATCTATACATCAAGTATGTAATCTAGAGACCATCAGTTGTGTGAAAAAGAGTAGGTTGAAGTACCGGAAGACACAACAGACTGGCACAATGTAATAATAACACTGGGTCGTGAGTGCAGAGAATGGGCAGTGGGCCGCACAGAGTTTGAGATGCAACAACTGGTCCAGAGTAACATATATCAAGGTGACATTGTGATCTATACTGATGGGTCAGTGGTTATAAATAGACGGAGTGTTTGGGGTTTCATCTTGAATGCTAATGGACGATGCTTGAAAAAGGAGAGTCTGGCATATGAGGCTATGACCTCATCATGAGAATGGAGGTGGAAGCAGTCACAGCAGTATTACGTTACTTAGAAGGGACCACAGCAACACACATTGTATTCATTACGGACTCAAGGAGTATGCTTAGTAAGGTGGAGAAAGGAATGTTTCGTGTGGAATGGCTCACTTCTCTTCAAAGGTCACAGATTGCGAGAATTGTATGGATTTTTGAATAAACAGGCTGATATGCTGGCAGGGAATGCACCCCTTGGTGGTAGATTGCCTATGGACAAGGGAGAGATGGTCATGCGCCTGTGGGACCAAGTGGAGAACGTGGGGAAACAGATTGAGAACCCGCATGTGGAAAGGATGAAATTACGGAGGATCAGCAGGGGTTCTAGAAGCATCTCAAAACTGAGATGGAAGACCAGGAGAACTTTCAATCAGAGAGTGGTGGGAACAATTAGCAGTGTGACTCTGTATTCGCTGTTGAACGAGAGGACGGAGCTTGTATGGGAATGTCCTGAGTGCAGTGATGTCGGTTCTTAGCTCAACTCAACTCAACTCAATTGATACACAGAAAGACATATCATATACTTATGCTTTATAGATTATACCAAATGCCATGACTGGGAGTGTGAGCTCTTGTCACACTCTTATCACTGTTGGGAGTGTGAGCTTTTGTCACACTCTTATCACTGTTGGGAGTGTGAGCTTTTGTCATACTCTTATCACTGTTGGGAGTGTGTGTATCACCTTGCACAAGAAGCATGCTTTGGATTGAATCAGAGAAAGATCTCTTGAAAACATGACACTTGAGTTGAAACCTTGGTAGAGATAACATGTCTCAGACTCATAGTAGGCGATGGCCAATGTTTTCTATTTTATGTCAGTGTATTGTAGTTAATCACAGGTATCATGAAGGCTAATAGACTACAATGGCTGGGGCATATAGAAAGAATGGAAGACAATAGGGAAACAAAACTCGCTTACACTCAGGAAATAAATGACCGTAGACCCCGAGGTAGACCAAGAAGACGGTGGAGAGATAATATACATACAGACCTACAAGCACTTGGAATCAGCGACTGGCAAGAGAAGGTCAACCAGAGAGACGAATGGAGACGGCTTGTATCTGCAGCAAAGAACCTCAATGGCTCGGAATGCTGAAGAAGAAGAAGAAGAAGAAGTATTGTAGTAGTGATTAATAGTACAATTTTGCGATCATGTAAAACGTTGGAAATGTGTAATGTGAATTATAAGAAGATAAATATTTTATGTGAAAGAAACATTATCCTGTGGTACTTGGAGTACTTAAGTATTGGTTAGACATTGTACATATTGAAGTTAATCATTATAAACAGCAACTCATGATACTACCAATACACTCATGACAATGTAAGTCAACCCATGACACCAGGGTATTTGACAAAGTGATGAAATGATCAAAATATAAGAAGACTAGCTGACCCGGTCCGGCTTCGCTCTGCCCCTGCTCCCGTTCCCGTTCCCAAAAAAGACGACCTGCCCCGGCTTCACTCAGATCCTGGCGGGGAGCATCTCATTTAATTCATATTCGGCCCCTGCTCCCTTTCCCAAAAAAGACGACCCAGCCCGGCTTCGCCCAGTCCCTGGTGGGGAGCATCTCATTTAATTCATATTAGTAGTCATATAAGCTTCCGTTCCCGTAAATATGGCGAACAGATTGGAAGAGAACAATCTTTATCCCAATAACTAAATAGGGCAATTTTTGTGTGTGTGTGGGTTTGGCGGTTACCCCAGACCAGCTGGTTCCCCCGCCTCTCCCTTTTTTTGGCGTGGACCCTTAGTCTCACTGTGAGCTATTGCCCACAGTGGTCTACCAGGCCCACATTTAAGGTGAAGCTATGTGAGGTGGTTTGATCACCCCGGCCCCCCCAACCAGACCAGGTGCACTACTGGGGGGAGGGGGTGGCAGCAAATGCATCTGATCCTAGCCAAATGACCGAGAAGGATCATCCTGGCCCCTGACCAGACCAAGTGTCAAGTAAATTGCATGTGGTCCATCGCTCTGTAACTACATTACGTTCCTCATTCTTACCATCTGACTTACGCTGATCTATGTCTGTGCGGACGCCATGACCTCTAACTGTTAATCGATCGGCAATTTGTGATGCAATCTATTTTCCTCAGTTTCTCTGCGCTATGCGTTCATCCCTGATCATTCTTCGCAATACCGACTGTACCCTTGTTTCCTTGTCTTGCGAGAGTATCAGATATCATGTCCATAATGTCTTTCAGTTGGATATTGGTGTTGATATTTCAGTGTTGTGATTTAGTCTGCCCGTCTCCATGATGTTCCCAACATTTTGAAAAAAGAGTATCATTAAAGTCTCTATTTACTGCTGTTTATGCAACTATCAATCGTACTCTTGAGGCTAGTTATCAAATTTCATTACTCATCGCTAAATCTGGGAAAAGTTATACTACAGTGGAGAATTTAATCAAACCATCAATATAATCATTTCTTAAAATGGTTTTGGAAAAAGATAACAAAGACGTTAAAGCTATGCCACTTAGTAACAATACTGTTAGCAGAAGAATAGATGAAATGAGTGAGGATATTGAAATACAACTTGTTGAAAAGCTGAAAACAAGAAAATTCTCGGTGCAAATGGATGAATCAACTTTGAGAGACACTGAGGCCGTACTTATAACTTAAGTAAGATATATTAATAAAGGTGATTTTGCTGAAGAAATGTTGTTCTGTAAATCATTAGAAAGCACAACTACCTCCAAAGATATATCAAGTAAGCTAAAAAAAAATTACTTTGATGTCAATAATATACCAATGAAAAATATAACATCTTGTGCTGCAGATGGATGCTTAAAATTGATGAAAGATGAGAACCCAGAAATGCTTCTTGTGCATTGTGTTATTCACAGGGAAAACATCTCATCTCATCTCATCATGTTCCTCTTGTACCTTGCGGTGTTGAGGTGAAGTATAAACTTCGTGAGAGTGCCCGATTATGGGCTTCATATATCGATATTCCCATGGACTCTGCTATTCCCTCCGTCCAACGTTTACGTGGTCAGCCTTTTTCTGTTTCCATCTGGTCTGTACATCATTACTTGTTGTGGTATGCTGTTGACTGGTAACCTACTTGCGTGGCCAAACCATTTGACTTGCTGCTTTCTAATAAAATCTAGTGCTGCTTTAACCCCCACTTTAGTCCTGATTTCTTCATTTCTGATCTTATCTCTTCTTGATACGTTGAGTATTCTTCTCAGGAACCTCATTTCTGTTGTTGTGATTTTTCTTTTCTCTTTTTCTGTCATTGTCCAGCTTTGGCATTGGTAGCATAGAGTTGGTAGGAAGATTGTGTTGTAAAGTGCTTTCTTAGTAGTTATTGATACATGTTTGTTCTTTAGTATTGGTGCCATTTGTCCAATGAGCTGATTTGCCTTATTGCATCAATTTTCGATCTCGTCTTCTGATCTGCCATTTAATGATATTATACTTCCTAGGTACTTGAAACTCTTTACTTGTTTCAAGGGATGTTCGTGTAGGTGAATTGTTGTTGTTTGTTCTTCTTTAGTTATAGTCATTACCTCTGTTTTGCTTCTGCTAATTTTCATGTTATGTTCCCTACACATTTTGTTTAGACTATTCATGTGGTCTTATAATTCAGCTTCTGATTTTCCTATTAGTGCTTGGTCGTCCACAAACAGGAGTTCTCTAATGGTTAGATTTGCAGATGGTTCTTCTTCTGTGTTCTCGTCATACGGTATTCTTGCTGTCTCTGTTTGGCTGGTTTCTTTACACATGTTGTCTATATAATGAACAAGAGAGGGGACAGGACACAACCTGGTAGCTAAAAACATTTTGCCTGTTCTAAATGAAGTACTAAATTTAGTTATAAAGTGTTATCAATGCTATTAAAGCTAGTGCCAAATGTGAACGTCTCTTCAAGTTATTTTGTGAAGAACAAAATGAAGACCATGATACTTCACACTGAAGTAAGATGGCTCTCGAAAGGAACTGCTTGAAAAGATTTATGGAACTATTTGATACTCTTAGTGATTTTTTAAGCGACAAACCTGACATGAAACATCTGTTAACGGTCGATGGTAAGGCATTTGTAAGTTATTTAGCCGATATCTTTGAAAAACTAAATATATTAAATAAACAATTTCAAGGAACAAATAAAACTCTTGTCGATGCAAAAGCGAAGATATTTGGTTTCATTACCTTTATTGAATTTTGTCAGACAAATATTTACAGCAAAAATTTTGAAAAGTTTCATTGGCTCAAAAATGTGAAGTGACTGATACCGCTATATATATGTTATTATCGATCATCTGAAAATTTTATCAGCTGATAAAAAAGAAAGATTTTCTTATTTGAAACAAATTGATTTCCCAACTTGGATGATGCAGCCAATGTCAGTGGATTTGTCTGATATTTCAAATATGCAGTATCAAGTAGAATTTGCAGAAATGCAAAATGTTGAGTCAATTAAAACTTTATTTAATATAAAAGGAGCGATGGCATGGTTTTGTGAGGAAACTGAAATCAAATATCCAAATGCAACCAAATGTGCAAGAGAACTATTATTACCGTTAAGAAAGAAATCGGCTGGATATAACAAAACTGGGGAGACTCAAGACTGGAGTTAACTAAATTGGAACCTGATATAAAATCTTTTGCAGCAAGCATCAAGCTCAAGGATCACACTAAATTTAAATAATAAATAATTACTAATAATTAAAATAATAGGAAAATCTTTCATTAAAATTATTTTGTACTTAATTTCAGTTCTCCATTATATGTCTTGAAAATTTACTTACTGTGTTTGCTCAATAATTTCTTAGTGATTTCTTCCTAAAACCTATCATTCAAGTTTCTTTAGTGAACTTTTCAATTTTTTAATATTAAAAATTATGTACACGTGGGGGGGGGATAAGAATTTTAGAAAGGCTTAGGTGGGGCATAGCACAAAAAAGGTTGGGAAACACTGTCCTAGATCATAAATCAATCAATCAATCAGGTGCCATCTCCACAATAAAGGTTGGCTGCAATGGATCTCCAACACATGTCTGTCTCTCGCTCTGATTGTATATTCTGTCAGATTGATGTTCATCTGTCTCTTGATGTTATCTTCCCACTTGTTTCGTTGTCTACCTCTTGCTCACTTGCCCTGAACCTTGCCCTCCAGTATGGTTTTTAGAAGAGTATTATGTTGTTTAACATGGCCGAAATATTTCATTTGTCTTTTTTATTTGTTCCATCAACTTTCTTTTCATTCCCAGTTTTTCTAGAATCTCATTTCATTATCCTAGATCATACATCAGCCTAGATCATACATCAACTTAGATCATATATCAGCTTGTATCATGCATCAGCCTAGATCATACATCAGTGTCAAGATCCCCAATAAGGCCTTACAAAGGCAATAGGAGTTAATACTAGGCTAGTAGGGAGACACCAGACAGGAGAGACACCGAGCGCTATTAATAGCCTCACAAGGAGACACAATTGTGTCAGACCAGAGGTCGAGGAGTACAGCTGAGCGAGGGCTTTCCCCAAGCAATTGGGAAGCTTGTCCTTGCGAGTACCGTGAAGGGCCCCGTTACTCGTACTCGCAGGCCAGCGTGCTGGCGATACCATGCACGCAATAATAGCTACTGCACGGAGAAGAGTGTCCGTGCTGGTCCACGCAATGTGTAGCCTGTGGACAGACTGACTGGAGACGGTAGAGAGAGCAGACGTATCCTTGACCAATGCTATAGTTTCTAGGCAATAGGCAAACATAGGGCTGTTCATTTAGATTGTGAAATACTAGCATCATCTATCATTACGTCAATGCATTCATGTTGTATAATGATGATGAAGTATAATGCTCGTAGAGCCATTCAAATGTCGGCTCTGAATAAATTGCATTCCTTTCGCAAATGTCACGAGTTGTTATTTCGTGCAGTGCGAAAGTAGGGGAGTCCTATAATCTGCAGCGCACAAGTCGCTGACAGGCAGGACCCCAATTGGTGTCAGAACACAGTGAACCAACGCCAGCAGCACAATTGCTGTCAGATTACAGTGAAGCAACGCTTCTGAGCAGTCATAGCAGGCATTTGTTGTAATATTCAATGAACAGTTAACGCCAGCAGGCAAGTGGTATTATGAACCACTGAACGAACGCTAGCTATTTTGATATTACAAAATTCTGAACCAGCATCAGTTCATTGCACGATTCGACATCATTGCTGTGTGATATATGTCAGAGTAATGCAAATTTGTTTCTATACATGCCATAAATAATTTTCTTTGGTAAATTATACTATCACCAATTTGTGGAGTGTGAACCACAATTGAGGCAAATTAAATCGCGAAAGTGTGAAATTCTACAAATATTAATTTGAAAGTGTGTTATTATACTAAAAGCAATTGAAATGTATATTATTATCAGTGAACATTACCATCGTAACCACCGTGTACATTTCATTGCGTGTGATACATCCATCAATGTCACCATTCTACGAAGTCATTAAATAGATTAGCGACGAACTGCAGCCTAGAACAAAGTTACGCCAGAGTCAAAAGAGAAGACAAGACGACATCGACGGTCATACGACTAATCATCTCACGTATCATCTAACAATCATTCAGACGATCATATCATTCATCCATTAATACCATTTATCACTATCTATCACATTTTCATTCATCATTCGCATGAAATATAAGCTTGTATTGACAACTTAAGCTTGTGTCTAATTTTTGCTGCTCTACTAACCAGAAGCAGCCCTTGTGTTATCAAGTCAAATCTTTGTGTAAGTGTGAAAGACAGCGGTGGAACATCCCAAGTACCGAACTTTCCAAAGAATTAGATGAGTATATTTTCCGAATATTTTGGTATGCTCTAACTTAATCATGCATCTTCTTTTTCAGTAAAAGATGTACACTTACTAACACATTATTATAAACTATTGTGTGAATATTATTGTATTATCATTTTGAACTAACATTATGCCACAAAATGGCGTCACTAAATGAATGTATCCAGGCGGGCATCGCAATGGGCCATACTGGTGAAAAATTAGAAAAGTGGGCAGATGAAAAGTATAAAGAAGAAACAGCTCGACAGAGAGATGAAAGAGCATTAGAAAGGCAACATCAAAAAGAAATGAAAGAGGTCGAAGAAGTTACCAAACAAAAGCAGATACAAGTAGATTCAGAGACTAGACTAAAGATGAAATCAAATCAAATCAAATCAACTTTATTAGGGTCACAAATTGGGCGTGCAGGCCCGTCTTACATTCGGCCCTTCCGATCACTCGTCTTTCGTTCATCAAGAGCATTATACATTTACATAGGAAGAAAAATAAACATTGTGAAATGAATGTTGTAAACATAAACAAGGCTAAACATGGAGAAAAATATGTACATAAAAAGTATGTGATGTAAAAGTAGTGATGCCAGCGCGCCCCACACACACACACACACACCCTCTCTCTCATTCACTCTCACTCATTCCCTCTCACTCATTCACTCACACACACACACTCTCATTCATTCACTCTCCCGCTCACTCATTCACTCTCCCGCTCACTCATTCACTCTCACGCTGCCTCATTCACTCTCATGCTCACTCATTCTGTCTCTCCCGCTCACTCATTCACTCTCCCGCTCACTCATTCACTCTCCCGCTCACTCATTCACTCTCACGCTCACTCATTCACTCTCCTGCTCACTCATTCACTCTCACGCTCACTCATTCACTCTCACTCATTCTGTCTCTCCCGCTCACTCATTCTCCCGCTCACTCATTAACTCTCACTCATTCACTTTCCCGCTCACTCATTCACTCTCACTCATTCACTCTCACGCATTCACTCTCACTCATTCACTCTCACGCTCACTCATTCACTCTCACTCATTCACTCTCACTCATTCACTCTCACGCTCACTCATTCACTCTCACGCTCACTCATTTACTCTCACGCTCACTCATTCACTCTCACACTCAATCATTCACTCTCCTGCTCACTGATTCACTCTCACGCTCACTGATTCACTCTCACGCTCACTCATTCCTTCTCATGCTCACTCATTCACTCTCACTCATTCACTCTCACGCTCACTCATTCACTCTCACGCTCACTCATTCACTCTCACGCTCACTCATTCACTCTCCCGCTCACTCATTCACTCTCCCGCTCAATGATTCACTCTACCGCTCACTCATTCACTCTCACGCTCACTCATTCACTCTCCCACTCACTCATTCACTCTCCTGCTCACTCATTCACTCTCCCGCTCAATCATTCTCTCACGCTCACTCATTCACTCTCCCGCTCACTCATTCACTCTCACGCTCACTCATTCACTCTCACGCTCACTCATTCACTCTCACGCTCACTCATTCTGTCTCTCCCGCTCACTCATTCTCCCGCTCACTCATTCACTCTCCCGCTCACTCATTCACTCTCACTCATTCACTCTCACGCTCACTCATTCACTCTCCTGCTCACTCATTCGCTCTCACGCTCACTCATTCACTCTCCCACTCACTCATTCACCCTCACACTCATTCACCCTCATGCTCACTCATTCACTCTCACGCTCACTCATTCACTCTCCCGCTCACTCATTCACTCTCACTCATTCACTCTCCCGCTCACTCATTCACTCTCACGCCTAATCATTCACTCTCCCGCTCACGCATTCACTCTCACTCATTCACTCTCACTCATTCACTCTCACGCTCACTCATTCACTCTCATGCTCACTCATTCTGTCTCTTATTCACACTCACTCACTCTCTCACTCAAACTACAGTAATGAACATAAGTTTAGATTATACATGATAAAATCAAATGGTATTTAACTGATAATATGACAGATGAGAATACACAAACATATGGATTCGCGTGTTACATAACATGCGTGTTACATGACATGCATCTGCTCAGCTCTCTCTCTCTCTCTCTCTCTCACTCTCTCTCTCTCTCTGTATTCTTTCATATACACACACTCACACGCATGTGTATGCTCACACACACACTCTCTCATTCACTCTCACTCATTCACTTACACACACACACACTCTCACTCATTCACTCTCCTGCTCACTCATTCACTCTCATGCTCACTCATTCACTCTCACTCATTCTGTCTCTCCCGCTCACTCATTCACTCTCCTGCTCACTCATTCACCCTCACGCTCACTCATTCACTCTCCCGCTCACTCATTCACTCTCACTTATTCACTCTCCCGCTCACTCATTCACTCTCCCGCTCACTCATTCACTCTCCCGCTCACTCATTCACTCTCCCGCTCACTCATTTGCTCTCACGCTCACTCATTCACTCTCCCGCTCACTCATTCACTCTCCCGCTCACTCATTCACTCTCCCGCTCACTCATTCACTCTCACGCTCACTCATTCACTCTCCCGCTCACTCATTCACTCTCCCGCTCACTCATTCACTCTCACGCTCACTCATTCTTTCTCATGCTCACTCATTCACTCTCACGCTCACTCATTCACTCTCCCGCTCACTCATTCCCTCTCATGCTCAATCATTCACTCTCCCGCTCACTCATTCACACTCACGCTCACTCATTCACTCTCACGCATTCACTCTCACGTTCACTCATTCACTCTCACATTCACACTCACGCTCATTCATTCACTCTCACGCTCACTCATTCACTCTCATTCACTCTAACTCATTTTGTCACTCAGTCACACTCACTCACTCTCTCACTCAAACTACAGTAATGAACATAAGTTTATATTATACATGATAAAATCAACTGGTATTTAACTGATAATATGACAGATTAGAATACACAAACATATGGATTCGCGTGTTACATAACATGCGTGTTACATGACATGCATCTGCTCAGCTCTCTCTCTCTCTCTCTCTCTCTCTCTCTCTCTCTCTCTCTCTCTCTGTGTATTCTTTCATATACACACACTCACACGCATGTGCGCGCTCACACACACACTAACACCACAACTCTCCCACTGTCTCACTCCCTCACACACAATCCTTCACACACACACACACACACTCTCAATCACACTTTCTCACACATACACATACGCATGAACGCATGCACTCACGCACACACTCCCTCACTTACTCTCACACATACACGTACGAATGCATGCACTGACACATTCCCCCACCATTTCTTGCTCAATCACTCTCTCCACACACACGCATGCACGTGTGCACATACACATTCACTCTCTCTCTCTCTCTCTCTTTCTCTCTCTCTCTCTCTCACACACACACACACACAACACGCACACACATATATAGTGAACAATTATAAAGAACAATTATACCAGTAAATGAATTATGGTGGCATATAGTCGATATGGATTAAGTATTGAAAGAGTTTTCGGTTAAATGTGTAGGGACTCATTGGAGTTTTCAGATCTGGAGGCAGACCATTCCATAAGTGAGCACCAGAATAGGCGAAACATGTTTTTTATAGGTCCAATCTAGGCTTTGAGACATGTAACAAATTTAGGCGCTTGCTGTTCATTGCATTAGATTGAATCAGCGGCAGAAGATACTCTGGGGTATTTTGAGATATAATTTTATTCACTAATTTGGCTTTGTTGAAAAGGAAGCGCTTTTGAAGTGGTAGAAGTCTTAGATGACTGTACAAATTATTACTTTCAACGTGCTTTATGCCAGAAACCAGACAAATAGCGTGGTTTTGAAGAGAACATAGTCATTTTAAATTAGATTTAGTGCAACCATCCCAAACTGTGGAACAGTAATCGAGATGTGATTGGATATAGCATGTATAGAATATTTTTCGCGTGCTTTCGTCCAGGAAGTGCTGAATTTTAGCAAGTTGGTAAACTTTTTGTGCTATTTTCTTGGTAAGAGCATGAACATGAGAGCTCCAGTTCAAATGGCTGTCAATTAAAAGACCTAGTGTTTTATATTCAGTCACATTAACTATAGGTAACGAGCCCATGCGGAGTTCGAGTGGTGGTCCAGTTATGGCTAGTGTCTGTAGTTTTTGTCTGGTCGTTATTAGCATGGATTTGGTTTTGTCGATGTTAATTTGCATGCGGTTTCCATTGCTCCATCTAGTAAGATTATCAAGTTCCTTTTGTAAAGAATTCTCTAATTCACTACGGTTTTCTTGACTAGTATATATAGTACAGTCGTCTGCAAATAGATCACAAGATGAAGGAAATGGAGGTAGATTCTAACATACAAATAACCTCTAGCAAACAGAAGAGCCAAGAAGAACAGAACAAATTTAGTAAGTACAAGGGCCTTATCAAACCATACAGTGTAGGGGATTCAATTAGCGCATGGACTGAAAACATAGAGTTCCAACTAAAAACACAGAAAATACCTTTAGATGATTGGGCAATGATTTACATGAGGAACCTGAGTGGAGAGCCTTTAAAAGTAATAGAATCCATACCAACAGAGCTTAGAAACAATTATCAATACATACACGATAGGATAATGCAACATTTTCTTTTGGACGCTACTGGGTACCAAATTCAATTCTCACACATTAAGCCAAAAGCAACTGAAACTTTCTTAGACTACATCTCTAACGTGCAGAGCACATTTAAAAAGTGGACTAAAGCTGCTAAAGTGGGTAACAGCTATGAAAAACTAGAAGAGCTGATGGTAATGGACCATTTCTACCGTTCCTACCCCTTTTGCAAAGTTTTTACAACAGTCAGATATTGATTCCATTCAACAATTAAAGAAACGGGGGTCAGCTTATTTTTCATCTAATCGGGACATATTTAAAACTACATCACATGACACAGAAATTACAGCTTTTGCAAATAAAGTCCCTGATAGATCCTACAACCATAAAGTTTACCGTAAAAAGGACAAACCATATCAGAAACCACCTCGATGTAATTATTGCAATCTGTTCCATCCAACTTATTCGATGTGTGATAAGAACCCCACATATCCGTCACACCTAGAAGCAGTGTTAAAGAAGCAAGAAAGCAGAAGATCATCCTTTAAGCGTGCTGTTAAATGTTATTTTTGTTCAAGTTATGGCCACTACAGCAATAGGTGTCTTGGTAGACAGAGAATGAAGGCAAACAATGCAGTACTCATCGATACATCATCAGACGATGAGAGTGACATTGATCCAGAACTTGTGAATGTGTTGCCAACGAGTGAATGTCAGAGTGTATCATCAGTAACCGATATTTTAGACTTTAATAAATGTAAAGTATGCCATCAGTTTCATGCGGATGGGAAATTGGAATGTGGGCATATAATACCATGTTCAAATGAAGATGCTAACGCAGCTTGTGCCTCCAGAGGTAAACTTAAGTTCTACGATGCACTGGTCAATGGTAAACCATGCCAATGTTTAGTTGATAGCGGAAGCACTCTACTGGGTTTAAGGAGAGAACTTGCTAGACCAGAAGATTATACGGGTGAATTTGTCAAATGCCGTACTTTCTCTGGAACCATCGAGAAATATCCACTGGCAAAAGCGCATATCAATACCCCGTTCCTTACCGGCACATTTACGTGCGCGATCCTCCAAGATCCATGTACGGATCTTATTTTGGGATGCCTAGATGCATTGAAAGAATGTACAGACGACAACATAAAAGCCTGGAAAGAAACACACATGGCCAACGCTGTAACTAGGTCAGATACAGAAACAAACTATACTGACTTACAAAATGAAATGCTACAGCTATTAACACCAAGTGGTGCAGATACCAACACTACTCGACATAAATTTATCGAGGCACAGAGCACCGACCAAACAATTACACCATATTTTAAACTTTTGGGTGAAAGAGCGAAAGTGACTAAGAATGCATCTTGGTACTTTAGAAAATTTAATGGAATTCTCATGCGTTATTACACAAATAATAACCATGAAATTCAGCAGACGGTGTTACCGGTAACATACCGACAAAATGTACTTAAAATCGCACATGAGTCACCGTTTGCTGGACATTTGGCGTATGATAAAACGCGAGCCAGAGTTCTATCACATTTTTACTGGCCGAAATTCTGTTCGGACATAAAATCTTTCTGTCGTTCTTGTACTATTTGTCAACATCTTGTACGAAAGGGAAAGCATGTGACGGCCGAAGTTCAACAGTCATTATTAGCAACCAGACCATTTGAGTGTGTAGCGGTCGATATTGTTGGACCCCTGAATCAGGTGTCAAGCAAAGGAAACCGTTATATACTGACTCTCGTGGACCTATGTACCAGGTGGATCGAAGCCATTCCACTAAAATACATCACCTCCAAAGATGTGGCAAACGTATTTTTGCACATATTTTCTCGCTTTGGCTTCCCACGATCTATCTTATCAGATCGGGGAACGCAGTTTATTTCGGCTGCTACGCAAGCCTTAACCAAATTGTTAGGAGTAGAACAGCATTTCTGTACCCCGTATCACCCAATGAGCAACGGGATCATAGAGAAAATTAACGGCGATCTCAAACACATGCTGGCTAAAGTAACAGCAGAAAACCCATCTGATTGGGACACACTATTGCCAGCAGTGCTATTTTCCCATAGAGAAATCCCGCACTCAAGTACGGGTTTCTCACCTTTTGAGTTAGTTTATGGGGCGAACCCTCGAGGACCCCTAACCATCTACCATCAGCTAATCACTAGCTTACCAGACAATCCAACAGCAGTAACACCGTATGAGATGGTAACCGAAACACGCGATAGAATAATGAAAGCGTGTGTAATAGCCAAAGCATCTTTGGAGAGGAAAGGACAGATGTACCGCGATTATGCAAATAAGGGTGCGAAAACTATTCACCTCGAACCAAACCAGAAGGTTTTGCTTCTACTACCCGACAAACGTAATTTGTTACTAACATCTTGGCAAGGGCCTTTCAACGTTCGAACGTAAAATATCAGATGTGGATTATGAAATATCGATAAAAGGACACTTAAAGATATTTCATATCAACATGCTGAAACCATACTATTCACGACAAGAACAGCAGACATGACGAACATATTGCACCATCACCAAGCAATGAGACGACAGACGTACACAACACAACTTCACTAGATAGGGCGACACACGACAGCGACAACGCAAACACACGTAGCCAAATAACAGCACACACAGCTAGTACCACAACTGTATTGAACGAGACAGACGAAGACGAGATGGAATTACCCGTTCCTACTGTAGACGCGACTGCGACCATTGACAGCATAAAGATAGAAACGAAACTGACAGATGACCAACGACGACAGATCATAGAGTTAGTGACGGAATACAGAGACATTTTCTCCGACATCCCAGGAAAGACAGATAGAATAGAACATTCTATCATTCTGACTGACACCACACCTATCAAGTGTCGACCTTACTCTATTCCATTAAACTATAGGTCGAACCTCGACAAAGAAATTCTATCTCTCGAGTCGAGCGGAATCATTCAAAAATCTCAGTCAGAGTATTCCTTCCCTATTGTCCTTGTCGCCAAAAAGGACTCTTCTATTCGACTATGCGTCGATTATCGCCGCCTAAACAAGATAACCAAAAGTGACGCTGAACCGATTCCATCATGCGAGGATCTAATCTTGGACATGTCTACATCTCGCATATTTAGCAAGATTGACCTCACGAAAGGTTATTGGCAAGTCCCGATGGAAGTAAATTCCATCCATCTAACAGCTTTCTCCACTCCTCTTGGACTATATGAGTGGCGCTTTCTTCCTTTCGGCCTTCGTAACGCTCCAGCGACTTTCGTCCGTCTAACTAGGGATCTTCTCCATGGGATGACCAGTATTTCGACTTATATAGATGACATTTGCATCCATACTGAAGACTGGACAACACACCTACTGAAACTTCGACAAGTCTTCGACAGGTTGCGATTGTTTGGGCTCACAGCGAAGCCGTCCAAAGTAGAGTTGGGCATGGAACAAATTGACTTCCTGGGTCATACCATCTGCAGGGGCCAATTGAAAACTGATGACAGAATCGTCACTAAGATTCTGAATTTAACAATGCCAACGACCAAGAAACAGGTCCGAAGTTTACTCGGGTCTAGGTAAACTACTATAGTAAATTCATTCCAAATCTGGCGGAAATCACCAGTGTTTTTTCTAACATCTTAAAAGCTTCGGCTAAGTTATCTGTAAAAGATGCAGGATTAATTAGTGCGTTATCAAAATTGAAACATCTTTTCAGCGTTCCACCTATCCTTCGTATGCCTAATCCAAAACTCACTTATTTCTTACGCACAGATGCGAGTGCCATATCCATATCTGGGATACTAGGACAGTTCTACGACGGGACGTTCCACCCCGTAATGTACGTAAGTCGCAAGATTACTCCTGCTGAATCAAAATACTCAGCATCAGAATTGGAGGGCCTCAGTTTGATCTATTGCGTGAGAAAGTTTCATAGATTTTTGGCAGGAGCACAGTTTGTAATCCAATCCGATAACTCTCCGTTGTCTGTGATGCAGTCTGGACTTCCTACCAACAATAGAATTTACAGGTGGGCTTTGATTCTCCAAAATTACACAGTTTACCATCCAGCACTTAAAAGGGAGATTAAATACGGTTGCAGACATTTTGAGTCGTCCATTATCCATTCAAATACCTGAGTTGCAGGAAGGGATCGACCATACACCACCAGAAACAGTGACACTGTAATGTTAGATAACTCAGTGCCATATGTGGTGATTAAGACACATCGTAAGTGCGTTATCATCGCCAAATATATAACCTGTGTGAATATAACAGTGCTATAAGAAGTGTAACAAACAGACGCAGAATTAACATGCGCTGACACACACATAAGCTAGAGGAACATTCAAGTGTTAGCTATGAACCTACATAACGCAGGAGGGAACTATATTAATACACTATCCTTGAAGGAGAGCATAAGAGACTTTGTCGAAATGAACTATGTTAGAATAGTCTACAAAGAGTATTGCTCCATCTTCACAACGCAGAGGAGGACGTCGACTTAGTGTAATTAGATATAGAAATGTAACTGTGATATATGTATATTATTATTTTATTAACAGTACCTATAACTTCATTTTTCTGTTAATTATTCAATTGCACATTGTGTAAATGCATATATAACTTTATTTTCTTATTTGTTAGTTAGAAATCACCATCATTTAATTAATAACCCATTTATTAGAACACCAATTATAGAAATACAATTGTTAGATCTTATATTAGTTTATTACCATGTAATCATAATCATTTATACATCCATTTATCTAAAATATCATTTCCAAACTAACACAACCATTTAGGAATTAATATCATCTTTTTCACAAACAACACTTTAAGGTAATTAACCCAATTCACTTAAATGAAAGTACTTATTAGATTATTTCCCTTGAGGGTAATTTAGGTCAGCACACCAAATTACGGAAGTTACTACGACAGAATCGGTAACAAACCATCCTCATAACTATGTATATTATGTATAGACATGACGCGTGCAAACAAAACGCACAGTCATTTGGCGTGATTACTGTTAAAAATCAGCCAATCGTTTAATGTATATATATAATGTCTATCTATTTGATGCTATGAAATATATTTTAATGACGAGAGAATGGTTGAGTGAAAGAACAGTATGAAAGTGAATGAAAGATGTATGCAAGGAGAATAAATGCGAGGGGAGAATGCAAAAACTTAGTAAACATTGAAAGAAAGAGAGCGAGAGAGAAAGACAGCGGAAAATTTTTTTCCACCGCTGCAAACGTCTTATTTGACTTGTCTGTGTCATCTGTGTAACCAATGTGTTGTCGGGTTTTTATGTGTGTTACTGCCACACTTTAATAGAGTATATAGAGAACGTACTTTGAGCTTCAGAAAGCGGAGTTGTGGTCACAAATAATATTAACGAACGTTTGTAACCACAATAAACCGATTTGCGGCGCTCGAAGGAACACACACATTTAGTACACTAACGCATACACATGTTAGAGAGTTAAGTACACTATAGTTTATTAGAAAACACGCAAACAAACAGGAAAACAAACACATAAAAGTTGCACACACCATTCATCTCAAAGAACAACAACTCTAAATTCAGGGGACACAATAACTATTAGAAACCTAAATGTAACAGTGAATATAGCTTTTCACATGCGGAAGCGAGAAGGTGAACAGTAGAACTGTGTGTATAGAGTTGGAGGGGATATTAATGGGAACATGAACACTTTGTGCTCATGTGTTGTACTCAGAATAGAGTCAACTTGTGTGTGGGTTGTCATTTTGGGCAATTTGAGGACAGGTCGAGACAGAAGTCAATAGGTGAAAGTCAAAAGACATAGGGTCAAACGACAGAAGCCAGGACATAAGTCATAAGACAACGGGTTCCGGTTCACTACCAATCCCAAAGATATCTATAGAACCAACTATACTGATACATAGGCTACTGAATTAGCCAAGTGAAAAGATAAAACACTGTGAGTGAAGGAAGAAGACAGTTGTTCTATCCCCAAACTAGAAAGATATAACTTATTGGAGATTTGACAAAATTGGAGCAACCAATTTTTCTTTGTGACCAGAAGTGTTACAAATATGAGTGAAAGGGAAGTAACACTTCACAGAGAGGAGGGGACCCTGTCAAGATCCCCAATAAGGCCTTACAAAGGCAATAGGAGTTAATACTAGGCTAGTAGGGAGACACCAGACAGGAGAGACACCGAGCGCTATTAATAGCCTCACAAGGAGACACAATTGTGTCAGACCAGAGGTCGAGGAGTACAGCTGAGCGAGGGCTTTCCCCAAGCAATTGGGAAGCTTGTCCTTGCGAGTACCGTGAAGGGCCCGGTTACTCGTACTCACAGGCCAGCGTGCTGGCGAGACCATGCACGCAATAATAGCTACTGCACGGAGAAGAGTGTCCGTGCTTGTCCACGCAATGTGTAGCGTGTGGACAGACTGACTGGAGACGGTAGAGAGAGCAGACGTATCCTTGACCAATGCTATAGTTTCTAGGCAATAGGCAAACATAGGGCTGTTCATTTAGATTGTGAAATACTAGCATCATCTATCATCACGTCAATGCATTCATGTTGTATAATGATGATGAAGTATAACGCTCGTAGAGCCATTCAAATGTCGGCTCTGAATAAATTGCATTCCTTTCGCAAATGTCACGAGTTGTTATTTCGTGCAGTGCGAAAGTAGGGGAGTCCTATAATCTGCAGCGCACAAGTCGCTGACAATCAGCTTATATCATCATGAACATAAATCATAAATCAGCATAGTTTATACATTAGCCTTAATCATACATCAGCTTAGATCAGACAATAGCTTATATCATACAACAGCTTAGATCATACATGAGCACATTAATCATTCTTCTCCTCCATCTTATGTTCACTTGAAATTGATTGTCAATAGCTGCAATGTGTGCCTGCTTGATTACACATACGATTGATTCTGAGTTGCTGTCCCTTGTCATTTCTTGAATGATGCTACCCCCAGCTATGTCTACCATTTTACTGAAGCTGTGACTTATGTCCTCACACAGAACATCCGATAGTTCTTGTTTCACAACCTTCATGTCTATGCTGTCATATGTCCACTTTTGTGTCTGCTCTTGTTTTGAGTAAGGACTACTTGGAGACCAAGAGTGTATTTCTGAAACATAACAAAGTAAATAATTAATATCCTCATGAAAATACCAAGTATTGGTTATGACCAGATGTGTATGTGTAATCTTCTTCTTCTTCTTCTTCGTTCATCCGGAGTTTTTTTTTCGGACGCAATCACATCCGAAAAAAAACTCCGGATGAACGAAAAAGAAGATTACACATACACATCTGGTCATAACCAATACTTGGTATTTTCATGAGGATATTAATGATTTACTTTGTTATGTTTCAGAAATACACTCTTGGTCTCCAAGTAGTCCTTACTCAAAACAAGAGCAGACACAAAAGTGGACATATGACAGCATAGACATGAAGGTTGTGAAACAAGAACTATCGGATGTTCTGTGTGAGGACATAAGTCACAGCTTCAGTAAAATGGTAGACATAGCTGGGGGTAGCATCATTCAAGAAATGACAAGGGACAGCAACTCAGAATCAATCGTGGTTGAGAACAATTGTAAGGCGTCAGTAATACATGACAGTTGTCAAATGTCAGAAAATGTGTCTTCTGTGATTGATACAAACAATAAACTATCTCTGGCTATTGAGAATTGTCAGCAGCAAATTAATGAAACACAAGGAAAACATACACAGAGCTTTGCAAAGTCTCTTGATGACATTTTTGATTATATCAGTTATAGCTCTCAAAGAACTCACACAGGAGACATGTCTGATGTTTCAAGTCCAAATGTTTGTGTAGACAGATATAAGAGAACACATACTGAAGGGATGCCAAACAAATGTAATGAATGGAATGGTCTTTTGATTCAAGATGACCATCTAGAGTGCCAACAGAACATGAATCACAAGAGAATACATACAGGAGAGAAACCCTACAAATGTGATGTTTGTGGTGCTTCATTTACTCAAGTTGACAGTTTGAAGACCCACATGAGATCACACACAGGAGAGAAATCTTACAAGTGTGATGTTTGTGGTGCTTCTTTTACTGAAGCTGGCAGTCTGAAGAAACATAAGAGAACACATACAGGAGAGAAACCTTACAAATGTGATGTTTGTGGTGCTTCTTTTCCTGAAGCTGGCAGTCTGAAGAAACATAAAAGAACACATACAGGAGAGAAACCTTACAAGTGTGATGTTTGTGGTGCTTCTTTTACTGAAGCTGGCAGTCTGAAGAAACATAAGAGAACACATACAGGAGAGAAACCTTACAAGTATGATGTTTGTGGTGCTTCTTTTACTCACTCTGGCAATCTGAAAAAACATAAGAGAACATATACAGGTGAGAAACCTTACAAGTGTGATGATTGTGGTTCTTCTTTTACTCAGGCTGGCCATCTGAAGGAACATCAGAGAATACATACAGGAGAGAAACCATACAAGTGTGATGTTTGTGGTTCTTCTTTTACTCACTCTGGCAATCTGAAAAAACATAAGAGAACACATACAGGAGAGAAACCTTACAAGTGTGATGATTGTGGTGCTTCTTTTACTCAGTCTGGCAATCTGAAACAACATAAGAGAACACATACAGGTGAGAAACCTTACAAATGTGATGATTGTGGTTCTTCTTTTGCTCAGGCTGGCCATCTGAAGGAACATCAGAGAATACATACAGGAGAGAAACCTTACAAGTGTGATTATTGTGGTGCTTCTTTTACTGAAGCTGGCAGTCTGAAGAAACATATGAGAACACATACAGGAGAGAAACCTTACAAGTGTGATGATTGTGGTGCTTCTCTAGCTGGCAGTCTGAAGAGACATAAGTTAACACACACAGGAGAGAAACCTTACAGGTGTGATGACTGTGGTGTTTCTTTTACTGAAGCTGGCCACCTGAAGACCCACAAGAGAACACATACAGGAGAAAAACCATACAACTGTGATAATTGTGGTGCTTCATTTACTCAAGCTAGCAATCTGAAGAAGCATAAGAGAACACATACAGGAGAGAAACCTTACAAGTGTGAATATTGTGGTGCTTCTTTTACTCTAACTGGCAATCTCAAGAAACATAAGGCAACACACACACTAGAGAGAGTTACAAGTGTGATTACTGTTGTGCCTCTTTTACTCAGCTTGGCAATCTGAAGAAACATATTAGATTGCATCATCATCATGTTGTCGTCTTATGTTGTCTAGGTAACTTACTGGGTTCACACAGGCATTAATGAATACACACAATAAATACGTTAGCTATGATATAGCCTGTTTATTGTGGCAATCTACAGTTGGCGCAGTGGGTTAACAGCCCACTCGTTACAACATCATATCACAGATAGAAAACATTAAACATTTCTGGTCATATAATAAACTAGCACACTATCTAGCCTATGTCTCTCTATCTATACAAGAGCTATAGAGTCCCTCTCAGGCAGGCACTTGTTGCCTGTCCTCAGTTCGGTCGTCCTCTGCCGGTCTACCGCGTGTCGCTATTCGACGGGCGGTAACCCTGTTCGAGTTCCTCGTGGACCCCGCTTTAGGCGGGCCACATTAGTGTCCACGGACCCATGGACTCGAGGTCTGACCTTCGAGACGGATCTGAACTTTCTAGTCTGAGTAACTAGGTTGTCTCTCTTGGGCTGGAGTTGCAGCCCTCTAATCTATACAATGGGTCCCTTTATATGAGGAGTTGACAGGATTCCCCCTCCCCTCCTAATCTGGCTTGTTATTGGGCAATTAGATCTGTTCTAATTCTGTCATCGACTCATCTAAAGTTGGGGTTTGTAGTTTGGTGGACAGTAACGTGGTAAACTACATAATGGCATTAGCAACTCATGTATTCTCCCATACACCACTTCTGATTTGCTAAAGAGATCACTCTGTCTCCTGTGTCCTTAACAATGCTTATCAGACCGAAGTTACGTGGCGTTTTAATAGTTGTATTGACAACTCGCCCTTCTCATGCACCCTATTGGTGCCCAGACAATTAATCTCTGGTTAAAGAGAGTTAACAGGACAGAAGTCCTGGCTAGTCAAGTCCACTTTCAAATCTTGATTCGTGTGTGCATTTTAATACACTTTTACTCTCGTATGTCATCCAATGCTAAATATGTAGTTACGATGTTCTCTTATCCCCCTCAGACTACATGTGTCCCTGTTGGCTTGTTAGTGTGTTTGACTAATAATGTGATGTTTCTAATAAAGTGACTGTATTTTAAATTGATAGTGTTGAGTTTTAAGGTTTGTGTGTGTGCTGAATGGGTGGCGTATTTCCAAGCGTCACGAGTTGGGATAACCTCAATCATGAATCCTTGCACTGTGTGCAATACCTGACCAGGCATTCCAAGTAGTGGTGCTTAGAATTATCCTAAATGCTAACCTAAGTATGTTAACTATTTACTAAACTAAGCTGACTACTAAACTAAGTTCTACACATGTATTTACAAATTAGACAAGTCATGTACTTTTACATCAAAGACGCAGACAAATTACAATAAATGCGTGTTGCGTACAATTTGTCCGCCAAGTGTATCATTCTCTTATTTAATCCTTTCATACATTCATTCATTCGGCTTTCATACACAATAGTATTTGATTAAAATATATAATTTAAGTTAAGGTAAATGTTATTGCCCTTGGAAAAAATGGGCTAGGCGATATTTGCCCTTTAAGAAAATACGTACTTTTTGTACGATGAACGAAAATTAGGTTATAATTTAAATAGAGACAATTGTATAGGACGGGTTTTCTTAGCCTACGAATGGCACCGCCTGTAATATTAAAGTAGAATATGTACAAATTACAGGTTAACACAATTTATATACATCAATAATGGAAATATCATACATAATTAATAGTAAAGTAATTAAATTAACTAAGTAATTAATCCAACGATGATGTGCGCGTTGCCGTCCTGTTGTCCGTGTGTTTTTCCATAAATGTTACAGTTCGTATGGCTGTCTCTTGAGTGTTGATGTCGTTCTATTTCGGCTGTTTGCTCAGTGTTGTAGCAACAGCAAGTATGAGTTCATTTCCATGTCTCGTATGAAATATTACAGTGTTCATGGTTTGTTGATTGGTTGATCTTATTGGTTGAAATAAACACCGTTACTGTTTCTTGCTGGAATCGTTTAAGATAGTAGGCACTTGATGGTCTAGTTTTAACGTACCATGTTCATGGGTGTTGTAATAAACTAATCAATGGGAGTACTTTAGCAGGTGTAGAGGTACACTTATATGAAACTGTATAAAAGTATCACAGTATATAATATGGCTACTGGTCGAATGAAAAGAGTCATTCTACTGGCGCATTTGACTGGCGTGATAAAACGTCTGCCAAAATATTGTCGGTGCCCTTGATATGGCGTATTTCGAAGTCAAAGTCCTGAAGTAGCAGACGCCATCTTTGCAATCTGTGGTTCTTGGGCGACCCTTGGTTTAGGACTAACAATGGCGAACTGTCGGTCAGGACCACGAAGTGGCTCCCTAAGAGGAATTTCGACAGTTTTTGTATACAAAACAATAAGCTTAAACACTCCAGTTCAACTGTTGCATACCGAATCTCAGCCTTCTTAAGTTTCCTGCTCACGTAGAGAATCGGGTGTCTTATTCCGTCGACTTCCTGCATCAAGCAACCTCCTATAGCGATGGCGCTAGCATCTGTGGTTAAGATAAAGGGTAAATTTATGTTGGGTAGTCGTAAGACTGGAGGATTAGAAAAAATATGTTTCAATCTACACATTGCATCATCTAAGCTGGTACTTTTACAAATTTTCGATGGATGATCTTTAGTTAACATATCCGAAAAGACTGAGGTGAGTTCTGCCCAATGTGGAATAAATTTGGAATAATAATTAATGAGACCTAATACGCTCCTAATCTGCTTCTTTGTGGTAGGTACTTCTAGATTAAGAATCTTGGAAACAATTTTATCATCAGTGAGTAATTTACCTTGAGAAATTCTATGACCAAGGAAGTCGATTTCTGTATAACCTATTTCAACCTTGGAAGGTTTGATAGTTAGTCCGAAAAGAGAAATTTGGTTGAAGACTTGTTTTAGGGTAAGTAGATGAGAAGACATGTTAGACGAATGGATGCATATGTCATCTATATAGGCAACTACATCTGTAATTCCGTGTAATAACAATCTTGTAAGCCTTACAAAGGTGGCGGGTGCGTTCTTAAGGCCGAAAGGAAGGTATAGCCACTCGTATAAACCAAGAGGTGTTGCAAAAGCTGTTATATGTCTACAAGAAGGGTGTAGTGGGACCTGCCAATATCCTTTAGCTAAATCTGTCTTAGAAAATAAGGATGATTGGGCCATGTTTAAGATAAGATCTTCACAACTGCTCATTGGCTCTGCATCAGTAGTTGTTCTCGTATTTAGCACTCTATAGTCAATGCACAGGCGAATTGTCTGGTCCTTCTTTTTCACCAGGACAATCGGTGACGAATACTGTGACATTGATTTTTGAATAATACCATTCTTCTCTAAATCTAGTATTTCCTTATCTAAATTAGCTCTGTAATGGAGAGGAATAGAATACGGTCTGCACTTGACCGGTCTCAGATCTGTCAGCACAATTGAATGTGTTATCCTATCAGTGCGTCCAGGTTTGTTAGAAAAGATTTGTTTGTAGTCGTTCAGGATAGTCCAAATGTCTTGTCGTTGTCGCTGTGTTAATGTGTCAGAGATATGGATGTCGTAAATGCTCCCGTCGTTAGTCATTATTGGTACAGGGATTTCAGTATTGTCTATGTCTGTCTGATTTATCACCGATGCTACTGTCTGTAAATTGTCTTCGATGTCATTGTCGTCGTCGTCAAGGTCAATAGTCAATATGTCGTTAAATTTGTCGTCGTTGTCGATATCACAGGTTGTCGGTAATGTCCATATGTCTTCGTCGATTTTGTCGTCGTAAGAGTGCGTCAGTTAACAATGCTTCGTTTGTCGAAGTGTCATTCTGTCGGGACATTGTCGTTTCGTCTCTGTCATCAGTATGTTGCGTCTGTTCATTTGTTTCAATGTCATGTCTGGCATAGGACGGCATGTCATTCAGTTGGGTAATTGTCATTTCGTTATTGTCATCCGTTCGTTGCGTTCGTTTACTCGTTTCCGTGTCTTGTTTAGCATAGTATAGTTTCAACACATTTGAATGGGATGTGTCTACTTTTCCATGTACTGAAATTTTGTACTCAAGTCCAGAAATTGTTCTAATAATTTCAAAAGATCCGTGCCAAGAGGTTTCAATACAATTGTTACATAAAATACACAATAATAATATAAGCATTTTCAATGCGTGACATGGTTTTAATACAAATGATTTTGAACATTTCAGCTCATTTTCAACATTGATGTTCGTTGAGTTGGGTGCGATTGTTTCTAATGGTTCTTGTTGTTGGTCAGTGTTGGTATTGTGGGTTGTCTGTCGTGTTATTGTGTTTGTGTCGTGTGTGTTTTGTGGCACATTTACAGGTTTGGTACTTGGTAGCTCGGTAGCATCCTCAATTCGAGGTTTTAATTCGGTCGTATCGTTCAACGATTCGACCGCCCCTGCGTTGTACACCTCGGTGAATTCTTTTTGAATTACCTCAGTGGTTGTCTCCCCTGGTATTTTGGCAGCCTGAGACAAGTTAGAATGGTGTTTCTCTCTAGCATTGGTATTTGTGTGGTGGCTACCGTGTTTTGTTCCCAGTCTTTGATTTCCTCGTCAGAGCATGGGTGGATGTTAGGTAAATTGCCAAGTATAATATCTGCGACTGGGTTTTCAAGGACAGCGCACAAAATTTGTCCTGATATGTATGGTGTTTGAATTTCGACCAGAGCAAGGGGGTATTTTTCTATAGTACCTGAAAATGTGCGACAGCTAACATGTTTGTCTGTGTAGTCTGTGGTGTGTACCAATGTTTTCCTTACCCCACAGAGTGTTGAGCCGGAATCACGAATCAAGGAGCACTTTTTGGTGTTCACAAACCCTGTTAAAAATGCTAGCTTCCCTGTGGCTGACAAAGCACTGACAGCGTTGGCTGTCTCATTTGCAATTGGTACAACGTGGCCACATGGCAATGCTGTGTCTAGTTGGAACTTTGTACAAGCGTTACATGTATCATCTATAATGGTGTTAACTATATGTACAGCATTCCCAAGCTCGCTTTCATTGTCATGCTGGTTATAACATTCAATCAGTGATTCAGTCTCCTCGTCCGAAGACGTTGCTACTAATGCAGCATTGGCTTGCTTTAATAACTTACGTCCGTCACAATAGCGGCTATAATGTCCCCAGCTTCTGCAAAAGTAACATTTTACAGCTTTCTGGTATGCGTTACGTTTTGCTCTCTGTTTCTCCACCATCATTTTGAGGTGGTGAGGATAGTTCGGAGATTTGTCGCACATCTCGTAAACGTCGTGCGTCATACTGCAATACTGGCATTTTGCTACTTTACCACTGTTGGAGCGCGGTTTGAATTTGCCCTGTGTTTGTTTGGAGTACTTAGTAGTTATTACTGCAGCTGCTGTGTCATTGTGACTGATGTTGAGTTGAAAAATGTCTCTATTTGCTGTGTAGAATGCATTGCCTTTGGACTCAATTTCTTGGATGGTTTTGCAGTCCATTTGTTTTAAGAATTTTGCAAAAGGTGTGGGGATGGTGTTCACTATTTTATCTATGATAATAAGCTCTTTGAGTTTATCGTGGCTATTGTTGGTTTTAGCCGAGTTTATCCACTTAGTGCATATGTCCTGAACTGTACTGACATAATCTATGAATGTTTGGTTTGGTTGGGGAGCTAATTTTGCAAATTGTTGTTGGTAACCTGCAGTATCTAAAGAAAAATGTTGGAGAATGCGTTGTTTCAGGTATTCATAGTCTTTTCGCATCTCCTGAGGTACTGTTTCTATCACTTTAAGTGGCTCGAGAGCCAGGTTCCTCATGAGTATAAAAGCCCAATCTGTCTTAACGATTTTATGGTAGCCCATGAGACATTCAAAATTTTCTAAGTAGGCGCTGATGGAGTCACCTGAACAGAACGCCTTCACGAGGCCTTTATATTTATTATATTTCTGTTCCTCTTCTTTACTTCTTAATTTGTTTATTGATATTTCGGTGTTGGATTCTATTTCCATCTGTTTTAATTTCACCTGTGTATCAGCATTTAATTGGGCTTGCTTGGCTGCTGCGTCGAGCTCCATTTGTAATTTCTTTTCCGCTGTCTCTAGTTGCACCTGCATGTTTCTTTCTTCGGACTCTCTTTGCAATTTTCTTTCCTCTGCATCTTGTTGCAATTTTCTTTCTTCTCGTTCTATTGCTCTTTCTTCCCGGGCAATATTTTCTGCATGCGTTTTCTGTGCCCATTCTGACAGTTTATCTTCTTTATATCCTAATTTTATTCCCTGCTCAATGCACTTATCTAAGCTAGACATTTTGCGTTTTACTTGTTAGTAATATTTATAGAGTTATATCCCTTAGCAAAAATTTGGTGTGTACTCGAAAATTTGGTTGACTCCCTTGCTTACTAATGTGTAAATCAAAATGCAAGGTTATATTGGTGGCAAGGTTATGAATATGTACACAAATCAATATGAAACAAAATAATACATTGATGGAGGATGAGAAGCACAGCTTAGAATTCACAATGAGTATGATTTGAAACTTAGCTCTGAATCCAAGCGCTCGATGTTGTCATGTACTCTCTTCAATGTTGGGAAAAGTTACACTGCGTTGCACACGGGTCTTTCTGCGGCACACTCTGGTTGTCGGAAAAATTACACGGGTTGGACAAGGTACTCTTTGCGGCACAATCTGCTCGTAGAGCAAGAAACATTAGTCACGGTCAAAAAAAAAAAAAATGTCATAGTTATGTTATGAAACATTATAGAGTAACACTATTGCAATATATATTGCGAGGACTCTGCTCTGAGGGACTCAGCTTACTTTTATTTTATTGCTAGATAGCTACTAATTATTTATTTTGTATCTTCAAAGTTACCAAAATTTCATTTACTGTTTTAAACAAATGAATGTGATATGGATAAGTAATTTTACATGGCATTTCACAGTTATTTTACAAATATTCAAATGCTCAAAACCGGTACTAGCCCCCAAAAAGCCTGTTGTCGTCTTATGTTGTCTAGGTAACTTACTGGGTTCACACAGGCATTAATGAATACACACAATAAATACGTTAGCTATGATATAGCCTGTTTATTGTGGCAATCTACAGTTGGCGCAGTGGGTTAACAGCCCACTCGTTACAACATCATATCACAGATAGAAAACATTAAACATTTCTGGTCATATAATAAACTAGCACACTATCTAGCCTATGTCTCTCTATCTATACAAGAGCTATAGAGTCCCTCTCAGGCAGGCACTTGTTGCCTGTCCTCAGTTCGGTCGTCCTCTGCCGGTCTACCGCGTGTCGCTATTCGACGGGCGGTAACCCTGTTCGAGTTCCTCGTGGACCCCGCTTTAGGCGGGCCACATTAGTGTCCACGGACCCATGGACTCGAGGTCTGACCTTCGAGACGGATCTGGACTTTCTAGTCTGAGTAACTAGGTTGTCTCTCTTGGGCTGGAGTTGCAGCCCTCTAATCTATACAATGGGTCCCTTTATATGAGGAGTTGACACCTGCCAACCATACAGGTATTGTAGAGTAGGTACTGACTGGTGGTATTATTACTCACACAAAAGTAGTGACAAGAAGACTATCCTATGGTAAGTCTATTCACTGAAGGATAAGAAGATAGTAGTGGCTCGTTAGAATCTAGGTTGTATGAACATACAGGTCCCAGTGGATATCTACTCTCCTTATAGTGGTCAGGTTAAGGAAAACTGAAGCGAAAAGCACAACTGTTGGTTAAAAACCACAAACTTATTTATTCCTCCTACATATAACCTGAAAAAGAAATTAACACCTAGTCTTCCTTTTGTACCACCTAGTTGATAGACAGACACAAATGTAACAACTTTGACCCTTCAAACTATCTCTGCTCTAATTATAAGTATTGATGTTGAATGCAATCAAATGCCAATAAGTAAATTAAAGATATTATTTATTAAGGTTTAAACATATAGCTCTCCATGGGAGAGACCAAGAGAGTTTGTGTTTTTCACATATGCCACAGTTATCTAATTTGGTTTATGCTATTAAACGATATTCGGTTTTTATAATGATTATCAGAACTGTGATTATATTTGAATGCACTAGTAATGATGTAGGAGTTGGCACTGGAAGTGTTCTTCCTCCACTTAACTATCTTCCTCCACTCCACACGAATCATCTGTAACAGCCTCTGCATCTCTCCTCATATCCTCCTTGTTGTTGACTGGCAATGGCATTTCACTATGATTGTACGTGAATAGGGCATTTTGGCTGGTACTTGGTTTATCTTGAAGTATTAATATTGATTTTTTTCTGGTATTATTTGATTGTCCTCATGCTATTAATTAAACTTCTAATAATTTATACATACTGACAGCTTTCAGTTGTTTAAACACACAGTGTCTCTGTTTTTTTATGAATATATAAAGTCACTGGTGATTGCTCCTGTGGCAGAAAATTATTTTATAAATAGTGGTTATGGTGGTTAGGTCATTGATTTAATGTTGCTCATGTTGATTGTAGCAATTGATGATGTCAAACAACCTGGGTTAGAAGTGTGACAAAACAAGATCTAGTGAGTTGTGAATTTGACGGTAACTCACCCACCTGACTCTTCGAAGGGTATCCATCACGCCACTCATTTACATACGTCTTTCCTCACATGGCCTGTCTTTTTATGTTATCCCTAACTTGCTGATAGTTCACAAAAAAAACTTAGACCTAATTCTCTTCTCACACACCCATGCTCTCACTGTCTAAGAATTACACTAAGAGAACATAGCATGACTAGTGGCTAACAATCACTCTGGATAGATATATTTAAAGTGACTAGTACGGGACTATAAATATTCTCTATTGACAATGCTCGTGTGATAGACTACTAACTACACACACTTCAAGCATACACGACATGAGGCTTCTGATCATCAGAAGTGTTCCCCCTTCACCGAATGTTTCAGTCCCTTTACCTTCTTGACACTCTCAAGGGGCAGGTCATGACTTCTCAACATGTTTCTTCTGTCGTATGTATTCAGCCGGTCTCCGTGACCAAGGACTTGTGAACACGATTTGTGAGCTGTTTACAGGGCGTTCGAAGCGCAGCCGCGACCGATTTGTGCAGCAGATCGTGTCATGTTGTGTTATAACGTGTTGGTATGAGAGCCGGTTGTTCAGAAAGCAATGGCAAAGTGTGTGTTTGAGATCCCCGTTAATTTTCTCTATGATCCCGTTGCTCATTGGGTGGTACGGGGTACAGAAATGCTGCTCTATTCCTAACAATTTTGTTAAGGCTTGCGTAGCAGCCGAAATAAACTGCGTTCCCTGATCTGATAAAATAGATCGTGGGAAGCCAAAACGAGAAAATAGGTGCAAAAATACATTTGCCACATCTTTGGAGGTGATGTATTTCAGTGAAATAGCTTCGATCCACCTGGTGCATAGATCCACGAGAGTAAGTATAAATCGGTTTCCTTTGCTTGACACCTGATTTAGGGGTCCAACAATATCGACCGCTACACACTCAAATGGTCTAGATGCTAATAATGACCGTTGAACTTCGGCCGTCACATGCTTTCCCTTTCGTACAAGATGTTGACAAATAGTACACGAACGACAGAAAAATTTTATGTCAGTACAGAATTTAGGCCAGTAGAAGTGTGACAAAATTCTGGCTCGAGTTTTATCATAGGCCAAATGTCCAGCAAACGGTGACTCATGTGCGATGTTTAGCACATTTTGTCAGTATGTTACAGGTAACACCGTCTGCTGAATTTCATGGTTATTATTTGTGTAATAACGCATGAGAATTCCGTTATGTTTTCTAAAATACCAAGATGCATTTTTAGTCACTTTCGCTCGCTCACCTAACAATTTAAAATAAGGTGCGATAGTTTGGTCGGTGCTTTGTGCCTCGATAAATTTTTGTCGAGTAGTGTTGGTATCGGCACCACTTGGCGTTAATAGCTGTAGCATTTCATTTTGTAAGTCAGTATAGTTTGTTTGTGTATCTGACCTTGTTACAGCGTTAGCCATGTGTGTATGTTTCCAGGCTCTTATGTCGTCGTCTGTACATTGTTTCAATGAATCTAGGCATCCTAAAATGAGATCCGTGCATGGATCTTGCAGGATTGCACAAGTAAATGTGCCGGTAAGGAACGGGGTATTGATATGCGCTTTTGCCAGTGGGTATTTCTCAGTGGTTTCAGAGAAAGGACGGCATTTGACAAATTCACCCGTGTAATCTTCTGGTCTAACAAGTTCTTTCCTTAAACCCAGTAGAGTGCTCCCGCTATCAATTAAACATTGGCATGGTTGATAATTGACCAGTGCATCGTAGAACTTAAGTTTACCTCTGGAGGCACTAGCTGCGTTAGCATCTTCACTGGAACATGGTATTACGTGCCCACATTTCAATTTACCATCCGCATGAAACTGGTGACATATGTCACATTTCTTAAAGTCTAATATGTCTGTTACTACTGCCACACTCTCACATTCACTCGCTGGTAACACATTTACAAGTTCTGAATCAATGTCACTCTCATCGTCTGATGACGTATCGATGAGTGCTGCATTATTTGCCTTCATTCGTTGTCTACCAAGACACTTACTACTATAGAAGCCATAGCTGGAACAAAAGTAACATTTAACAGCACTTTTAAAAGATGTTCTTCTGCTTTCTTGCTTCTTTAACACTGCTTCTAAGTGTGAGGGATATGCGGGGTTTTCATCACACATAGAGTAGCTAGGATGAAACAAACTACAATATCCACATCGAGGTGGCTTCTGATATGGTTTGTCCTTCTTACGGTAATCTTTCTGATTGTAAGATCTATCAGGTACCTTGTTTGCAAAAGCAGTGATTTCTGTATCATGTGTTGTAGATTTAAATATGTCCCGATTAGACGAAAAATATGCTGACACCCGTTTTTCTAATTGCTGAATGGATTCAATATCCGACTGTTGGAGAAACTTCGCAAAAGGGGTAGGAACGGTAGATATCACCTTGTCCATTACCATAAGATCTTCTAATTTTTCATAGTTGTTACCCACTTTCGCCGCCCTAGTCCATTTTTTAAATGTGCTCTGCACGTTAGAGATGTAGTCTAAGAAGGTTTCAGTTGCTTTTGGCTTAATTTGGGAGAACTGAATTTGGTACCCAGTGGCGTCTAAAAGAAAGTGTTGCATGATCCTATCGTGAATGTACTGATAATTGTTCCTTAGCTCTGTAGGTATAGATTCTATTACTTTTAACGGCTCCCCACTGAGGTTTCTCATGTAGATCATTGCCCAGTCATCCAAAGGTATTTTCTGAGTCTTTAGTTGGAATTCTATATTCTCAGTCCATGCGCTAATTGAATCCCCTACGCTATATGGTTTGATAAGGCCTTTATACTTACTAAATTTGTTTTGTTCTTCTTGGCTCTTTTGTTTGCTAGAGGCTATCTGTATGTTTGAATCTACCTCCATTTCCTTCATCTTTAATTTAGTTTCTGACTCTACTTGTATCTGCTTTTGTTTGGTAGCTTCTTCTGCTTGTTTGTTAGCATGATCTAAGTCTAACTGTTTCTGTTTGGTAGCTTCTTCTAACTCTAACTGTTTCTGTTTGGTAGTTTCTTCTGCTTGTTTGTTGGCATGATCTAAGTCTAACTGTTTCTGTTTGGTAGCTTCTTCTAACTCTAACTGTTTCTGTTTGGTAGCTTCCTCGACCTCTTTCATTTCTTTTTGATGCTGCCTTTCTAATGCTCTTTCGTCTCTCTCTAGAGCAGCCTTGTTTTCCATTCGAGCTATTTCTTCTTTATACTTTTGATCCGCCCACTTCTCTAATTTCTCTCCAGTGTGGCCCATTTCCTTGCCTGCCTGGATACAATCACTTAGTGACGCCATTTTGTGGCTTAATGTTAGTTCAAAATGATATCACAGTAATATTCACACATTGGTTTGTACTATGTGTTAGTAAATATACATCTTTACTGAAAAAGAAGATGCATGATTAATTTAGAGCATACCAAAAATTCTGAAAATATACTCATCTAATTCTTTGGAAAATACGGTTCTTGGGATGTTCCACCGCTGTCTTCCACACTCACAAAATGATTGACTTGAGAACACAATGGATGCTTCTGTTTAGTATAGCATCAATAATTTAGACACATGCATATGTTATGAATACATGTATATCTTTCATGCGGCTGATGAATGGAAAAATGTGATAGAAATGATCAATGGTGTTAATGAATGAATGTTATGATAGTCTGAATGAATGTTATGATAGTCTGAATGATTGTCATGATTCGTAAGATGATTCGTATGCCAGTCGATGTCGTCTTGTCTTCACTTTCTGACTAGTTATAACTTCGTTCTAGGCTTCAGTTCAGTAGCTAATCTATTTACTGAATATGAAGAATGGTGACATTGATGGCTGTATCACACAAAATGAAGTGGTGAGAAATGATACTAGTAATCACAATCTAAATCTAAAGCCTAATATTTAACTATTGCCTAGAAACTTATAGCATTTTTCAAGAAACACGTCTACTCTCTAATTGTCTCCAGTCGGGTCTGTCCACACGCTACACATTGCGTGGTCAAGCACGGACGCTGTCTCCTCCGTGCATTAGCGAGTCTTGCGTGCATAGAGTCCCAAGCACACTGGCTCGTGAACTTGAGTAACCGGGTACTCCACGGTTACTCGTAAGGCCAAGCTTCCCAATGGCTTGGGGAAGCCCTCGCTCAACTGTCCTTAGTGCTCCCTTGGTTGACACAAATGTGTCCCCTGGTGAAGCTATTTATAGCGCTGGTGTCTCTCCTGTCTGGCGTCTCCCTACTAGACTTGTCTTAACTCTTATTAACTCTCTAAACCCTTATTGGAGATTCTGACACTGTTGAATGTAAAAATTTGCCTAGTGCATCAACAGCAGCTGAAAAATGCTGGTGTTGACTGCAACGTCCTGCAGGGGATATGCAACATTAAAATAAATGTATTCACCTTCGAGACATTTGTTATCGTACATTTCCCATATCAACATCGCTCAGTGTGTCTGCCCAGAAGCCATCCCACCCTTGGAGGGCGAACACTGGGCACCCAATGCATCATCAGTCAGTGTTAACACTGCACTATAACTGACTGCAGGAAGGCCAGCTTCTTCTCCCGTCAGTTGACTTTAATCTTCCCCTTCGTCTTGATGGATAGCTATGACAGTCATGAAATCAGTATTATCACCTAGAGAGATTGAAATGCATTAAAAAATGAGAGTTGTCAAATGTTATGTATAATCAATACTACTATATTGTATGGCGCAGAAGCCTAGACAATAAACAAGCAATTAAAAAGTCAAATAAATGCTCTGGAGATGAGGATATACAGAAGAATATGTTGTATTTCATGGAAACAAAAATAATTAACAACAGCGGTTCTAGAACAACTGGGAATAAAATGAGAGTTGATGAAGGAAATCTTCTTCTTTGCATTCATCCGGAGTGTTTTTTCAGATGTGATTGCGGTGTGTCTCGTTAGGCACCCTTGGGTCGAAACCCTTAGGCAAACACATCCGGCTTTTAGCGTGCATTTTTGACCAGGTTAGCATTCCTGGGAGACTCTCACTTTTGTGGTACCGTCCACCTCCCAGCTGGTCAAGTTGGAACAGTCGAAGACTTCACGGTCATATCCCTCAAAGGAAGGCAGGGACGTGAAGGAAATAAAAAAAAGAGGTAAGTGACATATAGGGTGTATTTATAATCACTGTGCAGTGTTTGAAAATCTTGTCAATGATTTGTATTCACCCTCTGTAAGGTTCATGCACACTAACAGGTAAATATAAAGCTTGGACCGGTAATATTTTCAAACACTACACAGTATACACCCTGGGTGCTTTTTTTTTTTTTTTTTTTTTTTTTGCCTAGAGGGAACCAAACATCCCTAATCCGGTTTTTACGGGGGTTTAAAGTGATAAACTCTGAAAAATAAGGTTTCATGGGTGCCAAGTATCTGTTTCACAGGCTCAGTCACTGATAGCGAGGCACTCTTGATGAATGCACACATGGAAACCACGGTGGACAAAAAGGCGAACAACTTCAGCGTCCTAGTGTGGGTCACGTTTAATACTTTGACAGTGTTCCAACCTCCAGTCGCCCACTATCCCATCAGCCTCACAGTAGGTCGGAGGACAGATGGATTTACAAAATATTGTTGTGCGACGATTGGTAATATTCATATATACCTTATAATGTGAACCCACATCTATCGTCTTGAAAGCCACTACCCCTCAGGCTTCAGCAAATGGTAAAATTGTCAAGTGTCAACTTTCAAACTGGCCATTTTGAGAATGATGTTCACCCTGATCTGGACGGACGAAACATTGTCGCTTGCGTCGTATTCATCTTCACTAACCTTTTCACCATCAATACTTGGTGCAAGACATCATGACGTATTCGATAGTACAATTTACTTGAAGGTGGTTGTCGTTTTAAATCACCAAACTGTATCCTTCCAACCTTCCTCATGCACGGACCCAGCCTAACTCATTTTCTAGCTCCTTCACCGTGATGTCACTACCGTCCGGTCGTTTGAGTGACTTTCCTTCCCCGGACCGTTGTTCCGAGGTTGAACTATCATCATACTTTTTTGTGTCTGCTACAATCACTCGCTGATTGTTGCTCTTCTGTTATTCATTCTTTTTCCTAGCCTATTTCCACTAGTGCCATATAATGATGTTTTGGTACATGGCAGTGTGCCCCCCCCCCCTGTCTTTTTTCAAAATGGTGTAACCATTTTGACAGTGTATTGGGTTTATTTCCCTTGACATGTAGCAACGTTGATACTTCGTGGTTTTAATCGTATGTATTAATCTTATGTAATTCTATTACACATTTCTAACATTCTTACAATAGGATATAATGATATTCAACTAAACACCTCACAAACAAGAAAAAAAATAGTAATTTATGTCGGACACACGCTTTCTAGTCCCTACCTGGACAGCGTGTACGTCCAGTCTCCTTTATTTCAGAATACTGGTACGTAACTTTGCAATGGGTTTCAAAATGTCCCCTGGGAGTCCCCATGCAGGTTTTTGCAATCAATCTCAACCTTACGTGAGAACATCTTGTTATATTTGTAATATATTATAATGCAATAGAATAATTAACCATAATTGTACAGAAAAAAAATGCAAATTAGTTGTAAGAAATCTATGGACAAGTACTATTGATCCATTGAAAAATGAAAAATTGACTGCAGCATCATCTTCATTATTACTGTGATGCTGTGTGTACATCAATTTTATCAATGAAATTATATTTCAAACGATTTGTTACGGCGTCATCTTTTGCCCTTTGTGTGATGCTGTGCTTAATGTATTCTATAAATGACATTACCTTTTCACACTTTCTTACCTTTTCATTCCGTTATGAACTCGTGATTGTACTATCATGTTGTTTCAATGTTTTGTGGTTTGTTATATTCAAACTGTGATGTTATGTATGTTGGTAGTTCTTGAATAATATGGTGCATTTTTGTTTTAGTGTCTTGTGTATAAATAATGATATGGACCTTTCAGGTACCATTCTGTGAATGCCTTCAACTGACTCCCCGTGTTTGTAGAAATTTATGTGATGACAAGTGATTATTATCTTATTAACTATCACTACTACTACTACTACTACTACTATTTTGCATACTATTGTAACAGTAAAGGGAGTTAGCTTAGCAGTAGAGAGTTAAGGAATGCTGCGCATTCATTAACTAGTGGGAAAACCATAGTTGGTGAACGTGTGTGCACGAATGGGGAGAGGTATCTAGGTGTTACACACACGTCACTTGGGGACTGGGAGGAAGAAGGTAAACATCAGGATTGGCGTAGATCACCATTATGTTGGAGATGAACGATTTCAGTGAATAAACGAATGTTTCTAGAACAGACGAGACTTGTCTACTATATTGTCACGTGCCTACACATAGCCTGTTTCTATCACCACTGTTAGACAGGTTGATTTGGTGCCGTCGACCTCAAGATCAACATGGGATGTCGTGGAGAGTATTAACGCCAGCGAAGATTGTTTTGTCTGTGCGTCTGGAGAAGGAAGTTATGGAAGTTTTCAAGTAAATAATAAGAGACGCAACAGCTAAAAGCCCGCCCAGGGGTAGTTGTTGTGATTTCTCAGTGTTTGTGTTTAATAAGGAGATCTCTCAGTCAAGGTCAGAAGGTTTGATTGATAATCTTATTTTGTAGAAAGACTGATAGTTTTATATGCTTAACTCAATAATATAAAGTAACTTGATCACTGACCTACGCTATTTTTATGATGAGATCAAGAATTGCCGTTTTACATCAAAAAATTACAAATGCTGTAAGGATGTCGTCGCTAATTGCATTTTACAACTTATAATCTGGTACCTCGGGAAATAAATTGTTTACACCCGAACGATCAGCTGCTCCAAATAAAACAGAGAATTTTCGAGAATGGAAAAAAAAATTATGAGCATAGTTTTAGCTCACTGGACTGTTGGAGGTGGAGTCAAGGTTAAATTGCAATTTCTGTAATTATTGAATCGAGCTGCTCAACAGTCACTTCAGTTAAGTGAAGGCGTTGATGAATCTGGTCAACTTATCTCAAGTCAAAATTTGTGGCGTTCCAACTACAAAATACGTAATGTTCCGAGTGCTGAAACGGAGTGGCTAGCGTCAGGTTTGAATCCATCCATTGTTGACTTGATCGTTTTTACTCTGAAACGTATGAAAGTGCCAGATTTGCTGTTGCTGAAAGTGAGTTTTGCTGAAACCGTGAACTGTTGTCGGTTGAAATATAGTGAAGGTGACCTTGCTTGACGGAAGTTAAAGTCCAACGCTTACAGTCAATCGATCAAGTAATCAAGCAATCAATTAGTCAGTCTTGTATCGAGCGTTGTAAATTTAAAAGCCAAACGAGCACAATCAACGACAGGAAAACAACTGGAAGGAACCGACTTCGATTGAATCCAGAGGCTCTTCTTTTTTTCTACTCCTTTCAACTTTGTCGATCAGAGTCCGTTTTTTTATCAAGATCGATTGGAATTTACTTCATCATTTCATTTCCTTTTATCAGGATTCGCGATTGGAACTGGAATTTTTCTTCGTCAGGATCATCGGTTGGAGTCTTTTTAGTCTAGTTAGGTAATAGATAATTTTAGAGTAATTAATTGAACAGAATATGTATTGCTGCTGACTTTGAAATTAATATTGTTTGAAAATATTTGTATATTGCTTGATAATTTCCATTATAGATTTTTAGGATGGAGCCCCAAGATTTTTCACAGGTACTGAGTGGAGTTGGTGGAGCAATATCAAGGTTGGACGCAGTATTAAGACAGCAAAATGTAATCAGTGATGTTGAGAGATTTAATGGACAGGCAAACCAGTTTAAGAAATGGGTTATTTCTATTGAGAAACATGCTTATTTAGTGAACGCTACAGATGAGGATAAAAGGAATTTAGCATATAGAACAAGTACAAGTCCAGTTTCTGACCATATAAGAAGAAAGTTAGAAGCGGGAGGAGGTGAAACCTGGGAACAATTTAAAGACGACCTCGCACGAAAATACGCTGAAATTACTGATCCACAACACGCATTCTCAGTGTTGCGACAGACTAGACAAAATACTACAGAAAGTGTACAGCTATACAGTGACAGGTTAATCAATTTAGCTGAAGAGTCATTTTTAGGACAGAATGTACGAGCTGAAGAAGTAGAACGGATGTTAGTGGGGATTTTTGTTGATGGGATTAGGTCAGATGGATTAAAATTTAAATTATTGAGAGAGAATCCTGCAAGATTGTCACAAGCGGTAGATATCGCTATACAAGAAGAAAGCTTGAGGAGAAGGTTTAGATTGAGAGTAGGACGAGAGTTAGGTAGTAGTTCGGAAGATAGAATTGAAGAACCTATGGAAATAGGACAGTATAGACATGGATGGAGAGGAGGACGAGGAGAAATACAGATGGTACAAAGAAACGCTAACGTATATAGTCAAGGTAGAGAAGGACAAGTGAGAAATACTGTAAGAAACATGGAAGGTAACACAAATAACACGAATGTGGTTTGTTGGGGATGTCACCAACGTGGGCACATTTTCCGCTTCTGTGGTAACAGACGTGTCCCATCGAATACACAAAATAATAGAGGTGTTCAGACGAGTACACAGAATAGAACTGCAAATGGCAGATCAGCAAATGGGAATTATGGAGAAATGCAGAGAAATTTTAGAAGGTCAGGAAATCAGGGAAATTGGCATCCCGCTTACTGAACAGGATCGGCAGTAGGGGGAAAGATAGTAAGATCCAAAAGATGCATCAATGTATTAAAAATGATGAGTATAATAGGACATTTAGAAATAAAAAACATGAGAAGTTATCTCCCCAAGGCGAGATAAAACAATTGTCACTAAATATGATTGATCCTAGCTCATGTATAGTAGAATTAGGAAAATATAAAGTTAGAACATTAGTTGACTCGGGAGCACAAGTTAGCGTGATTAAAGAAGCATTTTTATATCGAATGTTAAAAAATTGTAAAATATTTAGAATTCAGGAGAATCTTCATTCGGTAACGGGACAAAAATTAGAAGTGCTTGGACAAACGATGATAAATTTTAAATTAGGAGGGATAAATGTTAGGCATATGTTCCATGTAGTCAAGGATTTAAATAGAAATATGATATTGGGTAGAGATTTTTTATTGAAAAATGGGGTGAGACTTTTGTTTGATTTGCATAAATTAAAATTCCAAGATGTTTACTTAGATTTAGAAGAAGATATGCATGTGTCGACACTAGTTAGAGTCAAAACGACCATGAATTTAAAACCACAGTCAGTTAATTTGATACAAGCAAAGCTGAAGAGAAACCCATATTATGTAGCAGGAAACATAGTCAGAATCACTGAATTGCAAAAGGAGGTAATAGATGAGCCAGGTTTAGAAGTTCCGGATGGAATAATAGAGTTGGATAAACATTTAACATTTCCAGTGATGATTATTAATAACATAGGTAGAGAAATTAAATTATACAGAGGATGTGTAATAGCCAAACTAGAACATAACGTTAGTGACATATTGGCAACAGATAGAGTAAAAATGGCGGGAACAAGTTATTCAGAAACCTCTAGTGAAAGAGTTAATAGCAGACGCGGATGCGGAAGAAGAGGGAAGGTCAGAATGGATGAATTAATCCATCCATCCAGAAGAAATACAGCCCAAATACATTCACTAGACAAAGTGACAAGGGAACAAGAATTGTTGGCACAGTTAAAAACTCCGCCAGAAAATAAGGAAGTATTAGAACAACTTATAAAACAACATCAGGATGTGTTTGCAATTAATGATTTAGAATTGGGAAAGACACAAACAGTTACAATGGAAATAGATACGGGAGACCATCCACCAATTAGTTTAAAACCATATAGAACTCCATTAAGAAATAGAGAAGTCGTAGAAAAGGCAATAGAAGATATGTTGAAAGCAGGGATAATAACAAGATCAAAATCAGAATGGTCATCTCCGGTGGTAATCGTAGCAAAATCTGATGGTTCGAGCAGGTTCTGTTGCGACTACAGGGCGTTGAACAAAATCACTAAGAATGTAGCGTACCCATTGCCGGTGATTGATGATATTTTGGGGTTACTTAATGGCTCCACATTTTTCACGACACTAGACGCAAGGTCAGGATTCTGGTGTATTCCGATGTCGAAGGATGCTCAAAAGAAGAGTGCTTTCTGTACTCATATGGGTTCTTACGAATTCTTACATATGCCATTTGGTCTACGAACGGCGCCGTCTCATTATATGCTCTTAATAAATGAAGTATTAGAGGGTATGCAAAATTTTGCTCTAGCATATATAGATGACATATTAATATTTACGAAAGGGAATGTGGAGAATCATTTGAAGCATATTAGACTAGTATTTGACAGGTTAAGAAGGCATGATGTTAAATTAAAGCTTAGTAAGTGCCAGTTTTTAAAGACAGAAACAAAATATTTAGGCTATATTATAAATAGAGAAGGCATTAAACCAGACCAGGACAAGATAAAGGTTATTAAAGAGTTACCTCCTCCAACTAATGTTAAGGAAGTGCGTGCGTTTATAGGAACTTGTGGGTATTATAGGCGCTTTATTCCAGCGTTTTCAAGGATAGCAGAACCTATTACGAAATTAACGGGTAAATACGCTAGATTTAAGTGGGATGATGAGTGTCAAAAAGCGTTCGAGTTTTTAAAAAATAGCTTAACAGTGGTACCACTATTGACACATCCAGATTTGAACAAACAGTTAATACTATACACAGATGCTTCAGACAACGCAATAGGAGCATGTTTGGTTCAACCATATGAAGGAAAAGAGTCTGGAATACCAGGGGTTAAAAATGAAAGACCAATCTATTTCTTGTCTCATAAACTCAGCAAGTCTCAAAAGAAATGGCCGATTATTGAGAAAGAAGCTTATGCCATACACTACGCTCTCCAAAAACTAAATTACTACTTACATAACGCCAATTTCATTATTAGAACTGATCACATGCCATTAAAGTCTATATTAGAAGCACCAATACAAAATAGGAAAATACAAACGTGGGCATTGAATCTACAGGGATACAATGCTAAAGTAGAATATGTTTCAGGGAAACATAATACGTGCGCCGATCTTTTGTCTAGGATCCCGTATCCACAGTCATCAGGAAACACGGAAGATGAAGCTGAACCAGAGATAGACGATCGAAACTGGCAAGTAAATATATTAGATTCTGCCATAATAAATAGAGAAGAATTTGAGAGTTTACCATCGGATCAAGAGTCTGAACCTAGAACAGAAGACCCACATTTAGAACAGTTTAATATGAAAGTGGAACAAGAATTAGATCCAAAAATAGTACAGATAAAAAGAAAACTGAAAGAAACAGGGGAAAATAGTTTTAAAAGAAAGTTTGTAGAGCTACAAGAAGACAATCAATTATATTATATCAGTGAAAAAGGTGAGGGAGTAAGAAAATATATTCCGAAACATTTAGAACGAGAAGTCTTAAAGGCATATCACGATAATAATGGTCATTTTGGACGAGATAAGTTAGTTAAGGCTATTAGCAGTAAATATTACTGGCCGAATTTATTTAAAAGCGTATATGAATATGTTGAAGCATGTGAAAAGTGTAGGTTAAGAAACATGAAGATAATTAAATGTCCCTTACAAGATACTGATATTCCTCAATTTCCAATGCAGAAAGTAAGTTTGGATATTTCAGGTCCTCATCCAAAAACATTATCGGGAAATGTATACCTACTACATATAGTAGATTCATATAGTCTCTGGCCAGAAGTTTATCCAATTCCAGACAAGAGTGCTGATTCAGTTATAAATATGCTTTTACAAGAATTTATACCAAGGTTTGGGTGTCCACAAATAATACTTACAGACAATGGGAAAGAATTTGTAAATAGAAAGTTTGAAAAATTGGTAAAAGATTTGAATATAAAACACATTAGGACTTCATATTACCGACCATCTTCGAATGCTAAAAATGAGAGACAACATAGAACATTATACAACATTCTAGCGAAAAATGTAGAAGAACACGATATGGATTGGGATCTTTATTTGGGGATAGCATTAGCGGCGATACGTACACACCAAAATGAAGGAACAGGTTTCTCACCATTTTACTTAGTACATGGGAGAGAACCAATATTGCCAATTGACAATTTATTAAAGCCTAGGAGAAAATATCTGGGGGAAGATTTTCAGGAAACAAGGTTGCAAGAGATGCACAAAGCACATGTACGTTTAAGAAATAATATAATTAAGGCTCGAGAAAGACAGAAGAAATACGCAAATAAAAATGCACACTTACAAGAGTTCAACATAGGTGATAGAGTGTATTACAAAAAACATAGGAAAAACTCTAAGTTTGATGCTCATTGGGTGCCGGGATATTATATTTTAGAAAAAAAGGGTCCAGTATCATATACTATTAAGAATCAAATTACAGGGCATGTTGCACGTTCACATGTAGAGCACTTAAGACGGGATGAGGAAAAGGATGCAGAGAATAATAATAATAATTATTGTTCAGAAGAAATATTGTCAGGTGGACAGATTGTCAGACAATCGGAATATCCAATACCTATAGAGAATGGGAAACAAGTGACAACAGCATCTACTACAGCTGAACAAGAAGAAACAGTACCAAAAACAGTCATGACAGAGGAAAACAACATGTATGATGGTTATAATAGCGAAGAATCAGTCAAGGAAAAAATAGAACCTCCATTTATGAATACAAGACAGGCAGTAAAAAGAAAGTTGGATAGACAGAGAGAAAAAGAAATTAAGAGGCAAAGGAAACTTAGAGTGAATTCTTCAAGTGATGAAGATATGCCACTATTTGAAAATTTGTTGAGACGGCAAGACAGGAAAATTAGATTGGATTTAGAAAGGAAGAGATTAGCGGTTGCTAGTAATGGATATACAGATGCGGAACAAGAGATGGATGAAAAGTCAGAAACTGATGAAGATGCTGATATGAAAGAAGATAGCTCTCCTCAGGAGGATAGGGACATTGATGTAGATATTGCACTTATAGAAAAAAATTTGAAGCTATTAAGAAAATGGATGCCGGCTCCATGGCCGAGGGGTTAGCAGCTTTCTCCGCTAACCCCGAATACTCTCGTCACGTGACGCGACGAGAATTAGCAGTGGTTCGAATCGCAAAAGTGACTTATGAGAGTATGGAGCCGGTCGCTCAGAAAGTCGTGGCGTGCTGATGAGCGTAATCTAGCCTAGGAATCAACATACAGCTGAAAGATGCTGGTGTTGACCGCAATATCCTGAAACAGGATGGAAACGCGGAAAAAAAAAAAATTAAGAAAATGGAGAAGAGATAGATAAATAGCGTGGTAGAATATTCTGCAGATTGCAGATAGAAGAAGAAATTAGACACGATATTTTTGTAATTACAAAGAAGGAAGTTGGTAAATAACTTAAGCAAGAGTTGTTGGGATGAGTACACATAATATGGTAATAAGTTAAGACTTATTGATATATGCTTTATGATCATTTTGATTTTTAAGTTGAAGTGTGGAGTTTTTCTTAGACGGAAAATAATTGTTGGGTAGTCATAATATGTATGTATATATATGGTCTTGCATTTCATCATATATGTTTAATTTGATTAATGTGTGGGGATAAAAATGATGTCAAAGAATGAGGGGGTTGATATTGTTTAGTCAATTGTTTGGACTTCAATTGTGCTTTATGAAATGTGAGAATAAGTTAACTTAACTGGTTATGTTTACAAAACTTTGGTTTTATTGAGTTACCCTGAGTGTGTTTAAAATGATTACTAGTTTGACGTTCAGTTAGAAGAAAAATGAAGAGTTGTTTTTGGGAAACAGACGACTTAAAGTTGAGTCGTTTAACGTATATAACGTTTATAAATAGAAATTGAGGGTGAAACATGATTGAGTTAAGGGGGAAGTTGTAGTGGTTAGTGAAGTGACTCAATATGTTGTAATGGAGGAGTATGGTTAAAAGTAGCTAGGGGTGTCAGCAACAATTGTGGTTTGGAAAGAGTTAAAATGGGGGAGTGAATTAGGGACTACATTAGTTGGTTCGTAATGTAAATACATGGGTTAAAATAGGAGCTGGGTTGAACAGCGTTTAATGGGAGAATATGGGGGGAATGCCAGGATGAGATTTGGCATTTAAATAAGTAAACATTGGAAGAAGAAGACTGTACGTAACAGTATACTAATAATTTGAAGGTTTTTGAAGGAATGGTAAACTTGAACTTGACGAGGTGAATAATACAAAAGGTGGTAGTTTTGGATCAACATAATTTTTTGATAACAATTATTATTGACGGAAACTGAAGATAAATTTTGAAACTTTATTTTCTAAAGTTTTGAGAATGTATGGGAAGAGAAATGTGATTACTTCTTACTTTTTCCTTACTTTTTCTTATTTTTTTAAGGTGCGCACCTAACCAACCTATCTAAACTATTTTTTCTGTCTATCCTAGAATAGTGAGAATGTGAATAAGTGAGAAATAAAAGATAAGGGAAATATCTTCAGTTTTGTCAATCATAATTTAGATGGACACTTTAAAAGCGGTTCGCTTATGGAGAGTTTTGTAGAGAGTTTTGTGGAGAACTTTATAACGAGTTTTGTAGAGAGTTTTGTCGAGAACTTTATAACGAGTTTTGTAGAGAGTTTTGGTATTATTGATATAGTAGGAAGTATGTCTCTGGTTAGCATTTGGCTATGATGAGATAGGAGAATGAGAATTGAGTTAGGAAATATATGGAATTGTTGGGCAGGTGTGGTATAGAGACGTAGAGTTAAGTGGTTAAGAGTTGGGGTTGAGACTTTTTCAAGGAAAAAATCTCCTTGAAGAAGGGGAGGTATATGTAACAGTAAAGGGAGTTAGCTTAGCAGTAGAGAGTTAAGGAATGCTGCGCATTCATTAACTAGTGGGAAAACCATAGTTGGTGAACGTGTGTGCACGAATGGGGAGAGGTATCTAGGTGTTACACACACGTCACTTGGGGACTGGGAGGAAGAAGGTAAACATCAGGATTGGCGTAGATCACCATTATGTTGGAGATGAACGATTTCAGTGAATAAACGAATGTTTCTAGAACAGACGAGACTTGTCTACTATATTGTCACGTGCCTACACATAGCCTGTTTCTATCACCACTGTTAGACTATCATACTCCAATGATGGGTGAGTGATGGATAGATGAAATTTATATTGTATTATTTCATGACTATTCACTTGATGATATGATGATTAATTGTTTATTAAAATGGATAGATGATAACGCAATATCTAAATTAACTTTTCTATGCCTTTTGTTGGTGTTGCAGTTTCGAAGAATATGTTTCGTTCACATAGTAGGTCTTACGATGTATCCTCATCTTCACCTGGTCTATCGGTCAACTAGTTCTGCTTCCCCTGACACTAACTTCTGATAGATCACTCGGTTATGAGGTGTTCATCTGTCAACGTTCATCATTCACACAATCTAACAATTTAGAAATAGGAAAAATATGTACATATCGGAAGCAATTTAACTCAAGAAAATAAATTGTCAAATTGTTTGATGTGACTTGTAAACATTTTATTAAGAAATTCGAAATTTATATCCGGAGCGCTTGGTAACTCCATTTTGACAATCATACAACAGATTGTTATAGTCTCACAGTCTATGATGGGTGTTAACTATAGTCTACTTAGCAAGTCTGCTAAGTTGTTGTCTTTTCCTGGAATGTGACAGATGTCAAAGTCGTAGTCTTGTAATAAAGAGACCATCTGTGTATTCGTGAATTTTTCAGATGTCCTTCTTTAAACATTTTGAGAGGTTTGTTGTCAGAAAGCACTAAGAATTTTTTTCCAAGTAAGTATTTAGAAAATTTGTTGATGCTTTCTATCAGAGCAAGAGCTTCAAGTTCAGTCACAGCATATTTATTTTGTGTGTCAGACAGTTTTGTTTTTTTTTCTTAGGGGGCTGAGTGGTCTCGAGGTATGGTGTCCGCCTCGAGTGCTGGATGTCCCGGGTTCAGGCCCCAGTGAGGACCGGGATTTATTTAAAAAATCCACCTGGACATCCAGTAATAAAATTTCCCCTGGTCTCTGGGTAGTGAGATCGGACGCCCGTGTGTATTGTTGCGCACGTAAAAATCCCTTGGCAGTTGGAAATCGAAAAAGAGTAGCCTAACGGCGCTGCCCAGGCAAAATTTTGAGTTAAAAATCTACCCAAAGTATTTCAGGATCTTTGCCGATGCAACGGAGTTCGTGCATTGAACTGAGCTTCTCCAGACTCAGGTTTGAGTTAGGAGGAAAACGGAGCACTTATGGGTTAAACCGTGTGCCGTGATGTTGATCCAACGACTAAACTAAACTAAACTAGACAGTTTTTTTTGCTAAAGTAAAGGACAGGATGTAGTCGTCCTTCATGATGTTGCATAAGAACTTGCATCAGTCTGTAATATGAAGCCTTTTGTTATGTCTGGTAATTTCAGGATTGGTTGGTTACCGAAAAGCTTCTTAATATGTTCCAGGAGTTCGTTGTGTTTGTCCGTCCATTTAATATTTGTCGGTTGTCCCTTAAGTAGTTCAGAGAAAGTAGCTGTAATGTCAGCAAAGTTTATGAACTTTTGATAGTAATTTATAAGTCCCAACACACTCCTGACTTCTTTCTTTGGTGCTGGGGCTTTGATGTTTAATTTTGGTGACCAAACTGGAAAAGCGACTTGGATTTCACTCGAGACATCGAAGTAAGACGAAGGTCGAGTGGTCAAACAGTTGTGTTCACTACGGTCTGAGGAGTAGATGTCTTTTTTTTATAGCAATGCCATCAGTCTATAGAGGCTTTGAATGAAGAGTCCAGACAGTCTATGATGGCAAGTTCTAAAAGGTGGTTTCTGTAAATAAGGTAAAGAAACTTTATATTACTTGCTAGTTGTGTCAAAAGACGTACGCGATTGCCGTCGCGAAACGTGTCGCGGTGGGTGTTTATGACGGCCCAGGTCATGAATATTTAATTAGATGGTTTCGATCGATTGCTGTAGACCTAGTTCAGATCGCTATAAACCAGCTAGTTAACCGGTTCATTGGCGATAGCTGATAGTAGTTTACGAATAATTATGGTCTTTACGCTCCTCACAGCATTTCCCTCTGTTGTTTGAATACAAACATGACCTATCTACCTTACGTAAATGTTTAGGTAGTGTATAGCAGAGTCTGAACAGAACTGAAGGCACTGTAGCATGATGGAACAGAATCCTCATTCCCAGTCCGACACATTTCATAAGAATACTTCTGATTTAAGTGGCGTTTCCAGTTAGAAGGACGATTCTTGGAACTAGTATGTTCCAGAACGAGTTGGGGGAGGGCAGAGGTATGCGCTTGGTTTTCATTGGCTAATTAGTAATGAGCCCACGCTATTCCTGGGCCATATTTTAAAATCTAGTTAGTTTGAGCGGGGATTTCACCGGGAGCGGTCGCTAGTGTGATGTGATGACCCAACAATGCCCTTAAAGATCTGATAATACATCGTTCTCTGGACAACAGGTACCACTTTAAAACATACTTTGATGTTGTAGTTGTGCCTGATGTACGAAAGAGAAGAATATAAGAGTATTTTATGAATAAAATGTGAAAGTGGAAAACCTAACTTCTGTGCGCCAGTATTCTGGATAATGCTTCTTCAACCTTGACATGTCTTTCACGATGTATACTCCAAGTGCATATCAATCCCTTGTTGTGACTGGTTGCGTATGCTTGATGAATGTATGGCGCACTCAGGCAAATTCGCAAACCCAAACCCCTTGTGCATTCTTCATGCCTAGGATGATTTATTCTTAAATCAACTGTACTTTTGCTCTCGCGAGTTAACATGGCAGTCTGACCTGGAATGAGTGATGAAACATGTACAAGTTCCTTGGTAAAACGCTGAGAATGTTGGAGGAGTGAGTTGGTGATTTAATAAATAGCCTCTCACATTAGTAGAAAGAAAGATGCTTCAAATATCCATATGTTAACAGGACGGTGATGGCACGCCAGAATTGCTAAGTCCATGTGATGCCTGGTCGCTATAAGCTCAAGAGAATTACTATAATTTCTCTTTGAAGTATTACACTGTTACCTCTACTGTTGGATGGTTCATATAAACTAGTTCCTAAGAGAACCATAGGTGTGTGAACCTGTGTCTTAGTTGGCTGAATATAATGTATGGCTCATGCAAACTTATAAGGACTAAACATGTTTTCCACATATGTGTTTGGTGCATATGTGAACAATTGAGCTTCTGTTACCTACTACGGACATTACTCAGTGGGGAAAGAGCACATGATGATGATGTACCTGTGAGACAAGTCTGGTGAAAAAGGGGTGAGGTCTGGCATTGCTGTGTGAATATGGAATAGGACATTCATGCACCAACATAACAGCCATTGGAATGGATGTCTGGTCTGCTAATTGGGTAAATGCCATTAGTTAATACATAATGCATATTGCAGTTGTAAATGCCTATTTTCCATTTCCCTTCACAATGCCTGTCCCATGTTGCTATGTCACAATGATTGCTGTACTGTGTCTGGTCCTCCTTGTGCCCAGGTCTACTGTGGTACAAACATGGTGGAACTTAGACCACATAAATGCTTGTAATTGTGTTAAGCTACCCTGTCTCAGCATATGGTCTTGTGATTACCACAGTACATCAGAGTGAAATTCACTACATCATCAACCTTAACCTTCCCCATCTCCATCTGTGTATGTTAATGTATGATAACATCATCTTTTAACACATGTGAAGAGATGTTGTGCCATTCTATATATCAACAGAGAACAGGAGGATGGAGGAGAGGCACCCATATATCATCTGGGAAAACTAACCAGTAGTCCCAGAATCCAGAACCAACTCTCTATAAGTGAAATCTTCTAGAACCCACAATATGGGAACTTCTTAGAGACTTTCAGCTCAGCTCTCAAACAGCTGGATATAAATAAGGGAGAAAAATAGTTCTGATGACTTCAGTGATCTTGAGTCAGTCAGGGATCAACTGAGAACAACATCAAGGAACATTCAGAGTCAACTGGTGTAGTAGCTTGGAGTGTTTGTTTATCTAAGACTAAACTTAGAAAATATCCAGCCGGATACTCACACAGTGATTGAAGAATGTGACTTGAAGTGTAGGTGAGATTGGACTGACTGAGGGGCTGCAGTATATTGGATTTTGTTCCTATCTCTGGGTTTCTTCAGCAAGTCATGTTCTGCATGTACCGAGTATACATCTCCCAATGTCAGGAGAGTGTTATCCTCAACTTTTGAAGTATCCCAGTATCAGCATTCACAGACAGTCTGGTCAACGGTGAGAGACAGTATCATATCATCATACCAAATCTTGTCTTCAAGAGGAATGAATCTGCCATGAAGCTTATTCTGGGAAAGCTGCTAACTGGAGCTAGTCCAACATCCATGCTGATGAGAAAAGGATTCAACAGACCCAGAACAGTAGTTTCTTCCTTGAGTTGCCCATGGATAGGATTTCCTAAATTCCCAAGAGACAGGAAATGATGATATAGACTGATACTGTAACGGAATGGTGTAGTGGTGATTAGAGAGGAGAGGCGGAGGAGAGTTATTAGCTGGAGGAGGGTGTAGGAGTGTTGTATCATGTTTATCTGCATGCATGTTAGCATATTTGTACATTTTGTATGTACCTGTTGAGGTGTTGACATGACAAATGGGATGAACAATGGTCATCACTAGACTCACCATCAGCTCAATAAACAGTATGATTGAACCAGTGTTTCAAGTACAGGTCCCCAGTGAATTTCTTGTACAGTTGCTGTCAAGTGTTGTCTCTGGTGACTGTCTTAAGTGCTGTGGCTGGTTATACATATTGTGAAAAGTCTTGTATAGATGTTGTCAAGTATCTCGTATGATGTAAGTCTTGTACAATGGCTGGTGTACACAATTCCTTGTGAATGTACGTCGCACTTTTGTCAAGAAACTGTCATGTAGATGTCCTGTCCAACAGATGTAATGTACAGTTATTGTTGAAGTTTGTTTGCCTACATATAATTGAGTCCTACAATCCCAAAGAAATGGGACAAACTGATATAGGTCATACTGACAAAATATATAGAAGATCTATGTGACGGATGAACAGCACACTGTCAACAGTATAATGAGTGAGAGGGATCCTCAGTTGTACAGGCGCTAATAGTTCAGATCTTCTCTGGCCTTGGGTGAACTATTTTACTTCTTATATAAATTTCTGTGTAGATACATAGTGGTCTCACAGTGGGGGTTTGAGCCAAAGAAAAATGGTCTCCAAAAAGGCTATTGCGGGAATGATTAGCTCAATTGAGTGACCTCTAGACAAAACGTGCTAAATCATATCCTTTATCTTGGTATTTATTATTCAAGATATATCTCCAGAGAACACTACAAACTAGGTCCTCTGGCAACTCAATCAAACATGTCACATAACTGGGGACTCGTCCGGGATATAGACCCTGGGAAAACCTGGTCACATAACTGGTTGCTCTTTCCGGACTATAAACCCTGGGAAAAAGAACACTCGTCTCGGATTTAAACCCTGGTAACAACCTGCTAGAGGCTCACATACCTGTTGCCCTGATGTCAGGATACAAACCTTGGGCATACCCGGCATAAGACTCACTTTTGGGATCTCTATGTTGGTATTAAAATCCGGAGTGACCTCTCGCAAATCAGACCCAATTCTTGAAGGTTGTATGGTGTTGTTTAATGGACCCTGTCTCTTATATGAGGGCAACTGTCCAGACATGTAAACCCACAATAAATCTCTAGAAGGTTTGATTTCATTAATAGTGATAATATTGCATGTATCACTGTTTTAATATATCAGTTAGGATTCAATGTAGCAGACTGAAGATGGTGTATAAATATCCTATGGGTCAACATAAATGCTGTATCCATGATATTTATGTTCTCAGAATGATATGACTTATTAGCTTGTCAATATTGTTGCATCATTTTGTGCATGCTGGTTGTTCAATATATGTATCCAAAAATTAAGGTACCTGAAACACCAGAGAACACAAATTATTTAATATAACTGAGACAGCTATTACAGGGGGAAATTCATTTTTGTCCCTGAAATTAGGACACTTGATCCAGTAAATGAATATGGGGCCTACTCCATCTCCAAAATTAAATGCTGGCATGGGTGAGAGAGGGGGAATATTGTTGTAACTACAACATTTTTAATGTCATCACATAAAATAACAACTCCCTATATTCTCTTTTCCCCATAACATGCTTGCAACACTGAGAGTAGAGAGTGTGAATCCTGATGGAATATTTGGGCAACCATTAAGACACTTCACTAATAATCTCTCTCGGTGATAGTCAGTATTCGTACCGGCTAATGTCCAGGGTCGATTCGACATCTGGATTTATTCTTCGGTTGTGTAATCTTGACGGTAGCCCTGATCAAGCTGCTGAGAAAGTGAACACAATTGAAATCTCCAGGAGAAACATCCTTATCAATTCAGTCACTTTCCATTCCTGAAGTAGTGGGATTATTAAACGTACTTGATACGTAATGGACGAGATGAAGGGAAAATTCTACCTGATGTCATGGGCGGTCATACAAAACCGACCACAGTCTGGTGTCTATAAGACATTAGTCTATTGTTCGATGGTGTAATCTCTCTGGTGTACTAGGATCCACGTCGCCAGGAGTTAACTCATTGAATCTCCAGGAAGGCCATCAAAATAACTGGACCCCTAGCCATTCATATGGAAGTGGAGAGCATACAAGAATATGTGTCCAGGAAACGATGGATAACCGACCTGATGTCATTGGCATATCATACGACTAGGAGCATAACGTGGACAACCTGAAACATTTCATGAAGAGATAAAACAGGATCCGTCTCCGACGTCGGACGTCAATTCATCCTCAGTTGAGAAAGCGTTTCTGTCTGAAAAATGGTGGAGACTAAAGGAAGGACAAAGTTGAGTACAACTGATGTCTTCCTCATTTTTCATTCTCAATTGGGAAGACCTTTCTGCCTGGAAAAATGGTAGGAATGTAATAAGGATTGCTGTTCTTAAACAGTTAACTCTTATATGGTAGAGACCACTGCAACTCCAGCAGTGACACTCTATACACAATGTCTGCGAAAGTGGACTAACGAAAGATCAGTTTCAAACAGCTGACTCCTTTCAAGATAAAGATCCCTGCACTCCAGCAGTCGACTCTTTATATAATAAGAACCATGCATTGAGCAGTGGGATCTTATATTATTACTGAGATGCGAGGTATATTTACAAGACCTGGCCAGTCCTATCCTCAAAGTCAGTAAAAATTGGCTTCCAAAATTCCAGTCAATATTGGGATCTATGAAGCTATACCCACATAATCACACACCTTCAAAGGTAGCTGTGATAATGACGGACTTCTCTATGGATGAGAAGAAACGCCTTATATTCGCCATATGTAAACGTTTTGCTCATGTGGGAGAGAAAGAACGGATACTTGCCAGTCACTCAAAAGCACTTAGCTAAAGCATGGCTGAAGACAACTAGTTGGAACCTCCACCTGGACTTCTATATTAGTAGTAGTAGATGTTAGTCTAACTGCATCTACAATTCAGTTGCTACGTTAGAAAATAGAGCAACTAAGGAGAGAAAATGCTGTCACTTCTCACAACAAATCAAAGTAGAGGCCTAACGGAATGAGGAAATCTCAGCCAATAAGAGCACCTCTAAATCTATGGTAAGACTACAGAAATATGTCAAAGGAAATATAATGGAAAATTGCTACCATCTGCAAACACAAGAGGCTTATTGGAAAGGTAGACCCTGTGTCCAACGCTAACCAAATTTACAATAGTATATTTTAGCCTTGACAAGTTTTGCAGCGGCTGCTATACAGTTCACCCGGAAGTGATTGTCTTTGCTCCGGTGATGATCAAAAATTTTAACCCAGTTCCAAATGCCAAGATTACTGTTGGAGAAAGTGTTCAGTTAAATACACTCTCACAGGATTATCATTCTCCAGTGGCGATTGAGAAGAATGAAGTTCTGATAAGGTGAAATGTTGAGAGATACATGGAGTGCAACCATTCTCTCTAAACCTCATCTGGAAGTTGGCTTAATTGCAAAGCCATTACTTCACATAATGAATCTCTATGGAACATTCATACATTACGAGATGGTGTGGCTCAGAGAGATCATTTATCACAACAGGAAATATAGCAAGGATGTCAGCAGTGGAACACTGTCAGAGGTAAATAGAAGAGCAGTTCACAGATGTGGAGTCAGGACTCCTGGTGCTCCCAGTGACTTAAAGGAACTTAATGCAGGGCTAACTTCATGGTCTTTGCGTTTGCCACCAAATTCAGCAACAGATGCAATGTTGGGGTAGATTGTTTTTTTTTTCTAAGGAGAAAAATCACTTAGTTCAAAATGTAATACTCTAGTAGGGTAAAGGGAGACAGGGAGTAATTGACAAAACCACCTAAGGGATCTGGGAACTGTGGATTCTGCGATCATCTGTCATACCTATGAAAGATCTAAGAGAGGGGCCATGTAGCATGATGGAACAGAATTCTCATTCCCAGTCCGACACATTTCATAAGAATACTTCTGATTTAAGTGGCGTTTCCAGTTAGAAGGACGATTCTTGGAACTAGTATGTTCCAGAACGAGTTGGGGGAGGGCAGAGGTATGCGCTTGGTTTTCATTGGCTAATTAGTAATGAGCCCACGCTATTCCTGGGCCATATTTTAAAATCTAGTTAGTTTGAGCGGGGATTTCACCGGGAGCGGTCGCTAGTGTGATGTGATGACCCAACAATGCCCTTAAAGATCTGATAATACATCGTTCTCTGGACAACAGGTACCACTTTAAAACATACTTTGATGTTGTAGTTGTGCCTGATGTACGAAAGAGAAGAATATAAGAGTATTTTATGAATAAAATGTGAAAGTGGAAAACCTAACTTCTGTGCGCCAGTATTCTGGATAATGCTTCTTCAACCTTGACATGTCTTTCACGCTGTATACTCCAAGTGCATATCAATCCCTTGTTGTGACTGGTTGCGTATGCTTGATGAATGTATGGCGCACTCAGGCAAATTCGCAAACCCAAACCCCTTGTGCATTCTTCATGCCTAGGATGACTTATTCTTAAATCAACTGTACTTTTGCTCTCGCGAGTTAACATGGCAGTCTGACTTGGAATGAGTGATGAAACATGTACAAGTTCCTTGGTAAAACGCTGAGAATGTTGGAGGAGTGAGTTGGTGATTTAATAAATAGCCTCTCACATTAGTAGAAAGAAAGATGCTTCAAATATCCATATGTAAACAGGACGGTGATGGCACGCCAGAATTGCTAAGTCCATGTGATGCCTGGTCGCTATAAGCTCAAGAGAATTACTATAATTTCTCTTTGAAGTATTACACTGTTACCTCTACTGTTGGATGGTTCATATAAACTAGTTCCTAAGAGAACCATAGGTGTGTGAACCTGTGTCTTAGTTGGCTGAATATAATGTATGGCTCATGCAAACTTACAAGGACTAAACATGTTTTCCACATATGTGTTTGGTGCATATGTGAACAATTGAGCTTCTGTTACCTACTGTGGACATTACTCAGTGGGGAAAGAGCACATGATGATGATGATGATGTACCTGTGAGACAAGTCTGGTGAAAAAGGGGTGAGGTCTGGCATTGCTGTGTGAATATGGAATAGGACATTCATGCACCAACATCACAGCCATTGGAATGGATGTCTGGTCTGCTAATTGGGTAAATGCCATTAGTTAATACATAATGCATATTGCAGTTGTAAATGCCTATTTTCCATTTCCCTTCACAATGCCTGTCCCATGTTGCTATGTCACAATGATTGCTGTACTGTGTCTGGTCCTCCTTGTGCCCAGGTCTACTGTGGTTCAAACATGGTGGAACTTAGACCACATAAATGCTTGTAATTGTGTTACAATTAGCATATGGTCTTGTGATTACCACAGTACATCAGAGTGAAATTCACTACATCATCAACCTTAACCTTCCCCATCTCCATCTGTGTATGTTAATGTATGATAACATCATCTTTTAACACATGCGAAGAGATGTTGTGCCATTCTATATATCAACAGAGAACAGGAGGATGGAGGAAAGGCACCCATATATCATCTGGGAAAACTAACCAGTAGTCCCAGAATCCAGAACCAACTCTCTATAAGTGAAATCTTCTAGAACCCACAATATGGGAACTTCTTAGAGACTTTCAGCTCAGCTCTCAAACAGCTGGATATAAATAAGGGAGAAAAATAGTTCTGATGACTTCAGTGAACTTGAGTCAGTCAGGGATCAACTGAGAACAACATCAAGGAACATTCAGAGTCAACTGGTGTAGTAGCTTGGAGTGTTTGTTTATCTAAGACTAAACTTAGAAAATATCCAGCCGGATACTCACACAGTGATTGAAGAATGTGACTTGAAGTGTAGGTGAGATTGGACTGACTGAGGGGCTGCAGTATATTGGATTTTGTTCCTATCTCTGGGTTTCTTCAGCAAGTCATGTTCTGCATGTACCGAGTATACATCTCCCAATGTCAGGAGAGTGTTATCCTCAACTTTTGAAGTATCCCAGTATCAGCATTCACAGACAGTCTGGTCAACGGTGAGAGACAGTATCATATCATCATACCAAATCTTGTCTTCAAGAGGAATGAATCTGCAATGAAGCTTATTCTGGGAAAGCTGCTAACTGGAGCTAGTCCAACATCCATGCTGATGAGAAAAGGATTCAACAGACCCAGAACAGTAGTTTCTTCCTTGAGTTGCCCATGGATAGGATTTCCTAAATTCCCAAGAGACAGGAAATGATGATATAGACTGATACTGTAACGGAATGGTGTCAAAGACTGCAACGGACATGAGTACCACCAGAGAGAGAAGTCAACCTCGAGGAAGATAGAGGTATGACGGTGGCCCGAGGTAAGGGCAGGGGAGGTGGTGAAATGAGGGACTATTAACCAGTTCTCTCATGAGACACGGAGGCGTTGACCAGATCGTTAGCTCTGTGGTCACGCCAGCAACACGCCCCGTGGTGGCCACGAAGAATTAGAGTGCCCACTCAACATACCACCGCGTGCTGTGTGACCCAGCACGCAGGAGGCCGAAGGACACCTCAAGGTCCTTCCGCACGATGTGTAAGGAGGCGAGGTGAGACCAGTCAGACAGGGACTGACGGTTGAAGTGTATAGATCGTTTAGAGATAGAGGAGTTGTGTATAATCCATTAGATAGGAATTAGCATAGGCGTTAGGAAACTAGTGATAGGGAATTATGTGACTGTGTGTGTTATCTGTTAGCGACTGTTACGTATTTGTGAAGAGCCAACGGCAATAAAGTGTACCATTGAATTCCTCGCACACGACTTGCAATTCTTTGTATTGGTGTGGGAGAAGTAATCCGATGATGCCTGACGTTTGAGTTGTTGACAGGCTAGGATTAAATGTGGTGTCAGAAGTGGTCTTGAACGAAATGTTCAAGCAAATACACTCATCCACGGCTCTTGACTAAGGTTACGAATAGTGAAATAAGGGTTTAGTTTATGTCAGTGAAGAAATGTGCAAACAGGGACAAGTTGCGAGCTAAATTGTGCTTATCGTGACGAAATAGTGTTTATTTGTGGTGATTACAATATTATTTCCCATTCTTGCAGATGTCTTTATGGTGCACTCAGAAACACAGAGAGCCTCAAATATTTAGGACCTAGTTCTATAGCTTGAATTCCTTCAATATGAGATGTCTGAGAGTATCCTGGACATATTGTGGAAAGACCACATAACAAACAAACACATGCTTGAAAGAGCAGATATTACCACAGTGCACACCCTCCTCAAGCAGGGACGCCTCCGGTGGCTGGGCCATGTTTCTCGAATGGCGCATGAACATATTCCCAAAGATCTCCTATAAGAAGAACTAGCCACAGGGAAGAGACCAACTGGAAGACCCCAAATGCAAAATAGAAATGTGTGTAAACAAGATATGAAAACTCTTGGTATAGATCCAAACACATGGGAAAGAGTTGCAACAGACAGATGTTCCTGGAGATAAGACGTGCAAAACGGACTGGTGCTCTTTGAGTGCAATCTGATCCAACAAACTGAGGATAGGAGGCACAGGCATAAAATGCAGTCACTTACTGCGGGACCAGCCTCGTCTTACAAATGCGGAAACTGTGACAGAGATTGTCACTCCCGCATTGGATTATACATTCACCAGCGGTGCTGTCAGGTACCTCCCCAGCGGCACAACTTTATAATCCTTCAGGGCTGAAAGAGGCCTACTACTACTAGTTCTTCTTCTTCTTCTTCTGCGTTCATCCGGATTTTTTTTCCGGATGTGACTGCGTTGTGCCTGTTTACAGCAGAGCTGCGTTCTTGCGCCGTCAGGCCGACACATCCGACTTCTGTAGGCATTTGTTGACCGGGTTAACCTTCCCGGCTACTAGTTCAATAGTGCTGGTATGTGGATGATATATTATTCATCCTAGTGACCAGGCAACAGGCTGAATCATTCCACTCCATCATAAACCAAGCCCACAAGAACATTTCTTTGTTGACCAAGAACATAATGACACCTTATCCTTCTTAGAAATATTAATTTATGATCTACTCTGATGTATGATATAAGCTGATGTATGATCTACCCTGATGTATGATCAAGGCTGATGTATGATATAAGCTGATGTATTATGTAAGTTTACATGTGATCTAGGCTGATGTATAATATAGGCTGATGTATGATCTACGGTGATTATGACCTTTGTGCATAATGATGTAAGCTGATCTATGTTCTAAGCTGATGTATGATCTAAGCTGATGTATGATCTAAGCTGATGTATGATCTAAGCTGATGTATGATCTAAGCTGATGTATGATCTGGGTGTATGTATGATCTACATTCCAGTATGATCAAAGCTGATGTATGATCTAAGCTGATGTATGATCTAAGCTGATGTATGATCTATCCTGATGTATGATCAAAGCTGATGTATAATCTAGGCTGATATGTGATCTAGGCTGATGTATGACCTAAGTTCATGATGATGAAAGCTGATCTATGATCTATGCTGATGTATAACCTTTGTCCATAATGATGTAAGCTGATCTATGTTCTGAGCTGATGTATGATCTAAGCCAGTGATTCTCAACCTATTTTGGCCCATGCCCCCCTTCACCATATTTTCAGAACGTCATTCCCACCTTTTTGTATTTCCTATCTAAATATTTGGTCCGTGCCCCACTTCACTCTATTTTCAGAACATCATTTCCCCCTTTCGTATTTCCTACCTAAAAATCCCCCCCCCCCCACCCTCACACAGCATATGTAATAATGGAGGCACATACTAAAACAAATCTAGACGTCCACATAAAATGTGATTTGTGGGTCTACTTACTTTATAAAATGAATTTTCGAAGGGTGAGACATACAGAACCGTAAAGTATGAAGGGAAAAACAATATCAAGTAATCAGTTCTTGTATTAACGCGATTTTGAAATAATCTTTATTCCCCCCACCCCACCCCCTGGAAACCCTAAAATTCCCCCCTGGGGCAGGGGGGGGGGGAATTCCCCACCAGTTGAGAACCACTGATCTAAGCTGATGTATGATCTGAGCTGATGTATGATCTACGCTGATGTATGATATAAGCTGATGTATAATCTAGCAAGATCTATGATCTAAGCTGATGCATGATCTATGTTCATGATGATATCAGTTAATCATGATCTAAGCTGATATATGATCTAGACTGATGTGTGATCTAAGCTAATGGATGATATAAGCTGATGCATAACATAGGCTGACCCACAGTAAATACTGTGGATATACTGAGAACAGTAATTGAATGTTCTATAGAAGTAAACAAAGATCTATATCTTTGCTTTGTTGACTACAGAAAGGCTTTCAATAAAGTGAGACATGTCGACATGATAAGGACGCTTAAAGATCTACAAATTGATGGAAAAGACCTTAGACTTGTAAAAAACATATATTGGAAACAGCAAGCTGCCATTAGAATTGATAACAATGTAGGTCAATATCATCTTATTAAAAGAGGTGTGAGACAGGGACGTGTAATGTCTCCAGATCTTTTTTCCCTGTACAGTAAAAATATTTTCAGAAATATTGAAGATATGGAAGGAATCAACACTGGGGGACAATACATCAATAACATTAGATATGCAGATGATACAGTCTCGATTGCAGACAATGAACAGGACCTGCAAAATTTAGTAGATGCAGTTGTCGCACACAGTGAACAACTAGGGTTAGAACTGAATATTAAGAAGACCCAGATTATGGTCGTCACTGGGAATAAGGAAATACCACAATGTGATATATGAGTAAATGGGCATATTCTTAAGCAAGTTAATCGATACAGTTATCTCAGCACAGTCATAACATCTAATGGGATATGCCTTAAAGAGATTAGAACAAGAATTCCCATTGCAAAGGTAGCCTTTTGCAAGATGAAAAACATACTGACCAATAAAAAGATATCAATTAAAACGAGAAAAAGAGTGTTGAGATGCTACATAGAACCTATACTTTTGTATGGATGTGAAGCATGGACAATAAGCAGTCAAGCTGAAAATCAGCTGATGGCTGTGGAAATGTGGTTTCTGAGGAAAATGCAAAGAATACCATGGACGGACAGAACAACCAATGAACAAATCTTTCAAGAAACAAATGAAGATCTAAACTGATTAGAGACATTAGACGTAGACAGTCAAAACTTTTGGGGCACATTATGAGAAGAAATGAATTGGAGAACTTTGTGACGACTGGCAAGATCAAAGGGAAGAGACCAGGGGGAAGACCGAGAAGTAAATACCTGGATGGCTTGGCCACACGGCATGGTCGAGACTGGAACACGGAGCTGATCCACGACTCTGGTGATAGAGTGAGATGGCAGAACATGACCGCCCACGCTTATCGGCATGGCACATGATGGATGGATAATATAGGCTAATGCATCTAAGTTAGATCATACATCAGCCATCATAAATTTAGATCACACCTGAACTTATATCATCCATCAGCCTAGATCATTCTTCTTCTTCTTTCGTTCACTTGAAATATGTCTATAACTGCAGTGTTGTCTCTTGTATGAATTTAACTGTCTTTTTCAGTTCACTCAGTGGTCCATAGAGTTTATCGTCCACGGCCATCTCTCTAGGCCAGAAGGTTTGCCTAGACATGTTGTAATTTGGGCAGTCTTGGAGTATGTGCTCAGCTGTCTGCGATGCCAATCCAGATGTGCACATGGCTGTTTCACCAATCTTGAATTTTGTATACATGTGGTTGTGTAATCTATTGTGTCCTGTTCTGAGGCGCAGAATAATGACTTGTTCTGGTCTGTCCATAACGTGGTAGTCGTCTTGAGCAGGTTTTGGTGGCTTTCTGACTGATTTGATCATTCTTCTTTTTGGTGGTATGTAATGGGCACATCAGGCTGTTCTTCTTTTGCTCCATCCTTAGCCAATCGATCAGCTCTGTCATTTCCAGGTATCCCACAGTGGGATGGTATCCACTGTCTGCTAAGTTCAGAAAGTAGTGTCCTTAGTACTGGCAATTTCCCAGACAGGAGTGCCTCGAGTACTGATTTTGCATCTATCAATAATACCACAGGTTGTGTACCATTGCTGGTATTTAATAATTTCTCTGTTGCTATCTTGATTGCCTCAATTTCAGCATCATAGTTATGGCAGTACTTTCCTGTTGGTACTCTGCCGTGTCCCTAGTATTATTTGGGTATTCTATGTACACTCCCGCTCCTCCATTTCGAACAGCATTTTGTGCTGACCCATCTGTGTAGACTCTGATCCAGAGGTCCTGTGGGTATTCTTCATCAAGGAAGCTGAGAGTGGCTGTTCTGCTCTGTACTTCCTTGTAAAATATTCCTCTCACTTTTGTCTGGATTTGTAGTGATAATCTATGTTCATATTTCCATGGAGTTCGCTCAGGAATAGTTGTTAGGGGGATACCAACTGTGGGCAGATCGGTAGTTTCTCAGCAGAGTCGTTTGGCCTGGTGGATAAAACTGCTTCTTTTCAAACGCCCCATAGCTAAGTTTTCAAATCCGTTCTTCATAGGGTGGCCTGGCAAGCTGAGGAACTTTTCTGCTTGTATTAGCGTTTTCAAATCTCTGCGCTCTCTCAGTGCTTGTGTCCATTCCATCTTCTCCATCTCCACTATAGGGGTTGATTCAAAACTGAAAATGAGAAAGTCACCAGGAGCTGATGGTATCTCCAATGAAATGATTCCTAGGAACAGAGGCCAAAGCAAAGCTGTTGCAGATCTTCAATAACAGTTGGACCTTAGGCAGTGTTCCACAAGCCTGGAGAGAAGCAATCATGATACCCCTCATAAAATCAGGGAAAAATAGTTCTATTGCCTCCAGCTATAGACCAATTAGCCTCACCAGCTGTCTCTGCAAAACACAGGATCGCATCAACAATCACAGACTGCAGTGGTACATTGAAAGTAAAAACATCCTTGTGCCACAGCAGGCTGGTTTTAGGCAGTGCTACTCTACGGAAGATCGGACAAACTACTTCTCTCAAGAAATTGAGGATGCATTCCAAGAGAAGAAGCTGGTGCTTGCGGCATGGATAGATCTGAAGAAAGCCTTTGACAAAGTCTGGAAAGAAGGTCTGATGAAGAAACTAAGAAACTGCAAAGTCAATGGAAGAATGTACAATTGGGTGAAAGCATACTTGCACAACAGAAGAGCCCGAGTACAGATAGATGGACTCAAGAGCAAGAAAGTACTACTGCGTCACAGTGTTCCCCAGGGCGGAGTCTTGTCCCCCACACTTTTTCTAATCTTCATCAATGATCTTGTTGCTAATCTACCGCATGGAATTAAAGCAGCAATGTACGCCGATGACCTGGTTCTATGGAGCACAAATGAACATGCACCAGTGGCCATCAGATTGCTACAAAGAGCTGTAGGTACATTTGTTGCATGGGCAAATAGATGGTGTGTCAGCATAAACACTGACAAGTGCAGCACCACCCTATTTACACTCTCTCCAAAACAAAAGGCAGGGATCATCCAGATAAATGGAACACCCCTAAAAGAAGGTAAAGAACCAACATACCTTGGAGTAACATTTGATGGCAGGCTGACATGGAGAAAGCACACCAACAAAGCAGTAGCAAAAGCCAGAAGGAAAATAGCCATCCTGAGAAAGCTAAGTGGAACCACATGGGGAGCCAGTGGGAAAATACTTAGAAAAGTTTACTAACAGAGAATACGACCACACCTGGAATATGGGTCAACTGCATGGTGTTCAGCATCAAAAACCACACTACAAGAGCTGGACAAGGTGCAAAATCAAGCACTTACCATAGGAGGGATGAGATCAACACCTATAGTGGAAATGGAGAAGATGGGGAGGACACAAGCACTGAGTGAGTGCAGAGATACGAAAACGCTAATACAAGCAGAAAAGTTCCTCAGCTTGCCAGGCCACCCTATGAAGAACAGATTTGAAAACCTCGCTATGAGGCGGTTGAATAGAAGTAGCTTTATCCACGAGGCCAAACGACTTTACAGAGAAACCACCGATCTGGGAACAAGTCATTATTCTGCGCCTCAGAACAGGACACAATAGATTACGCAACCACATGTATACAAAATTAAAGATTGGTGAAACAGCCATGTGCACATGTGGATTGGCCTCGCAGACAGCAGAGCACATACTCCAAGACTGCCCAAAATATAACATATCTAGGCAAATCTTCTGGCCAAGAGAGACTGTGGAAGATACACTCTATGGACCACTGTGTGAACTGAAAAAGATAGTTAAATTCATACAAGAGACAACATTGCAGATATAGACATATTTCAAGCGAACGAAAGGAGGAGAAGAAGAAGAAGAAGAAGAAGAAGAAGAAGAAGAAGAAGAAGAAGAAGAAGAAGAAGAAGAAGAAGTGCAAGGACAAACCAGCAAAAAGATGCTGCTTGAGCAAGGTGTTTCCCAAGGAGGAGTTCTTTCACCAACATTATTTCTAGCATATATGACATCATGGAAAATTTTCAGCCAGAGTACACACATCCTCCTTTGCAAGTGAAATAGCCACATGGACATCTGAAGAATATATTAATACAGCTAACAGCAGAACACAGCAAGCCTTATTAGTAGCAATGTAAGTTGTCGGCTTATTGGGAAATGGAAGGGGGAAGGGTTTGGTATGGCATAATTAGCATAAAATTTCTTGCGACATCCGATTCTATGCCTGGCATACCCATGTTTGCTTCTGATTGGATGTATTTGGAAATAGCTGGTCAAACTTCATGGGAAATAACTCTAATAATTGCAGAAGTGACCTGTCTGCTAGACTGCAAGCATTTGTCGCTACAAGTTATTTCTCTGTGGAGTTATTTTTGTTATTTGAGGCACTGTAAGCTAATTGTTCATATATAACTCATGTAGTTTAAATAAGCCTAGACGTTTTATTGCATTTTTGAATTTTGCATTCAATTGTATATATATCTGAAGAGTTTCAACAATTACTGTTTCTTACTTTTTTTTCCAGAAAACAAACAATTTTAGCATAACAATGAGATGTCAATACCGCAAAATTCAAAATGGCGGACCCTTGCCGCTATCATTGCGTAGTATAGCAGAGCGGACTCATATTTATTTTATAATTAGAACTCGCAAGTTAACAATTAAACAGAATACAAGTTTCATTTGTAGCAGTAATTTATCTGTGTACTTGTCTAATTTGTCACCCTCTGACATGACTGAAAATAATTTTGAAATCCTGTTTTCAGACCTGAAAAATCAGCACATTTTCTAACAAAATGTAGTAATGAAGTTTCAACTTCTCTTGGGACTTAATGAGGCAGAAACAGAATATCTAACTCCTGGAATACGGTGGGGGAGATACTTTTCTAAGACCACAGTGTACCAGAAGACCACCAATCTTGTGGAACAGGAGGATGGGGGAATCTAGAACTTCTCTTTGTGAATTTTGCACACCTTTAGATAAGTGACTGAGGCCCTGCACCTATTCCTCGTTGATCTTTCAGACAGCAATGACAAACTACTGAACCAGCATTGTGCAGTAGATCCCACAGAGCCAAATATGCCGGTGTTGATTGTGATCTATATCTATAAAACACAATGTATGTATGTATGTATGTATGTATGTATGTGTGTGTGTGTATGTATGTATGTATGTATGTGTGTGTGTGTGTGTGTGTGTGTGTGTGTGTGTGTGTATGTATGTATGTATGTATGTATGTCCGTTCTTTATGAGTTCGCGAACGGTCCATCCGATTGAGATGAAATTTTCTACATGTTTTCTTTTCATTCCTGTGCAGCTAACTGTCATAGTTTCTTAGTGTAGAATCGGCTATTTACTTACTAAAATTTAATTTGTGTAATTACATGACTTAACATAAGAAAAATTATATAAAGGGACATAACTTTTAGTAGCATTGCTATAGGTTAAGTCCCCTGGCTATAGATAGATAGATACATACATACATACATACATAGATACATAGACAGACAGACAGATCCCCGCCAGGGGCTGGGCGAAGCCGGGCCGGGTCAGACAGACAGACAGATAGATAGTCAGGAACAGGAACTTATATGACTACTTATATGAATTAAATGAGATGCTCCCCACCAGGAACTGGGTGAAGTCGGGCTGGGTCAGACAGACAGACAGACAGACAGATAGATAGATCCCCACCAGGGCCTGGGCAAAGCCGGGCCGGGTCAGCTAGTGTCCTATAAAAGACATGAAGGTAACTTCACCATGCAGTAGTTGAGTGAAGCACCAAGTTTTCACCAGGACTTCCAAGCCATCTTGAAGCATAAACAAATATGTTGAAACTATTACGATACATTCTGAAACATTGTCCTGTAGTGTGAACTAATCCATTAAATCAACATCATCAAGTGACATACCAACTTGTGTTCTCTAACTCACAATATCTGCACAAGTGTATCAAAACAATGCCTGTTCTTATATTTTTCCTTGCCATAATGAGAGACTGTCAAGAATATTTTCTTCCTGTCTTCCTCTGTCTCTTCTTCCATTGATATTTCCACATGTTACAAGTCCTGGTAAATACCGGTTGTAAACACCTGGATGACTTGACCACATGATAAATGGTGACAAGAAGCCAGGCCTGATCAACAACTCTGGTGATCATTGTGAGATGGTGAACCATGACAGCCCATGTTTATCTTCAGTTTATTATTGACATTTCTGTTTCTTTAAAAAAAAAACATCATTATGATATATTCATAACATTATTTGTTCTTTGAGAAAAACAAAAAAAATATAACCTTAGTTCCTTAGATTTACCATCTTAAGCCCAAGTTAAGCTATTTTGGTTTTTTGCAGTCTCTCTTCGAGTCATAGTGATAGACTTTAATCACAACTTGCTGTCACTATGGTTCTATCATGTTACTGGCTGTTTGACCCGCTTCGCCAACCCATATTGTCTGCAAAAATATTAAATATAAATAAAATACAAACAAATCCTTGAAAAAAAAATCTAAAAAAATTCATATAAAAAGTCATATAGCATAAAATTAATATATACAGTCATATAAGCTCCCGTCCCGGCTTTCATCTGTCTGTCTGAAAAATACTCATTTATACATCAATAAATTCAAATAACAATAAAAAAAAAAAAATGTATATACTCTATCTAACTAATGACTGTCTATACATCTGACACAACCTGGCTAACAAACTCATAAAAATTATAAAAAAAAAAAATCATAAATAACAAAAAATGTAAACTTAAAAACAAAATAACCAATTAAATAAAACTTTAAAATTCACCTAATGACTGTAGATAACTTCTTTAGACATAAGAAGATGAGTTAGAAAATTTCACGATTTAAACAGATGCATTATTTTTATGAAAACTTTGAAAATGCCTTAAAGATTATATCATTATTTATTATAATGCATATGCCTGTAAATAACTGTAGACAAAGAGTTTATAAACCTTTGAAAACAATGCAACAATCTATATATAAAATATATAGCAATGCTATTAAAAGTTATGCCCCTTGAAAGAACTTTTCTTAAGTTAAATCCCCTCGCTATATATAAATGATAATGTAAATTAAAATATTAAATTTTAGTAAGTAAATAGCTGATTGTACACTAACAAACTATGACAGTTGGCTGCACAGGAATGAAAAGAAAACATGCAGAAAATTTCATCTCAATCGGATGGAACGTTATCGAACGCATCTAATACATCCCTACATACATTCTGATTTATATATATAGATCAATGTCTCACCAAAGGTCACTTCCCATCAGCCTTTAAAATCGCTAAAGTGTATCCTCATTTAAAAACTGATTCATTAGACAATCAAATCATGAGTAATTATAGGCCAATTTCCATATTACCCTCACTATACAAATCACTAGAAAAGCACATCCACAAAACAACACTAGAGCACTTAGTTCGCCACAAACTAATAGTTGACAGTCAGTCAGGATTTCGGCCACACCCTTTTCAGTTTGCATCAACTAAACAGAAAATGCAGACAAGAAAATCTAGCTGTGGTGGCGGCAGAAGTACAGGCTTTGATCTTTGAGAATTCTTTAGAGGGCGATGCTGTCATTTACACGGATGGTTGGTAGTTCAACGAATGTGAAGTTCATGGGCCTTTATGGCTCAAGCTGGAGGGAGAATTGTAAAGGAAGATTCTGGTGCTTTTGCCTTGACCACAAGTAGTCTGACTATGGAAGTCATGACAGTAAGTAAAGCAATAACATGGCTCGAGACACAAACCTTCACTCTGGCATGTTTCCTTAGCGACCCAATGAGAATGCTCAAGAAAATAGAGATGGGGTAGGTCTGAAGACAGTGGTAGTTGTCTCTGGAGTGGTCATGGCTGAGAAAGATTAGTTTCATTTCCATGCCTGAGCATGCGGGTGTCCACAGAAATGAGCAGGATGACAGGCTTATGGGTAAGGCTACTGTGAAGGACAGATGAGTCATAGACCAGGTTAATATACTGAATACTCAACGAGAAGTAAGTCGTTTGCAGAAACCAAGTGATGACTGTGAATCATCATCCATGGTCAGACTGCGAGAATGGCAAGGGTAGGCATCAGCCAGGCTAAATTATGACAAGTTTAGGTTAGGACACAGAAAACAGATGTTCAAAATAAACAGGTACTCACCCAATACCATGTACACACTTGAGGCAATGTTAATCTTACTGAATGACCAGTAAGTGTTAAGGCATATGGTAAACTCCTCCCTCATTCAGTATCAATTCCTCTCTCATGAAGGTTCTCTAAAGTTTCATAAGAAAAAATAACTATGGCTGTAAATGACACAAGAATATTTTCTATTGTGGAGGGATATGTTATAGTATGAAAGTACAGCATCGTGCATGTATGTATCAAACAAATAACACCACTTTATTGTGACCCATCATTGGAACTCTTTTGCTTTCTAACATTTTTGTTTCCTCCTCAATAGTTTTTCATTTATAAATACAATATATCATTTGCTAACTGCTGCCTTCTCTTTCAAACCTTTGTACCATGTCTATAAAACATAAACACGAAATATGACTAAGGCAGTTTGATGACAGGAAAAACTACACAGAGATACAGGCAAATGTTTGGATCAAATTCTTTATCAAAGAACACATAATAAAAATCAACAAAAAATATATTTGAGAAAAACAAACGAATAACCAACTAGTTCTGATTAGTTTACCGTCTTCAGATCCCAAGTTAAGTATTTTTGTTTTTTGTGGTTCTCTCTTCCTTGTTCATTGGTAAAGACTTTAATCACAATTGTTGCTGTGTCTGTGTGTGTTCTTTCGTTTACTGAGTTTCATTTCCATATGTTGTGTTTATTTTAACTCTGGTATTATCTCGGCAGCAGACAACCTCCTTGTTCAAACACTAGGGGTGGGGGAACAAACCTCCTTGGTTCAACAACACAGGGGACAACCTCCTTGTATCACAACACATAGGGAAAACCTCTCTTGTTCGAACAAACACTAGGGGGAACAACCTCCTTGTTGGTCAAAAAACAACCCTAGGGAACAACCTCCTTGTTCAACAACACCTAGGGCAACCTCCTTGTTCAACAACACTTGAGGGGACAAACCTCCTTGTTAGAGCAACACCTAGGGACAAACCTCCTTGTTCATCAACACTAATGGGCAGAACCTCCTTGTTTCAACAACACACTAGGGACAAACTCCTTGTTCAACAACACTAGGGCCAAACCTCGCTTGTTCAACAACACTAGGGATAACCTCCTTGTTCAACAACACTAGGGACAACCTCCTTGTTCAACAACACTAGGGACAACCTCCTTGTTCAACAACACTAGGACAACCTCCTTGTTCAACAACACTAGGGACAACCTCCTTGTTCAACAACACTAGGGACAACCTCCTTGTTCAACAACACTAGGGACAACCTCCTTGTTCAACAACACTAGGGACAACCTCCTTGTTCAACAACACTAGGGACAACCTCCTTGTTCAACAACACTAGGGACAACCTCCTTGTTCAACAACACTAGGGCACACCTCCTTGTTCAACAACACCTAGGGACAACCTCCTTGTTCAACAACACTAGGGACAACCTCCTTGTTCAACAACACTAGGGACAACCTCCTTGTTCAACAACACTAGGGACAACCTCCTTGTTCAACAACACTAGGGACAACCTCCTTGTTCAACAACACTAAGGGACAACCTCCTTGTTCAACAACACTAGGGACAACTCCTTGTTCAACAACACTAGGGACAACCTCCTTGTTCAACAACACTAGGGACAACCTCCTTGTTCAACAACACTAGGGACAACCTCCTGTTCAACAACACTAGGGACAACCTCCTTGTTTCAACAACACAAGGGACAACTCCTTGTTCAACAACACTAGGGACAACCTCCTTGTTCAACAACACTAGGGACAACCTCCTTGTTCAACAACACTAGGGACAACCTCCTTGTTCAACAACACTAGGACAACCTCCTTGTTCAACAACACTAGGGACAACCTCCTTGTTCAACAACACTAGGGACAACCTCCTTGTTCAACAACACTAGGGACAACCTCCTTGTTCAACAACACTAGGACAACCTCCTTGTTCAACAACACTAGGGACAACCTCCTTGTTCAACAACACTAGGGACAACCTCCTTGTTCAAACAACACTAGGGACAACCTCCTTGTTCAACAACACTAGGGACAACCTCCTTGTTCAACAACACTAGGGACAACCTCCTTGTTCAACAACACTAGGGACAACCTCCTTGTTCACAACACTAGGACAAACCTCCTTGTTCAACAACACTAGGGACAACCTCCTTGTTCAACAACACTAGGACATACCTCCTTGTTCAACAACACTACGGGACAACCTCCTTGTTCAACAACACTAGGGACAACCTCCTTGTTCAACAACACTAGGGACAACCTCCTTGTTCAAACAACACTAGGACAACCTCCTTGTTCAACAACACTAGGGACAACCTCCTTGTTCAACAAACACTAGGGACAACCTCCTTGTTCACAACACTAGGGACAACCTCCTTGTTCAACAACACTAGGGACAACCTCCTTGTTCAACAACACTAGGGACAACCTCCTTGTTCAACAACACTAGGGACACCTCCGTGTTCAACAACACTAGGGACAAACCTCCTTGTTCAACAACACTAGGGACAAACCTCCTTGTTCAACAACACTAAGGGACAACCTCCTTGTTCAACAACACATAGGGACAAACCTCCTTGTTCAACAACACTAGGACAACCTCCTTGTTCAGCAACACTAGGGACAACCTCCTTGTTCAACAACACTAGGGACAACCTCCTTGTTCAACAACACAAGGGACAACCTCCTTGTTCAACAACCACTAGGGACAACCTCCTTGTTCAACAACACTAGGGACAACCTCCTTGTTCAACAACACTAGGGACAACCTCCTTGTTCAACAACACTAGGGACAAACCTCCTTGTTCAACAACACTAGGGACAACCTCCTTGTTCAACAACACAGGGACAACCTCCTTGTTCAACAACACTAGGGACAACCTCCTTGTTCAACAACACTAGGACAACCTCCTTGTTCAACAACACTAGGGACAACCCTCCTTGTTCAACAACACTAGGGACAACCTCCTTGTTCAACAACACTAGGGACAACCTCCTTGTTTCAACAACACTAGGGACAACCTCCTTGTTCAACAACACTAGGGGACAACCTCCTTGTTCAACAACACTATGGGACAACCTCCTTGTTCAACAACACTAGGACAACCTCCTTGTTCAACAACACTAGGGACAACCTCCTTGTTCAACAACACTAGGGACAACCTCCTTGTTCAACAACACTAGGGACAACCTCCTTGTTCAACAACACTAGGGACAACCTCCTTGTTCAACAACACTAGGGACAACCTCCTTGTTCAACAACACTAGGGACAACCTCCTTGTTCAACAACACTAGGGACAACCTCCTTGTTCAACAACACTAGGGACAACCTCCTTGTTCAACAACACTAGGGACAACCTCCTTGTTCAACAACACTAGGGACAACCTCCTTGTTCAACAACACTAGGGACAACCTCCTTGTTCAACAACACTAGGGACAACCTCCTTGTTCAACAACACTAGGGACAACCTCCTTGTTCAACAACACTAGGGACAACCTCCTTGTTCAACAACACTAGGGACAACCTCCTTGTTCAACAACACTAGGGACAACCTCCTTGTTCAACAACACTAGGGACAACCTCCTTGTTCAACAACACTAGGGACAACCTCCTTGTTCAACAACACTAGGGACAACCTCCTTGTTCAACAACACTAGGGACAACCTCCTTGTTCAACAACACTAGGGACAACCTCCTTGTTCAACAACACTAGGGACAACCTCCTTGTTCAACAACACTAGGGACAACCTCCTTGTTCAACAACACTAGGGACAACCTCCTTGTTCAACAACACTAGGGACAACCTCCTTGTTCAACAACACTAGGGACAACCTCCTTGTTCAACAACACTAGGGACAACCTCCTTGTTCAACAACACTAGGGACAACCTCCTTGTTCAACAACACTAGGGACAACCTCCTTGTTCAACAACACTAGGGACAACCTCCTTGTTCAACAACACTAGGGACAACCTCCTTGTTCAACAACACTAGGGACAACCTCCTTGTTCAACAACACTAGGGACAACCTCCTTGTTCAACAACACTAGGGACAACCTCCTTGTTCAACAACACTAGGGACAACCTCCTTGTTCAACAACACTAGGGACAACCTCCTTGTTCAACAACACTAGGGACAACCTCCTTGTTCAACAACACTAGGACAACCTCCTTGTTCAACAACACTAAGGGACAACCTCCTTGTTCAACAACACTAGGGACAACCTCCTTGTTCAACAACACTAGGGACAACCTCCTTGTTCAACAACACTAGGGACAACCTCCTTGTTCAACAACACTAGGGACAACCTCCTTGTTCAACAACACTAGGGACAACCTCCTTGTTCAACAAACACAAGGGACAACCTCCTTGTTCAACAACACTAAGGCTGTCAACCTCCTTGTTCAACAACACTAGGGACAACCTCCTTGTTCAACAACACTAGGGACAACCTCCTTGTTCAACAACACTAGGGACAACCTCCTTGTTCAACAACACTAGGGACAACCTCCTTGTTCAACAACACTAGGGACAACCTTCCTTGTTCAACAACACTAAGGACAACCCTCCTTGTTTCAACACACCTAGGGACAACCTCCTGTTCAACAACCACTAGGGCACAACTCCTTGTTCAACAACACTAGGACAACCTCCTTGTTCAACAACACTAGGGACAACCTCCTTGTTCAACAACACATAGGGACAACCTCCTTGTTCAACAACACCAAGGACAAACTCCTTGTTCAACAACACTAGGGACAACCTCCTTGTTCAACAACACTAGGGACAACCTCCTTGTTCAACAACACTAGGGACAACCTCCTTGTTCAACAACACTAGGGACAACCTCCTTGTTCAACAACACTAGGGACAACCTCCTTGTTCAACAACACTAGGGACAACCTCCTTGTTCAACAACACTTAGGGGCCAACCTCCTTGTTCAACAACACTAGGGACAACCTCCTTGTTCAACAACACTAGGGACAACCTCCTTGTTCAACAACACTAGGGACAACCTCCTTGTTCAACAACACTAGGGACAACCTCCTTGTTCAACAACACTAGGGACAACCTCCTTGTTCAACAACACTAGGGACAACCTCCTTGTTCAACAACACTAGGGACAACCTCCTTGTTCAACAACACTAGGGACACCTCCTTGTTCAACAACACTAGGGACAACCTCCTTGTTCAACAACACTAGGGACAACCTCCTTGTTCAACAACACTAGGGACAACCTCCTTGTTCAACAACACTAGGGGACAACCTCCTTGTTCAACAACACTAAGGGACAACCTCCTGTTCAACAACACTAGGGACAACCTCCTTGTTCAACAACACTAAGGGACAACCTCCTTGTTCAACAACACAAGGGACAACCTCCTTGTTCAACAACACAAGGGACAACCTCCTTGTTCAACAACACTAGGGACAACTCCTTGTTCAACAACACTAGGGACAACCTCCTTGTTCAACAACACTAGGGACAACCTCCTTGTTCAACAACACTAGGGACAACCTCCTTGTTCAACAACACTAAGGGACAACCTCCTTGTTCAACAACACTAGGGACCAACCTCCTTGTTCAACAACACTAGGACAACCTCCTTGTTCAACAACACTAGGACAACCTCCTTGTTCAACAACACTAGGGACAACCTCCTTGTTCAACAACACTAGGGACAACCTCCTTGTTCAACAACACTAGGGACAACCTCCTTGTTCAACAACACTAGGGACAACCTCCTTGTTCAACAACACTAGGGACAACCTCCTTGTTCAACAACACTAGGGACCAACCTCCTTGTTCAACAACACTAGGGGACAACCTCCTTGTTCAACAACACTAGGGACAACCTCCTTGTTCAACAACACTAGGGACAACCTCCTTGTTCAACAACACTAGGGACAACCTCCTTGTTCAACAACACTAAGGGACAACCTCCTTGTTCAACAACACTAGGGACAACCTCCTTGTTCAACAACACTAGGGACAACCTCCTTGTTCAACAACACTAGGGACAACCTCCTTGTTCAAACAACACTAGGGACAACCTCCTTGTTCAACAACACTAGGACAACCTCCTTGTTCAACAACACTAGGGACAACCTCCTTGTTCAACAACACTAGGGACAACCTCCTTGTTCAACAACACTAGGGACACCTCCTTGTTCAACAACACAGGGACAACCTCCTTGTTCAACAACACTAGGGACAACCTCCTTGTTCAACAACACTAGGGACAACCTCCTTGTTCAACAACACTACGGACAACCTCCTTGTTCAACAACACTAGGGACAACCTCCTTGTTCAACAACACAAGGGACAACCTCCTTGTTCAACAACACTAGGGACAACCTCCTTGTTCAACAACACAAGGTTCTCTCACTTTGAACTCAAGCGTGGTCTACACATAGTGCTACTACTTCTAGTGACTGATGTTTGTGTGCATTAGCTTTCCCAATTACCAGTGTCCCTCGCCACCAGGCAAACCAACTCCAACTTCAAAGGTACTTGTAATTTATGTCCCCAAGTCAAGGATGAGAAGTCAACATTGTAGCTCAACTGATCAGTTTAGGGGTTGAACGTGCACCCTCAGCAAACAGGATGTTTAACAACAAGTGCTCTTATTCATGTTGCCATGCTGACCCCTGGGCAGGTCAGTGAGATGACTATTATTTTGTCTATCAATGGTTTCACTAACTGTGATCTATGATGACTATTATTTTGTCTATCAATGGTTTCACTAACTGTGATCTATGATGACTATTATTTTGTCTGGCAATGGTTTCACTAACTGTGATCTATGATGACTATTATTTTGTCTGGCAATGGTTTCACTAACTGTGATCTATGATGACTATTATTTTGTCTGGCAATGGTTTCACTAACTGTGATCTATGATGACTATTATTTTGTCTGGCAATGGTTTCACTAACTGTGATCTATGATGACTATTATTTTGTCTGGCAATGGTTTCACTAACTGTGATCTATGATGACTATTATTTTGTCTGGCAATGGTTTCACTAACTGTGATCTATGATGACTATTATTTTGTCTGGCAATGGTTTCACTAACTGTGATCTATGATGACTATTATTTTGTCTGGCAATGGTTTCACTAACTGTGATCTATGATGACTATTATTTTGTCTGGCAATGGTTTCACTAACTGTGATCTATGATGACTATTATTTTGTCTGGCAATGGTTTCACTAACTGTGATCTATGATGACTATTATTTTGTCTGGCAATGGTTTCACTAACTGTGATCTATGATGACTATTATTTTGTCTGGCAATGGTTTCACTAACTGTGATCTATGATGACTATTATTTTGTCTGGCAATGGTTTCACTAACTGTGATCTATGATGACTATTATTTTGTCTGGCAATGGTTTCACTAACTGTGATCTATGATGACTATTATTTTGTCTGGCAATGGTTTCACTAACTGTGATCTATGATGACTATTATTTTGTCTGGCAATGGTTTCACTAACTGTGATCTATGATGACTATTATTTTGTCTGGCAATGGTTTCACTAACTGTGATCTATGATGACTATTATTTTGTCTGGCAATGGTTTCACTAACTGTGATCTATGATGACTATTATTTTGTCTGGCAATGGTTTCACTAACTGTGATCTATGATGACTATTATTTTGTCTGGCAATGGTTTCACTAACTGTGATCTATGATGACTATTATTTTGTCTGGCAATGGTTTCACTAACTGTGATCTATGATGACTATTATTTTGTCTGGCAATGGTTTCACTAACTGTGATCTATGATGACTATTATTTTGTCTGGCAATGGTTTCACTAACTGTGATCTATGATGACTATTATTTTGTCTGGCAATGGTTTCACTAACTGTGATCTATGATGACTATTATTTTGTCTGGCAATGGTTTCACTAACTGTGATCTATGATGACTATTATTTTGTCTGGCAATGGTTTCACTAACTGTGATCTATGATGACTATTATTTTGTCTGGCAATGGTTTCACTAACTGTGATCTATGATGACTATTATTTTGTCTGGCAATGGTTTCACTAACTGTGATCTATGATGACTATTATTTTGTCTGGCAATGGTTTCACTAACTGTGATCTATGACACTAATTATAAACATGAGCACAAAGGTTGCAATTCCTTTTTTGGTATAATTATTAACTCTATCATTCTGCTCTTTTAGTGATTAATCCAACAAATAACACTGTTGAAATTAGCGTTAGGGAATATAAAATGCTTAACAATCCACTTACATGCAAGCACATTAATGTTTTATTTCAGCAAATGCTTCTACATTTCAGTATTTCTTTCCAACAAAAATAAAATGTATGTAGAAGACATGTTTTCATAGTAATGTTTTAACCAGCCAACAAACTATGTGGTAAAACTAGTGTCTCACAACATCAACAGGTTTTCACAGTTCCATGTGTGATAGTGTCTCACAACATCAACAGGTTTTCACAGTTCCATGTGTGATAGTGTCTCACAACATCAACAGGTTTTCACAGTTCATGTGTGATAGTGTCTCACAACATCAACAGGTTTTCACAGTTCCATGTGTGATAGTGTCTCACAACATCAACAGGTTTTCACAGTTCCACGTGTGATAGTGTCGGTGAAGTCTCTGTGAAATGATTATCCAGACAGCATTTTGTAGTTTACACAGTATCTGTTTTTGGTGATTGATGCAAATCATTTCTCAAAATATAACACTAAAATTAAACAGATTAACAAAATTAAAGATAATAATGTAGGTCAGCATCTCTGAGAGATGTTCCATAAACTGGTCTTTTGGACTTAAATGTTGATTTCTCATCCTTGATTTGGGAACGTAAATCACAAGTACCTCAGAAGTCAGATAGGGTTCACATGATGGCAAGAAAACTGGTAATAGGGAAAGCTAATCCTCATGCAAAACCAGTTCAGTGTACAATATATTAGTAGTAACTACTAGTAGCACATGTGTGGTCTGCACAAGGTTAACATTTTCACACACGCACGCATGCAAGCACGCGTGCGCGCACACACACACACACACACACACATATATATAATTATGATTATGCCAGGTCTTAGTCATATATGACTTGGCGACCATATGACAGTAGACAGTACTTCCTGTTTTCTGTTAGAGTCGAATGTTGGCCATTGGTCACCATACTTGACACCCCACATTGTGAAAACAGCTTCAGGCAGATAAGAGCAATTGGGAGGGTACAAGCCTTATCCTGGTGCCAGGTAATTCAACTTAAGACAGAATGTCACGGGCCTGGGCAGACCAGGCTCTAAGCCGTGGTCGGCAACTGATATAGGATCAATGTCCCAACAGGCTGACAATTAGAGCATTCACAACAATGTATTCCCATAGTGAATCTAAACACAGAAGCCACTAACAATATGTTGCACGATTTATTGCCTGACATAGTTAGAGCATTGCTGCTGTTGCAGCTTGTCTTGTTCCACATGTATTGGTGTCACCTTTCTTCTGGGGTAAACTAGGCAGACTGAGAGAGGGATCATGCTGCATGGGCAACTCATGGTCTCTGGGGTAAACTAGGCAGGCTGAGAGAGGGGATCATGCTGCATGGGCAACTCATGATCTCTGGGGTAAACTAGGCAGACTGAGAGAGGGATCATGCTGCATGGGCAACTCATGGTCTCTGGGGTAAACTAGGCAGGCTGAGAGAGGGGATCATGCTGCATGGGCAACTCAGTATCTCTGGGGTAAACTAGGCAGGCTGAGAGAGGGATCATGCTGCATGGGCAACTCATGGTCTCTGGGGTAAACTAGGCATGCTGAGAGAGGGGATCATGCTGCATGGGCAACTCATGATCTCTGGGGTAAACTAGGCAGACTGAGAGAGGGGATCATGCTGCATGGGCAACTCATGATCTCTACAATTCAGCTCAGGATTTGTGCTATGGAGAGGTATAACTCTATCCCTGGCTCCCACCATGAGTTGTAATTATATTATTTTGCCTTTTTTTCAAAGCACAATGTCAAGACGGCAAGATGCTAGTGACTGATTATTATTATTATTATTATTATTATTATTATTATTATTACTACTAGCTGACCCAGCTCGGCTTCGCCCAGACCCTGATGGGGAGCATCTCATTTAATTCATATAAGTAGTCATATAAGTTCCCGTTCCCGACTGTCTGTCTGTCTGTTTATCTATCTATCTGTCTGTCTGTCTGACCCGGCCAAGCCCATGGTGGAGAGCATCTCATTTAAATCATATAAGTAGTCATATAAGATCCCGTTCCCGACTATCTGTTTGTCTGTCTGTCTGTCTGTCTTGGGTAAATGGAGGAGGGAGGAGGAAGAGGAAGGTGGAGGAGGGAAGAAGAGGAGGAGACAGGAGGAGTAGGGAGGAATAGGAGGGAGGAGGAGGGATGAGGGAGGAATAGGGGGGGAGGAGGAGGGAGGAGGAAGAGGGAGAAGGAGGGAGCAGGAGAACGCAGGAGGAGGAGGGAGGAGGAGGAGAGAGTAGGAGTAGAAAGGAGGCGGAGGGAGAAGGAAGAGGGAGAAGGAAGAGGGAGGAGAAGGAGGGGGAGGGAAGAGGGGGGAGGAGGAGGAGGGAGGAGGAGGAATGTGAAGGGAGGAGGAGGGAGGAGGGAGGAGGAGAGAGGAGGAGGAGGAGGGAGGATGAGGAGGGAGGGGGAGGAAGAGGGAGGAGGAGGAATGTGAAGGGAGGAGGTAGAGGGAGGAGGAGGAGGAGGGATGAGGAGGAGAGGGAGCAGGAGAAAGGAGGAGAAAGAGGAGGAGGGATGAGGGGAAGGAGGGAGGAGGAGGAGAAGGGAGGAGGAGGGCGAAGGAGGAAGGAAGAGGAGTGATTGGGAGGAAGGAGGAGGTAGGTGGAGGAAGAGGGAGGAGGAGGGAGGAGGAGGAGGGAGGAGGAAGAGAGTGGAGGAGGGAGGAAGAGATAGGCGGAGAGAGGAGGATGGAGGAGAAGAAGTAGGGAGGAATAGGAGGGAGGAGGAGGGATTAAGAGGAGGAGAGGGAAAGAGGAGAAGGAGGAGGAGGGAGGAGGAGGAGGGTGAAGGAGGAGGAGGAAGGAGGAGGAAGAGGGAGGAGGGGGAGGAGGAAAACGCAGGAGGAGGATGGGAGGAGGAGGAGGGAGGAGGAGGAAGAGGGATGAGGAGGGAGGAGGAGGGTGAATGAGGACGAGGAAGGAGGAGGAAGAGGGAGGAGGAGGGAGGAGGAAAACACAGGAGGAGGATGGGGAGGAGGAGTAGGGAGGAGGAGGAAGAGGAATGAGGAGGTAGGAGGAAGGAGGAGGGAGGTGAAGGAGGAGGAGGAAGGAGGAGGAAGAGGGAGGAGGGGGAGGAGGAGGCAGGAGGAAAACGCAGGAGGAGGATGGGGAGGAGGAGTAGGGAGGAGGAGGAGAGAGGAGGAGGGAGAAGGAGGAGGGAGGAATAGGTAGAAGGAGGGAGAAGGAGGAGGGAGGAGGAGAAGGAGGAGGAATGATGAGGAGGGAGGAGGAGATAGGCGGAGAGAGGAGGATGGAGGAGAAGAAGTAGGGAGGAATAGGAGGAAGGAGGAGGGATTAAGAGGAGGAGAGGGAAAGAGGAGAAGGAGGAGGAGGGAGGAGGAGGAAGAGGGATGAGGAGGGAGGAGGAAGGAGGGTGAAGGAGGAGGAGGAAGAGGGAGGAGGGGGAGGAGGAGGGAGGAGGTAGACGGAGGAGGTAGAGGGAGGAAAAGGGAGGAGGGAGGAGGAGAGAGGAGGGAGGGGGAGGAGGAAGGATGAGGAGGTGGAGAGGGAGGAGGAGGGAGAAGGGAGGGAGGAGGAGGAGGGAGGAGAAGGGAAGAGGAGGGATGAGGAGGAGGGAGGTGGAGAGGGAGGAGGAGGGAGAAGGGAGGGGGAGGGAGGAGGAGGGAGGATGTAGAGGGAGGAGGAGGAAGAGAGGAGGCGGAGGAAGAGGAAGGAGGAGGGAGGAGAAGGAAGGAGGAGGAAGAAGGAGGAGGGAAAGAGGGAGGGATGGAGGAGGGAGAGGGAGGAGGGAGGAAGAGGGAGCAGGAGGGAGAGGGAGGAGGGGAAGAGGAAGAGGAGGGGAGAGGAGGAGGGAGGAGGCGGAAGGAGAAGAAGGAAGGAGGAGGAGGGAGGGAGGATGAGGGAGAATGAGGAGGGGAGGAAGGAAAGGGATGTGGAAGAGGAGGAGGGAGGAGGAGGAGGGGGTGGAGGAAGGAGGTATTGGGAGGAGGAGGTAGAGGGAGGAGGAGGAGGAAGAGGAGGAGAAAGGAGGAGGAGGAGGAGGTAGAGGGAGGAGGTGGGAGGAGGTAGGAAGAGGGAGAAGAAGGGAGAAGGAGGAGGAGGATGAGGGAGAAGGAGGCAGGAGGAGGAGGAGGGATTCAGGAGGAGGAGGAAGGAGAGAGAGGAGGAGGGAAAAGGAGGGAGGAGGGGGGAGGAGGCGGAGGGAGTAGGAGGGAGGAGGATGGAGGAGGAGAGGATAGGAACAGGGAGAAGGAGGAGGGAGAGGGAGGAGGTAGAGGGAGGAGGAAGAGGAGGAGAGAGGAGGAGGAGGGAGTTCGCCATTCCGAATTCATACTCGTCTAGGTTCTGTGATTTCGGTCCTTCCATTGATTAGTTAGTTAGTTAGTTAGTCGACAGATCATCCTCGTTGCACATCGAACCATTCAGTCCATAAGTGCTCGGATCCCCTCCTCAGCAAATCCCGCAGCGTGTAGCGGCTAACGACGCCAGTTCTGTGTTGGTTTATCAATCTTCTTTGGCTTCCTGCGTAGTGTTCTTGTTTGGCCACCCCTCTTTTAATTTGCTGCTCCCGCAGTCTGGCCATTGTTGTAGATTCACAGTCATCACTTGGTTCTCGCAAAAGTCTCACTTCTCGTAGAGCATTCAGAATGTCAGCCTGGTCCATGGCGCGTCCGCCCTCCACAGTAGCCTCACCTGCGAGCTTGTCAGCCCGCTCATTTCCTTGTACTCCCGCATGACCTGGCACGAAGATGAAACTAATCTTTGCCAGCCGAGACCGCTTCAGAGGCAGCAACCACTCTCTTCGGATCGACCCCTCCTCTATCCTCTTGATCATGTTCATTGAGTCGCTAAGGAAACAAGCCCTAGTGAATGTCTGTGTCTCGAGCCATGTTATTGCTTTACTTACTGCCATGACTTCCATGGTCAGGCTACTTGTGGTTTCAGTGAAAGCACCAGAGTCCTCCTTCACAATTCTCCCTCCGGCCCGAGCTGTAAAGGCCCATGAGCTTCTCACATGTCGGACGACCGACCCATCTGTGTAGATGACCGCGTCACCGTCTAGCGAATTCTCGAAAATCAACGCTTGTACTTCAGCCTCAACAGCAGCCGGATTTTCTTGTCTGCATTTTCTATCTAGTTGGATGCACACTGAAAAGGATGTGCAGAAGTCTGTTGGCACTTGCACCCACTCCTCGCCAGGTTCTAAGTCCTCAAGTGAACACACCTGTTGAAGAATGTCTTCGGCTTGACCCATCCACGACCGTCCTCTTTTTAACCTGCTGCCCTTCACCTTCCTAATTTCACTATGCAGTGGATGTTGTGTGTTTGCGTTAATTCTGAGGTAGGCGCGTGCCCTGCAAACTTGTATTCTCTCTTCAATGGTTGGAAAATCAAGAAGGTAGCGCATCGCCCTGCATGCTGTATCTCTTGTACATCCAAGAATAATGCGCATTGCTTCATTCTGTATCCTTTCCATCCTTTCTATCTGCTTATGGCTGAGAGTCAGGATTGCCATTGCATACTCCAAAACAGACATGACCAGCCCCTCGTACAGAAGACATAGATGGCGCTGCTCACAGTTTGCTGCCGCCATCACCCGCATCGCTGCCAAACCCCGCTTGGCCTTTGTTATCACCTGGTCTATGTGCACATTATAAGCAAGGCTTCGATCAAACCGTATCCCCAGGTAATTCATTGCCTGCGTTCTTTCCACCGTCTCTGAACACAGCATTACAGTTGGTGTTGGATTGTTGACAATATGATTATTCAACGAGAACCAAGTCACTGTTGCCTTTGTTGGGTTGACCATTGCCCCAGCTTCATCACACCAAGTACTTATGCGATTGAGTTCGGTTTGTAGTTCCACAGCTACCTCCTCTCTATCCTTACCCTGACGATACACTAAAACATCATCGGCATACGACAATGTCCTGCCTGGTCCAGTGATCTGCTCACTGGTGATTCTCACTGTATAGGCGTTGAACAGTACCGGAGATAATGGCGATCCCTGTGGTAGGCCAGGATATATTGTTGTTGGTTCCGAAGTCCAACTGCCACATCTAAAAACTACTTTCCGTTGGTAGAGGGCTGCAGCGATCCAACTAAGGAGGAATGGACTTACGTTTAGTTCAAGAAGCTGAAACATTAAAAAATCCAGTGGTACTCTGTTGTATGCGTCCTCAAGATCAATCGCTGCAGCAACGGTTTCAGTGCCTGCGTGGAAACCTTCATAGACATCCTGGGCAAAGACTGCTGCATTGGTCCAGGTTTCTCTTTTTGGACGGTACCCACCCAGGGTAGGTGGGAAAACACCTTGCCTCTCTAGTTGGCTTGATATTTTCCTGGCAATTACCTTCTCCAGCAGCTTGCCTATTGTATTCTGCATGGTTATAATTCGATATCCCTGAATTTTTTTGTGGTCTTTGTCAGGCTTCGGCAAGGGAATCAGATAGCTGTGTAACCATTCCTCCTTGATGCTAGCACTCCCTATACTGTTGTTGTACATGTCTGCTAGTTTCTCTAGCTCATTGTCGGTACACCTATTTATGTCGTCGTATCTTATGCCATCAGGACCTGGAGCACTGTTTTTTGATCGTCGAAGCACAGCCTTGATTTCTTTCACTGTCACTGTGTCTTCCTCCGAAGTGTTCTGGGCCTTGCATCTGTCTGAGGTGACCTCCTTGGCCAGATTTCGGCCTCCCATGTCTGTCTGGTTGCCCTGCTCAAGGTAGCGTTCAAAGAGGGCTTTGCCCTTGTCCTCATCAGTCCTCTGCCAGGTGAGGTCAGCACCTTGGAAGTCTGAAATGCTCTTATTCTTGACTACACCACTCATGCTTTTATGTAGTCGCCAGAACAATTTCAGTGACTTGTCTGTGCTTACTCTTTGACACACCTCTGCCCATTTTTCGCTTTTAACCACCTTGACCAGTTGTTTGAAATAGCTTACTTTTGTGTGCATCTCTCTTTCTAAGTGCAAGCAGGGACTAGGATGACCAGCTCTGTTCTTCTTGGCATTTTGCCATCTCCTTACAGCACTACGCTTATCCACCCAAGCCTTCTCCACCTCGAAACTCCACCACGGTGGCTGCTCCCAGCTTTTTTTCCTGCCCTGAAACGTTCTGCGCTTGTCACGTCTTATTTTACTCACCACATCTTGCCCTGTACTGTCATACTGGAACGTCTTTACCTTTAGCTTGTGCTGCCTGGTTCTGCCTTTCTCCACCAATATGCTGCACGGGTGGTGGTCGCTGCCATGGTGTCCTAGGACACCCCATCTACACACTGTAGTGAGTGAAGGTGAAACTAGCGCCAGATCAATAGCACTGTCCTCATCGCCCGGACGGCTTGCTGTCCTGGTGACACAGCCACTGTTAATACAAACCAGGTCGATGGTTTCCAGTGCAGTCTCGAGCTCCTCCCCTTGTGTATTGGAGGAAGTGTTTCCCCATGCTCTGCCCTTAGCGTTGAAGTCACCACAGAAAATAACATTTCTCTCTTGGCCTAATATGCCACTTAAGCACTGCCACTTCTGGGCGTCCATACTCGCATTGCGGGCATAAACATTAACCAACACGAATGGTATACTGGAATGAACTCTCAACGCCTGTATTTGTATATCGTCACTGTCCCAACTGGACATGTCTAGCTCTGACGCCACCATGCTGTCGCGAACGAGAATCGCCGTTCCCAGATGTCGTCTGTTGTAGAAACATTTGAAGCCGGCAATTCGGAGTAGCTGATCGCCCAGTCTCGTCTCCTGGAGTGCTACAATGTCGTTCCTGTAAACTAGGGTTTCTAAAATAGAGCCCCGTTGTTTTACACTGGCACAGTTCCAATATAGAATACGGATAGTTCCTGAGTCCTAGACGGTGACACTTGAGTCTAAAACGCCTCAAACCACCGCGCTTACCTTGTTTCTTTGTCCCTGCGCGGCTACCGCGCCGCTTCGTTATGTTGACTGCTGGCCCATCGGAAAACACACGTTGTTCCGCCATGTTGAAAAACGTAAACACAGACTGATTTGAACCACACACGCTGCTAAAAATTCACTCAAGGATGGCTTCGCTCGATGCACGAACTCCGTAGCACCCGCGCAGATCTTGAGTAGAAACTCCTGGTTTTACATCCTGGCACACCAATTACACGCAAGAGATGAATAAATCCATCTCCTACGCGAAAAAGTTAACGAACACAAAACAACACGACCGTCCGTCGCCATCTTGAAACCGGAAGAGCCTTCCATTGATTGTTCTTCCCTTCTACATGACTGTAGATAACTTCCTTACACATAAAAAGATGAAGTGTTATTGATATTGCCGTGGCATGGAGGAATATCAGCAGCAGAGTTGATCCAGAAAACCAAAGACCGAGATCTATGAAGAGCAATGAACGCCTACACGGCACGGCACTTGATGATGATGATGATTGCCGTGTGACGATTCTGTGTAGTCACGTCATTTTCTTCCCTTTCCCTAGCGTTTTGGTTCGGGGATTCTTTCATCATCATCTTCATATATTTACGTACGTATTTTGGGAGTGGGAGGAAGGAGGAGGAGGAAGAAGAAAAAAAAATACGACAGTTGGCAGCTCTGGAATGAAAGGAAGGCGTGTAGAAAATTTCATCTCAATCGGATTTGCCATTCGCGAACACATAAAGGACATACATAGATACATAAATACAGACAAACAGACGATCCTAATTTATATATAAGATTATTATTAATACGTCAGTTTACATTTTGATTTTGCACATTCATCAGTATTATACACACTAATTTATTGTTGTTGAAAAAATAAAATAAAGTAGCATTAATATTATATTATAAAAGTGCTTTCACCATTCCTAAAGCTAACTGCATATCCTTTACAGGACGCTGCAATCCACCTAGTATGTATTACCTGTTTGTGATCTATTAGATTAGGCTTGGGGGATGAGTGGTCTGTAGGTATGGTGTCCGCCTCGAGTGCTGGAGGTCCCAGGTTTAAGACCAGGATTTTTTCACGTGGACTTCTAGTAACAAAATTTTTCCTGATCTCTGGGTAGTGAGATCGGCCGCCCATGTGTATTGTTGCGCACGTAAAAAATCCCTTGGCGGTTGGAATCGAACAAGAGTAGCCTAACAGTGCTGCCGGGTAATATTTTGAGTTAAAAATCTACCCAAAATATTTCAGGATCTTCGCCGGTGATACAGAGTTCGTGCACTGAGCTCAGATTCTCTGGACTCAGGCTTGAGTTAGGAGTAGAGCGGAGCACTTATGGGTTACACCTGCGTACAGTGATGTTGATCTGTCGATTAAACTAAACTAATCTAAACTAACTTAGATTAGGCAATTTTACTTTCCGTAGTTTGCCACTTATTTCTGAATGACAGATGCCTGATACTATTAAATTACATGCAAAAACTTCAAAAAGTGATCTATTTCAAAATCGCCTGTGTTGATTTCCAACTTTCGGCCATTTATGAGTAAGTATGTCGGGGATTTAGCTAACCTCGAAGCTATAGACACTGACATTGTTTGTTATGTATTGGGAAATAAGAGAGCGTTCTAGCTCTTAAACTGCCGGTACGCTGAGGATAAGATAGCGCGCGCGATCGTTTCCTACACCCATTAGTTCAGACTTTTGAAGTTAACCCTTAGACCCCGGCCAGGCCGATTTACTGGCCCTTCAGCGGCCATCTTGCTCTTTTGAAAAAGACGGAGTGTCCAGAAATCGGCCCTGTTTGTAAGAACTGCTATGATTGGTGTGCTTTTAATAGTACAGACCAATCAAATGCTTCCTTGCAATCGTCAGCCATTTTAGCCGCCACATTTCCGTTTCTAGCGTGATTCAGACAAGTGGTCATTACTTTGTGCAGTTTTTTTCCAAAGTAACCCATTTTTTGTGGATTTGTGATTTCTAAAATGGCCAGCTTTGAACCCGAAGATGTACTAGCATTGACTAGCTCTGATAGTAGCGATTTTGTCAGTTCAGGACTGTCAGATAATGACATTAGTGATACAGAAAGTGCCCATGAGGATTTCAACCTCGTGTCCCCGTAGTTTTGTGTATTGTGAATAAAGAAGATTGTTTTATCTATACCCTTTCATGGCAATGGCCGGACCAAAAAACATGTCACCAGTTGATAGCCAACCTATTACAAATGTCAATAGGTGTTTTTTATTTAACCATAAGTGTTTAAAATTATTCTAAAGTGGTGTAGGTATTCAATGAGGAAATTTTAGGTGAGTACCATTTTTAAAAAATATTTAGTACCAATTCATACATAGTGCCAATAGTGGTATGAAATATTTTATTTTTCACAAAATACAAATCAGGTTATCAAATTTGCGTAAACATGAATAAAACAACTTCAATCATACACAGAAATAAACTTTACTATATCCTCTTTAAGAATATATATACTTGTATATATCTATATAGGGTTCTAATATTTTTTTTTGAATTTATAAAATTGTCACTTCAGTCATTTCTGTACTCCAAAAAAATGTCTCGGTCTTCTTCAGAGGGAAACCTAAATTTGGCCCAATGTTGTTCCGTCCTAAAAGGGTTAATCACTGAATTCTCATTCAGAACTGAGAAAGCAATGGTGGCAAAACTGACTAAACATTTTAAAAATTTTTTTAAATTGCCTAGAAAATAAACCTGGTGTGGGGATGGTCGCAACGTCCTGCAAAAGACATGCAATTTTAAAATTCAAATGATGATAATTAATAACTATACTCCAAATTGACATATTTATTATTAATTTGTATATTAAAATTTAAATTATTATTATTACCGTTTTATTTTTACTATTTTAATTTAATGATCCGGTTGGATGTTGTGTAGAGAGGGGGAAACTGCCTGCTACCTACTGCTAGCGTTTCGTTTAATAAAATAACTGACATTACCGAACATCATTCCACTATTTAAGTGAGCTAAACTTAAACAAATAAAACTGACTTCTCACAAATGTAGGCCTGAATGTAGCTCAAGTTGTTGTGAATAAATGCTGAGATCTCCACGTCAAACAGCGGGCAGTTTTCAATGATAGCATAAAGGCGAATGTAGTTTTCTACGAACTCAGTCACATGACTATCCATCCAACATGTCATTCATTCATTCATTCATTCATTCATTCATAGGGACGCAGAGGTGTTTCCAAGGCACCAGGGCCGGGTTATATACTGGCCAAGATCTATTGACGCGTCCTCGTCGAGCGTCCTTGGCAACAGGTCCCTTCGGGGTCCTGGCTAAAGTCAGTAGGATCGCCGATTCCTCCGAAGTCGGAGAGTGTCTGCCTGTACGGCGAGGATTCACCAGTCTGCACACCAATAAGCCAGACATGGGACAACGGATACTCACGCAAAACTCAGGTCCTGTATGACATCACACTGATGTTGGACAACAGGATGCCTTCATCCGACATACAGGACTTCACGTTGGAGCTCAAGCCAACGAACACAAGCAAGCAAGCATTCATTCATTCATTCATTCAGTAGCATGTCCTTTGCAGAACCTCGCTCCCATAACAACCTTCCGGAAAACCTCTCTATCACAAGCAAGATGTCCCGCTTCTGATACACCCATCTGGAGATCATCCGCCACATCCTGCACGCATCTTCTCTTTGGCCTTCCTCTTCCTCTCTTCCTAGGCATATACCCCTCCATTATTGTTCTCTCAACGGTTGAGAACAGGCTGTCCGCAGTGCAATGACGATGCCCCAACTTATAACTGATAACTGATTGTTCTCTCAAAAGCAGCTGACAAAATGCTAATGTTGACTGCAACGTCCTGTAAGGGATATGAAAAAAAAATAGTTCTCCCCAAACTTTCGTGACGTTTCAAGTGACCAAAATATTAAAATTTTCTTTATTTTATCAACCAACCCTCTTCAGTATTCAGCTCTTGAAGTATGGATGCTTTTATTCTTTTCTTTACCCAAGATATTCTTAGAACCTGTCAATAACATGTATGTTTAAAGACATTTATTCGCTGTTCAGCTTCTTTAGTCCAGGTCTCACATGTGTACGTTGCAATGGGAAAAATGTACGCTCTTAAAAATCTAATATTTGTAGTTCTGTCAGTCCCACTCCATAATTTATTCCAATGTTTTAGTCTTTGAAGAGTAATTGATAGTCGTCGTTTAATTTCTTTCATTGTGTCACCATCGTTGGTAATAAATGCCAAAAAGCGCATTTCCACAGACAGATGTTTTTTTTTTTTTCAGTCTGTGTGCTCATTGTCCACGCTTCACGTCCATACAAACGTAGCACCTCAACATTCTTTTTCTCGTTGCAATTGACATCTGTTTATTGGTCAGTATGTTTGTCATCCTGCTAGAAGGTGCCACATGGCGTTTAGACAGAATGACGTCATCGGAAAAGGCGGTAGAAAATCATATAGGGAAAACCCACAAGAAGCTAGGAAACTGTCGGTAAACAACAAAAACGTGAGGGTGACGTCAGATGACAACAGGAAGGACATGGATTGGGAATGTAAGAGCAGGCAATGTAAATGCAAATGTTGGCGATAGAATAGTGTTGGCACATAAAGAAGTGGCTGCGACGGAGATAGCAGGGAAAGAAGATATACAGGGATTTCTACAACGTGTCGCTACAGAACTTACGGGAGTACATAGACCTATATTGTGCAGAGCGGCAAAGGAGAACTTCAGGCAGAATGACAGAAGGGCAATGGAAGATACGAAGGTACAATATCTATGTAAGCAGGTTAGTGTTGAGTATCAATGAGTTCCTGTAAATAGAACTAGGTTCCGTTTGGCAACAACAAGCACCTAGGTACGGATAGAATTGATAGAACATCTCAAACTGACCGTGAGCTCTTATTAAATGTTATTACTTATCAACATCTTCAGCATGGCCAAAGTCATTTACCTTGCGGTTCCAGCGTTGAACATTTGTTCATTTTGCTTTTACGATTGTTGTGTCGAGCCAGACATTTAAGTGACATACTATTTGCTCAGTTTCGTTCAACAGTTTAAGAAGACGCCGGACTTATAGTGTGGCACCATCGCCATGGCGATCTTGTTCAAATCTCTTCAAGGCATCTCCCATCAGATGTTATGACTGTTTTGAGATAATTGTACCTATTCACTTGTTTAAGAATATTCCCAGTTACTTGTATATAACTTGTATATTACATGATGGGATTTCTTTATTTCTAGTGACGACCATAATATGTGTCTTTTTATAATTTAATTCTAACCCTAGTTGTTCACTGTGTACAACAACCCCATCTACTAAATGTTGCAGATCCTGCTCATTGTCTGCACATCTAATATTGCAAGATTTTTTGCCTGGCATATTTCGCTGCATCTCGTCAGGTACATATTCCAGAATTCACACAACATTAAGTAAATTAACTAGATAAACCCTTCAAGCTGAAATATACACATGTTCGCACAGTAATGTCCGTTGTCTACCACGGTAATTCTAAGCTGACTAACATGTCTTTCTGTTTGCACAAATCTGGCTTGCGTTGATTGATCATTATTGCTTCTGCAAACTTTAACAATCGATCGGCGCCCGGTGGCGATAGATAAGCCTAACATGACGACCAGACGATCGGCAAGGACACAGGCGCACGCAGAAGGCGTTTAAAATGTGACAGATTGGGTATCGGTAACGTTCGAGTACTGTACTGGAACTGTGCATCATTTAGTCAACGCCGACCCATTCTTGAAAAACTACTCTACGGAAACGATATTGTAGTCTTACAAGAAACACAGCTCGGCGACGGAACATTCAATGTCGCTGGATTTCAGGGATTCTTTAACAGGCGGCACCTCGGACAGGTCATTCTGGTCCGCGACAACATACTGGTGTCTGAGATCGATATGTCCGCCTGGAACAGTGATGCCCTGCAAGTGCAGGCTTTAAGAATAATGACGCCAGTGCAGCTTGTAATCGTGAACGTTTATGCGCGAAATGGGAAGGTCGACGTGCGACAATGGCAGAGTTTGTTCGATATGGATGAAAGGCATATCACTACTGTGGGGACTTCAATGCCAGAGGCAGTCAATGGGGGAATTGCATCACCAATAGACAGGGAGAAGATCTGGAGGACGCCCTGGCATCTGCTGCCCTAATCTGTCTGAATGATGGAAGGTCACTAGAATAGCCACTCGACCAGGTGACTCTGACAGCGTCATTGACTTGGCTCTGGTGTCGCCCACCATCGTACCAAGGTGCCGGTGGGGCACACTGGGATACCACGATAGTGACCACTACCCTTGTGTCATCCTGATCAAGAAAGACAGGGCCATGAGTCAAAGAAACAAGACAAATGCCTTCCCGTATGACAACACTGGTCAAGACGCCACAAGCAAGATCAGAAGAAGAAAACTAACTTCCTCCCGCAGGAGACAAGAAAGACGGTTGCAGCCACCATGGTGGAATGGAGAGGTCGAGAAGGCATGGCTGGGAACGAGACAGGCTGTCAAAGACTGGCAAAAGGCCAGAAAGGCTAACATGCCACAGGTTGAGTTGGCAAACCTGAAGACTGAGGTCGATAGGACGACGACTTTATTCAAATCCTGCGCTAAACAGGCCAAGGCCGAGAAATGGGACGAGTTCTGCAGGAAGGTGTGCTCCGAGCGATCTCTTACGACATTCTGGCGCCTCCATAAGAGCATGAACGGTGCTGCACAACGTAGGGGTATTCCAGACTTTCAAGGCACAGACCTCACATGGAAAAAGTCGGATGCGGATAAAGGTAAGGCCCTTCTTGCACGCTACATAGAACAGACTGACCAGAAAGACGAGCCCGCCAGACAGAGGACCACAACGACACTATCTCATTTGTGCGAGGGGGTCGGGACAGACGAAGAATGGATAATCACAGCTGAGACAATACGTGCGATGCTCAAGAAATCACCTAACACCGCCCCAGGCCCAGACGGCATCCGATATGGTGACCTACTGGTGATATCAGATGATGACATGGAAGAACTGGCCAGAGAATTCAACACCAGTATCCAGAGGGGTCAGATCAAAGAAGAATGGCTACACAGCTACTTGCTGCCGCTGCCAAAACCGAACAAAGACCACTTCCAAGATAAGCGGCTACATAATCATTACGATGCAGAACACTGCTGGCAAGCTACTGGAGAAAATTGTAGCACACAGACTTGCTTGTGACTTGGAACAGCTCGGCTGCTTCCCGCCCACACTTGGAGGATACAGACGCAACAAAGAGTCATGGCTGAATGCGGCGGTCTTTGCTCAAGATGTTTACGAAGGATTTCAGGTCAGAGAAGAGACATGTGCGGCCGCCATAGACTTAGAGGACGCATATAATAGAGTATCTTTCGAGCACTTGATGCAAACCCTCCTCAGACTGAAAGTGCACCCTCACCTTGTACGATGGATAGCTGCAGTTCTGCTCCAAAGGAAGGTGGTGCTAAGATGCGGGAGTTGGTCTTCTGAGCCGATAACGATATGTCCAGGATTGCCGCAGGGTTCACCACTGTCACCAGTACTATTCAACGTGTATACGGTGCCGATCACTGAACAACAGTTGGACGGGAGGGGTAGGACTCTGTCATTCGTTGACGACATCCTCGTGTATCGACAGGGTCGAGATAGACAGGCGGTTGCCAATGATATGCAGGGCGAACTAGATCGAATTTCCTCATGGTGTGCTGATGCCGATGCCCTTGTCAACCCTGCAAAGGCATCGGTTACATGGTTCTCCCTAAACAACCATATTGTGAAAACAGACCTGCCGGCAGTAAGAATGGATGGGAGCATTTTGAGTAGAACCCAGTCAATGACATATCTTGGCGTGAGGCTTGATCGTAGCCTGTCCTTCAGAGATCATGTCGATTATGTCATAACGAAGGCTCGAAAAGGTCTGTCAGCAATGAGAGTCATGGCGACTGCCAATATCGAGCAAAGACTGCTAATACTTCTGTTCCAAGGACTTGTGCTTTCACGCATCGAGTATGCCCTGGCCATCCTCACTGTCAGCCCTACACAGATTGGAAGACTTGAAAAGGTACAAAACGAAGCCATGCGCATCATTTTGGGCTGCACGAGAGACACCAGCTGTGTAGCAATGAGATACCTCCTTGACTTCCCGACAATGGAACACAGGATCAAGATCTGGAGAGCTCGTGCATACTTAAAAATAAGTGCAGATGAGCAGCACCCTCTGCATGACGCTATATTCAGAGAAAAGGGTGACAGGCTAAAGAGGGGCAAATCATGGATGGGTCGGGCGGAAGATGTCGTCAGACAGGTCTGCAGTCTTACCAGTATCAACCCCGGCAAGGAATGGGTGCCGGTGCCTCCAGCTTTTAAGTGCATTTTCTCCTGCATTATCACACTCGACAGACGGTGCAGAGAGCAGAACCCTGCTGCTGTCAATGCAGAGGTTAACGCGCTCATCTATGAACACTCAGGTAGCCCCGAAGTGCTCATCTATACAGATGGATCTGTTGTAAAGCAGCAGAGAAGTGCGTGGGCATTTACAGCCCGTTCAGCGGGCCGAACCGTTCAAGAATCCAGTGGTGCCCACTCTATGACCACGAGCAGCATGACGATGGAGGTGATGGCAGTTACACAGGCTTTCATATGGCTGGAATCACAGCATTATACCAACGTGTGTGTACTAAGTGATTCAATGAGCATGATTCAGAAGGTCGAAGCTGGATCTGTACGTAGACAGTGGACTGAGTCGCTGCGGAAGTCTGTTGTCCGTAAAGTCACCTTCATCTTCGTCCCGGGACATGCGGGAGTCGAGGGAAATGAACGAGCTGATAAACTGGCTGGCTCTGCACCCCCTGTAGATGGCCAGCCCATGGATCATGTCGATGTTATTAACGTCCTCAAAGATATGGCGAGAACAGAGGACCTTGATGTCAGTGATTCCACATCGCTGTCCAGGATGAAAGACTTGGGAGTAAGAATCGGCACGGCCAGACGCGATAGGTACATCGGGAAAACAAGGAGCCTCGTCAACCAACACAGAACTGGCACTATTAGCCACCGGACGCTGATGCATATGCTGGGGGGAGGATCTGAGCACCTATGGACATGTCCGAAGTGCAATGAAGATACCCCAACTGATAACTGCTTCTGCAAACTTTAAAAATCGAGTGTTTTATGTGTTGTGCCTTTCGTATGGTGTTTATTATTTCTTAGAGAATGCAATAAATACAGAATTGCATAATTCATGAGATATATCTCCAGTATCATATATTGTGTTCAGCAATCTTGTGACTTGATCTATTCCATATTCTTCTAACGCAGGGGTCACCAATCTTTTTATCACAGCGGGCCGGATAACTGATAAATTGACGAGCGCGGGCCCCATAATCATTCTGTACAATACTTGCAAGCCAGAACGAATGCACTGGGAAAATAAAGACGAAAAACTACTTTTAGTATTCCATGTTAATCATGGGTGAGTGGTGTACAATGCAAAAAAAAAAAAAAAAAAATACAACCAACATATTTATTTACTAAAAAAAAGTGTCAACGAAGGCGACGTTAGCAAAACAGATAGTTACATCAGACCTAGTATGCACATATCCGAATCTCACAAACTAAGCAACAAAAAAGGTTAGTGAGATTTGTGAAACTGACATTTGGCTTTCAAATTTTAAATTTGAAGCACATAGCAGTCAGGAGGTCTCCGCACTTGTGAAGATCTCCTAGTATTCTAAACATAATATTTAAATTTAAATTGTATCACAACGTCGCGTGTTCCATGCGTTTTATTAAGTAAATTCATGTACCGCCTGCGGGCCTGATGAACTGACGTTGTTGTCCGGATCCAGTCCACGGGCCGTAGTTTGGTGACCCCTGGTCTAAAGCATTAATAATTTATGTTGTGATGTTGTCTGAACCGGGGATCTTACCAGTTTTCATATGGTTAAGAATATTCTGATCCTCCATTTTCAAAATTGATGGTCCTTCATTACTATTTCGAATAGCAAACTATTCTTCTCTGTTATCATCATAAGGTTTTTCACATCATCTGACCATGTATGTAATATCTGATCTTTTTCTATTATGATTTTTCCATCTTTTGTTTTTAGACAGCCTGCTGATTTACGAGTTCTTTTATTAGTTAGTTCATGCATTCTTTTGTGCATTAATTTGGTATTTTTACTGTTGTGTTGTGTTTCAATTTCTATGCAGTTTGTCTCAAGCCATGCTCCTTTTGCCTCCTTACATTACGTTTTGACTTTGCTGTGAATTTCTTCATATTTTGCAGTATTATTTTTGTTGCGTTTTCTTGTTTCCATTTGTTCTTTTTTTTTTTTTTTCTTGTTTCCATTAGTTGTAAAATTTATTTATTCATCCTTTTCTTACGACCCACTTTCTTTAATTTTGAAATAGTTGTGTCTGCAGACAAACTGATTGAATTCTTCAACATTTCCCATTGATCATCCACACCTTGAAATAAGATCTCCAAATCTGACAATATATCAAATCTGTTCTTTACTTATATGTTGAACTTGTCTTGGATTTCCTTATCATTTGTTTAAATGTACACAGATCATATTTAATGTTTCCTTTCGTATGCTTGACTTTCTTTAACTTTACTGTCAATTTACCTGTAATAAATTTGTGATCACTATGAGTATAACAGTCAGAAACGGGAACTGTTTTTGCTATTGTTAACGCATTTTTGACAGGACAAGGGCAAGGGCAAAGCCCTCTTTGAACGCTACCTTGAGCAGAGCAACCAGACAGACATGGGAGGCCGGAATCTGGCCAAGGAGGTCACCTCAGACAGATGCAAGGCCCAGAACACTTCGGATGAAGACACAGTGACAGTGAAAGAAATCAAGGCTGTGCTTCGACGGTCAAAAAACAGTGCTCCAGGTCCTGATGGCATAAGATACGACGACATAAATAGGTGTACCGACAGTGAGCTAGAGAAAACTAGCAGACATGTACAACAACAGTATAGGGAGTGCTAGCATCAAGGAGGAATGGTTACACAGCTATCTGATTCCCTTGCCGAAGCCTGACAAAGACAACAAAAAAATTCAGGGATATCGAATTATAACCATGCAGAATACAATAGGCAAGCTGCTGGAGAAGGTAATTGCCAGGAAAATATCAAGCCAACTAGAGAGGCAAGGTGTTTTCCCACCTACCCTGGGTGGGTACCGTCCAAAAAGAGAAACCTGGACCAATGCAGCAGTCTTTGCCCATGATGTCTATGAAGGTTTCCACTCAGGCACTGAAACCGTTGCTGCAGCGATTGATCTTGAGGACGCATACAACAGAGTACCACTGGATTTTTTAATGTTTCAGCTTCTTGAACTAAACGTAAGTCCATTCCTCCTTAGTTGGATCGCTGCAGCCCTCTGTCGTGTCCTCCTTTAAAGTGTCGTCCCTGGAGTGAGGAGATCCGACACCCACATTATAATATTTTTTTCTCTCTCAATATTCTGGAGAATCCACCAGCTTCCGTCCAACACACTCCATCAGCCTATGGACACCTTTTCCTATCACTCTCTCACTGTCGTACTATGCCCCCTCTCATACTTCCCAACGCAACATACTCAACAACTCTTGCTTCTAAAAAATTAATAAAGATTAATTTATTAAAAGAAAAGTGTAACGTATATGAGACGTGTATGCGAAGAAAATGTGTGACGTGTTCTATAAAGTGTGCAGAATCGGACTCTCAGACAACAACCCAGTCAGCTGATCACAGCAAGGATAGACCGCAGCACGTTACGTCAGAACATGTACATCTCACCCCGTGCCGAAACCATCTTGCCGGATACTGCTTTGCCTCTGTAGACCTCTGGTAATCCAATTTCATGAACATCCGAAATAGACACCGGTGGTATTAACAGTTAATCATGGACCGGTTGCTACTGTCTGATGCTGTGTGGTGCATCAGTATGCATCACTTTCTTTGGTGAATCAATTTCCTTCTAGTTTTTAGTTACGTTCTGTATGCAACTTTATTGGTTGTTGAACTGGTGTTCTTCCGAATGGGATTTTAATTCTTTCCCAAAACTTGTTGAGTTTCCTTGGATCTGGTAGGGAACCTAGGATAGAAACAACACATCTGGTGATAGTACTAGTCACTGATCCTTTCGGCTGAGTGTAAGCCTATCACCTTGCTTAATGATCTTTAGCTAACTAGACTTAGTCATAGAGCAGATTAGCTACCCACCTAGAGCCGAATCAGGCTATGACAAAGAAAAAATCAGCAAACAGAATGCGGAACCCCGCCCACCAGGGACACCTACGGGAAGATCCCAATTATCCCTCATTACTCAATTCTCAACTAGTAAAGCTTATCAACACTTCACTAATCTATTCTTAACTAGCAGAGTTAATATCACTATTCTACTCTAACTAGTTTCCACTAACAGTGCTAATCATCACACTATAGCTTAACAAGGCCACAGTCTATATTAATTTGAACGAATATATTATAATAGGTTATACCTTACAGCACTGCAGTTTACACTAAATTACATCTAATGGTAGCCATACAGGCTCGTGTAAACTAAATCAAATATCTCCTTCACACGATAGATGTTCTAACTGCTGCAGTGACAAGCATGTCTGCCTAAATCTACATTTTCAAGTCTCCCTAGTTGATCCCAACTCGGGTTTATATGGCAAACTACCAAAGTTGGCCACGTGACGTTATCCTTTATGCCCCCGCACAGGTGGCAGATTGGCAGATCATCCCCTGTCAAGGATCCATCCTCCCTGGCTCCATTAATGTTGGATCTGTCATCACTGCTTTAGATTCCCAAAACAAGCCAGCGAGTTTCTGTATACTCCCAACAACAGTTGCAAATAACCCCGTCAATCTTCTCGATGTTCCGGAAACCCAGAATTGACATATGTACTGTTACTTACGTGCTAACTACTTCCGTTGTCCCTCTGATATGTTTATGACTTGTCAAAGTGATATATGATTCAGCGAACTCACTTCCTCCTCCTCTGCCACTGTTTAATTTAGTCCGACAGGTGAGGGCCAACATCCGATTGCCACTATGACCCCACTGCTTCCATTTGTATTCAAATGTTGACAAACTGTCACGGCGCTGTCTTCATCACCACCAAATGTTCCAAATCCGTTAGAGATTTACACGTGCAGCTACAAATATTGTCCTGGGATTTTGACATCCGATTTGATTTTACTGTTAGTAAAATAATTGTCGCTGGCAGATCGTCCGCTTAATCAGAAAATCCTCTATAATAATCAACCGGTTAAACACACGGTTTTATTTTGTGACCTAGGCCCCCTCCTAAGAGAGTAGTCCATCTCACTCTTCTCCACCGTGAGTTTAATCCAGATGATTCATTCTTCTTCTTCAGGAGCTGGGTGTCTTGACAAGAAATCCGCTCCAACATTTTCCTTCCCAGGAATGTACTCTACTGTGAAATTATAAGGTTGAAGTAACAACGACCACCGCATCAACCGTGCGTTGAGCTTCTGAGAAGTAGCCAGGAACATCAGGGGCTGATGATCCGACTGAACCCGAAACTTAACTCCATACAAATATGGCTGAAATTTTTGCACTGCCCATACGAGGGACAAGCACTCTCTCTCGACGGTTGAATAATTCCTCTCCACCTGTAGAAGTTTCTTACTGGCGTATGCCACAGGTTTCAAAACCGAAGCATCGTCTTTTCCTTACTGTAACAAAGCGGCTCCAATTCCAATCGCACTCGCATCCGTTCTCAACACAAATGGTTTGGAAAGGTCAGGGAGCTGTAATACAGGTTTGCTGACCAAGGCCTCCTTTAACTGACTATAGGCATTCTCACATTCTGGTGTCCAGATGATTTGATCCGAGAATCCCTTTTTCAAGGTTTCCGTCAATGGAGCTCCCAGGTCAGTGAAATGTGGGATAAATTTGTGGTAGAACCCACACAACGAGAGAAAAGATCGCACATCCTTCTTTGTTTTTGGCCTTGGTGCATTTCTGATTTTCTCCAGGTTCTTCTCTTCTGGAACAATGTGTCCTGGAGTGATGGTGTGGCCTAGAAATTCCAGAGTCTGGTAACCAATCATGCACTTGGTTGGACGAGCAGTAAGCCCTGCTTCCTTGAGCCTATTAAACACTCTCTCCAAGGATTGTAAGTGGTCATCCAGGCTGTCACTGGAAATCAGAATATCATCCATGAATGAGATGATGGACGGATCCTGTAACGGATCTAGTAAAGTCCTCATCATGCGTGTAAACACACTAGGTGCTTTGCTGAGTCCAAAGGGCAGGACCTTGAATTCGTAGTGTCCACTGGGTGTACTGAAAGCTAACAGTGGTCGAATCTCCGGTTTGACTGGTATCTGATAGTACCCCCGACTCAGATCCACCTTTGAAAAGTACCGAGCCTTATGGAGCCTAGCGAATAACTGAGTTGGATTCGGCAAAGGTTCCACCTGAAACTGTGTATGACTGTTCAGAAGTCGGTAATCTATACACAACCTGTGTTCTCCACTTGGTTTGCGTAACAAAACTACCCCTGCATTGTATGGGGATGTGGATGGTGCAATCACGTCATCCTCCAGCAGTTTTTGTATTTCCTCCTCCAGGGCCTTTTCTTTAGAGAATGGCACTGGGTAAACCTTTTGGCGAACAGGCTCCTGTGTGGTCAAAGTCATCTCGAACTCAACCAACCTCGTTCGTCCTGGTTTATCAGTCAGTATCTCCTTATGAGACTTGAGAACCTGGGTTATCCTTTCCCTCTCCTGGGAGGTCAGATCAGGGTTCACTTGCACATCCCTATAGGTTTCCTGGTGTTCCAAGGGATATTCCCTGCCCTCGCTGGTTCCCACTTCTGTCTCCACTGCAACTGCCATTGCCATGAGGTGAGCTGCCTTGTCTCCAGGTCTCTCTTCGTATTTCCGCAAGAGATTGATGTGGAAAATCTTCGACTTTCCCCGGATCCGGATCTGATAGTTGGTTCTGGATATTACCCTTTCCACGGGAAATGGTCCTTGCCAACCTATCTCCAGTTTGTTGTTTCCCGTTGGGAGTAGCAACAAGACTTTATCTCCCACCTCTAGAGATCTTTCTTTAGACCTACGGTTGTAGTAAGCCGCATGTCTTTTCCTGGCCTTTTTCAAGTTTTGATTTGCCAGAGTCCATCCCTTGTGGAGTTTTTCTTTCAGTTCCTCCACGTATTGATAGGATGAGATCACTTCTTCTGACGTCCCCTCTTCAGTCCAACTCCTCAACATGGCTTCCAACGGTCCTTTGATTGGACGGCCAAACAGCAACGTAGCGGGTGGTAGTCCTGTTGAGCCATGAGGAACTTCCCGATAGGCAAAGAGTGCTGCTGGGATATATTCATCCCACCTATCAGGTTTTTCCTGCGCTAGTTTCCTGAGCATTGTCATCAACGTACCGTTGAAACGCTCTACTTGTCCATTGGCTTGAGGGTGGTAAGGGCTGGTATGTATGTGGTTAGAGTGAAACACCCTAAATACCTCCTCCGTGAGTTTTCCACAAAACTGAGATCCATTGTCCGTCAGAATTTGATCCGGAAAGCCTAATCTGGTAAAGGCCTCCATCAGTGCGTCCGCCACTCTTTTCGAGTCAATCGTGGTCAACGGTATGGCTTCACCCCACATTGTACAGCAATCCACCATTGTGAGTATATACATGTTCCTCTTCCTAGTCCTGGGAAGTGGACCCACGATATCGATGGCTACCCTCTCGAAAGGAGAGTTCATGATGGGCATCTCACCCAACACAACCGGTGCTGTCCAGTGTTTCGGTGCCACCCTCTGGCACTCAGGGCATGACTTCACATACCGACGCACATCATCTGTCATTCGCGGCCAATAGTAGTGGCAGGAAATCCGCTGCATGGTGGCGGCAATACCCATGTGTCCACTAAAGGAGATGGTATGCCCCATATGAAGAATCTGGGACCTGTGAGCTTTTGGGACGACCAACTGACCGTATAGGTTGTCTCCCCTTCCTGCTCTCCTGTAGAGTATCCTATTCTTCATGTAGTACTGTCCCCGTCCTGCTGGATCAGCACTTTTCTGCAGCTTTTTGTAGCAAGGACGTAAAGTATCATCCTCACTCTGGGCAGTTCGTAGCTCCCCCGGCATTGGGTTAGTCACAATTGCATCTGCCTCTTCCGTTTTCGTCTTAGAGCGAGTCTGCATTGCTCCCATATGAATTGGCTCCCTGGGCATTCCCAAAAAGACATACCGGCAACCTAGGATGACTGGAAAAATGGGATCGGTCAATACAGCGGCCTTGATGGTGCCGGTGACGTACCTTGACCGAATCTCCACATTAGCAATGGGCAACTTCATGGTTACAGCACTCTTCTGTGCAGGCTGTATATCCAATGTTTCACCTGTGAATTGTTCTGGATGTACCAGATCCGCAGAAATCACGGCCTCCCCGTCCAGTCCTGTGTCGTATAAACACTCCACTTGACGACCGTTAACCTCTACCAATTCCACTACAGGTGGTTTTTCCTGGTCTGGAGTCTCTTCCTCGGCCTCGACCTGTTCGGTGGGCTCCACCTTAGGTTTCCCTGAGCACACGACGAATTGAGTGTCTCCTGACTTTCCCCTGCAGTCAATAACATTGTGCGTGTTCGACTGACATTGGTTGCACCATTTCCCTGTCCTAGATTTTCTATTGTCGGACTTGAATGAGCTCTCCTGGTGGCGAACTTCCTTGTTGACCTTGGCATTTCTCGTGACAACCTCCTTGGAAGTCACTTGACATGCTGCGAAGTGAGGGTTCTTAGCCTTCGATTTGCAGTCCCTCGTATTGTGAGAGGGTGACTTACAAATTGAACACCACTTCTCCGACCACGGTCGTTTAGGTGTAGAGCTTGAAGTGCTCTTGCTTCCCTCCTTCTTCTTCTCTGAACTATCCTCTGATTTTTGCACATAAGGTTCCCACTTTTTGGTTCCTGAGTTTTTGGCTTTCTTCTTGTCATGTTTCTCTTGACTTTTGGTGTTGGTGGAAAGGTTTTCCCCTGCCTCCCCATGTACCTCGACGAACCGTTCGGCTAATTTAGTCACGAGGTCAATACGTTCCACTCCTTGTTCTCCCAGGAACGTCCTGAGAGGTTTAGACATTTGCTTCTTCAGCTGGTCGACCACCATGAGCTCTTCCAGACTCTCATAGTCATGTGCGAACCCAGCCAAATCCATCCACTTATGGAGATAAGATTTAAGACGCAAACTGTAGGTGGCAAACAACTCTCCGGGTTCTCGTTTCGCTGCTCGAAATTTTTTCCGGTAGGTATGTGACGTAACCTCGAATAGTTTCAGCAGAGCCGTCTTTAACTCATCATAATTGTTCTCATGTCCTGGTGGCAGGCGAGTATAAACCTCGTATCCCGTCCCGCGTAATCCCTGGGATAGCTTAAGATTCCATTTGTTACTCTCCAGACCCATAGCAACTGACATAGCCTCGAAGCGTTGAAGGTATTGGTCAATCTTCTCTTTGTCCTCCTCGTAGACCGCTAAAGGAAACTTCATAGCATGGTACCCATGTCCACCTACTGGTGTTGATCCTGGGATGGAGGAACCTCCAACTGCTCCCTCAGTTTCTCCATTCGATTGACTCTTCAACTCGAGTTCCCTCATCCGGTACTCGTGCTCCCTTTTCTGTGCTTCTTGTTCAGCTTCCAGTTTCCTAGCTGTTTGCTCAGCTTCAAATTTCCTAGCTGCTTGCTCAGCTTCCAATTTCCTAGCTGCTTGCTCAGCTTCCAATTTCTTAGCTGCTTGCTCAGCTTCCAATTCCATCCTTCTCAATTCCAACTCGGCCTTTCGATCTTCCCGTTCTGCTTGACGATACTCTCTCTCCACTTCCTGTATGTAATCCGTTAGAGCAGAACCCCCCAATCCCATTTCTTCCCCCTTTGCCTTTAATTCTGCTGTGCTAAGTTTAGGGGTGGCCATTATACAGAGAGGTAAGCTAGCAGGTCTAGTACAATATAACTGCAAATTACTATACAGATATATGAACAAGTACTATAAATCTAGATATTATCACACACAGCACATTCACTCAGTGACAAGAGTAGAATCAGGACCACAGACCTATGCAGACGTGTGAAGTGTGAACAGGTAAGATATTAGTCCTAACCCCTATCCACATTCACTCTAGCTGGATTCTCCAAAATGATATCTCCCTCTTATAACTAAGGATCCTGTGTCAAAAGACCCCGTTGTCAGAAGATCCCACTGTCAAAGGTTCCTGCTTGCAGGAGATCTCGCTGTCCAAGGATTCCGTTTACGGGAGATCCCGTAAACAAATTCAGGGATATCGAATTATAACCATGCAGAATACAATAGGCAAGCTGCTGGAGAAGGTAATTGCCAGGAAAATATCAAGCCAACTAGAGAGGCAAGGTGTTTTCCCACCTACCCTGGGTGGGTACCGTCCAAAAAGAGAAACCTGGACCAATGCAGCAGTCTTTGCCCATGATGTCTATGAAGGTTTCCACTCAGGCACTGAAACCGTTGCTGCAGCGATTGATCTTGAGGACGCATACAACAGAGTACCACTGGATTTTTAAATGTTTCAGCTTCTTGAACTAAACGTAAGTCCATTCCTCCTTAGTTGGATCGCTGCAGCCCTCTGTCGTGTCCTCCTTTAAAGTGTCGTCCCTGGAGTGAGGAGATCCGACACCCACATTATATTTTTTTCTCTCTCAATATTCTGGAGAATCCACCAGCTTCCGTCCAACACACTCCATCAGCCTATGGACACCTTTTCCTATCACTCTCTCACTGTCGTACTATGCCCCCTCTCATACTTCCAAACGCAACATACTCAACAACTCTTGCTTCTAAAAAATTAATAAAGATTAATTTATTAAAAGAAAAGTGTAACGTATATGAGACGTGTATGCGAAGAAAATGTGTGACGTGTTCTATAAAGTGTGCAGAATCGGACTCTCAGACAACAACCCAGTCAGCTGATCACAGCAAGGATAGACCACAGCACGTTACGTCAGAACATGTACATCTCACCCCGTGCCGAAACCATCTTGCCGGATACTGCTTTGCCTCTGTAGACCTCTGGTAATCCAATTTCATGAACATCCGAAATAGACACCGGTGGTATTAACAGTTAATCATGGACCGGTTGCACTCACAAACTGTCCGTTCCTATCGTTCCTTTAAAAAAAACTGCACAAGTCCTTTGTAGTGAGTACACAGTTACTAATGTTAATTGTTACTGTACTAACACTAGGTAACTATTAGACTGTTCTCGGTTCGTTACTACTGTCTGATGCTGTGTGGTGCATCAGTATGCATCACTCTCTTTGGTGAATCAATTTCCTTCTAGCTTTTAGTTACGTTCTGTATGCAACTTTATTGGTTGTTGAACTGGTGTTCTTCCGAATGGGATTTTAATTCTTTCCCAAAACTTGTTGAGTTTCCTTGGATCTGGTAGGGAACCTAGGATAGAAACAACACATCTGGTGATAGTACTAGTCACTGATCCTTTCGGCTGAGTGTAAGCCTATCACCTTGCTTAATGATCTTTAGCTAACTAGACTTAGTCATAGAGCAGATTAGCTACCCACCTAGAGCCGAATCAGGCTATGACAAAGAAAAAATCAGCAAACAGAATGCGGAACCCCGCCCACCAGGGACACCTACGGGAAGATCCCAATTATCCCTCATTACTCAATTCTCAACTAGTAAAGCTTATCAACACTTCACTAATCTATTCTTAACTAGCAGAGTTAATATCACTATTCTACTCTAACTAGTTTCCACTAACAGTGCTAATCATCACACTATAGTTTAACAAGGCCACAGTCTATATTAATTTGAACGAATATATTATAATAGGTTATACCTTACAGCACTGCAGTTTACACTAAATTACATCTAATGGTAGCCATACAGGCTCGTGTAAACTAAATCAAATATCTCCTTCACACGATAGATGTTCTAACTGCTGCAGTGACAAGCATGTCTGCCTAAATCTACATTTTCAAGTCTCCCTAGTTGATCCCAACTCGGGTTTATATGGCAAACTACCAAAGTTGGCCACGTGACGTTATCCTTTATGCCCCCACACAGGTGGCAGATTGGCAGATCATCCCCTGTCAAGGATCCATCCTCCCTGGCTCCATTAATGTTAGATCTGTCATCACTGCTTTAGATTCCCAAAACAAGCCAGCGAGTTTCTGTATACTCCCAACAACAGTTGCAAATAACCCCGTCAATCTTCTCAATGTTCCGGAAAACCAGAATTGACATATGTACTGTTACTTCCGTGCTAAGTACTTCCGTTGTCCCTCTGATATGTTTATGACTTGTCAAAGTGATATATGATTCAGCGCACTCACTTCCTCCTCCTCTGCCACTGCTTAATTTAGTCCGACAGGTGAGGGCCAACATCCGATTGCCACTATGACCCCACTGCTTCCATTTGTATTCAAATGTTGACAAATGTATTCAAATGTTGCGCATTATTCTTGGATGTACAAGAGATACAGCATGCAGGGCGATGCGCTACCTTCTTGATTTTCCAACCATTGAAGAGAGAATACAAGTTTGCAGGGCGCGCCTACCTCAGAATTAACGCAAACACACAGCATCCACTGCATAGTGAAATTAGGAAGGTGAAGGGCAGCAGGTTAAAAAGAGGACGGTCGTGGATGGGTCAGGCCGAAGACATTCTTCAACAGGTGTGTTCACTTGAGGACTTAGAACCTGGCGAGGAGTGGGTGCAAGTGCCAACAGACTTCTGCACATCCTTTTCAGTTTGCATCCAACTAGATAGAAAATGCAGACAAGAAATCCGGCTGCTGTTGAAGCTGAAGTACAAGCGTTGATTTTCGAGAATTCGCTAGACAGTGACGCGGTCATCTACACAGATGGGTCGGTCGTCTGACATGTGAGAAGCTCATGGGCCTTTACAGCTCGGGCCGGAGGGAGAATTGTGAAGGAGGACTCTGGTGCTTTCACTGAAACCACAAGTAGCCTGACCATGGAAGTCATGGCAGTAAGTAAAGCAATAACATGGCTCGAGACACAGACATTCACTAGGGCTTGTTTCCTTAGCGACTCAATGAACATGATCAAGAGGATAGAGGAGGGGTCGATCCGAAGAGAATGGTTGCTGCCTCTGAAGCGGTCTCGGCTGGCAAAGATTAGTTTCATCTTCGTGCCAGGGCATGCGGGAGTACAAGGAAATGAGCGGGCTGACAAGCTCGCAGGTGAGGCTACTGTGGAGGGCGGACGCGCCATGGACCAGGCTGACATTCTGAATGCTCTACGAGAAGTGAGACTTTTGCAAGAACCAAGTGATGACTGTGAATCTACAACAATGGCCAGACTGCGAGAGCAGCAAATTAAAAGAGGGGTGGCCAAACAAGAACACCACGCAGGAAGCCAAAGAAGATTGATAAACCAACACAGAACTGGCGTCGTTAGCCGCTACACGCTGCAGGATTTGCTGAGGAGGGGATCCGAGCACTTATGGACTGAATGGTCCGATGTGCACCGAGGATGATCTGTCGACTAACTAACTAACTAACGCACGCATTTTTAAACCTCCTGCTAATCAGGGTGTAATCAGTTTGGTTTCTAATACTGTTGTCAGGACTCCTCCATGTCCATAATATTCTAGGATGTTGTTTAAACCAGGTGTTTCCTGCAATCATTTCTTGATCTTTTGCCCATTCCGAAAATCTATATCCTCTTCTTTCGTTTTGCTCACCAAAACCATGGTTGCCTACTGTGCAGCCATCGCCTTGATTACCTACTTTCCCACTGAAGTCACCCATTATTATATTTATTTCTGAAATTTTACATTTCTTCAAAGCAGACTCCATATCATTATAAAATCCCTCTATATTTAAATGGCGTTGATGTTAAAACGTCTGCCGATTAATTTTACCAATAAAACACTGTCTGACACAGCCCACTATCTACACAGATTTGTGTTCTCTATTTAGCCAGGGGATTTTGCCAATCCTTCACCGTCCAGTACTCAGAGCAAAATGGCAGTTTGTAGGGTTTTTACAGGTGAGTTATCTTCCCTAATAGAAGAGTTCTCCACTTCCTGTGGCCAAATTAAATTCACGGCCAAACTGAATATTAAATTCAGCCTGACGTGATTTATTGGCGTGTAAACAGACTGTACACTACCTCTACTCCTAAATATTAGAAGAAATCGTAATTTAGCTCTCTCTATAGTGGTATGTATATAAATACACTAAACACATATGATCTTAGCTAATATATGAAAATATAGACACCAATGAAAAATAATACAGAATACATAGAGGGGTTTACTGATGGCTATCTCCATCTAATACAAAACGATCTGAGAGGTGGGCCAACCTGTCACACTATTTCTAATCATTGTCTATCAGAATAGTCAACCTTATGCTACAACATTTATCTTCTGTTTCTCACACACACCCCATATTGGGTAGATATTTTGTGTGTCTCATTCATTCACAAACAGAGAAGAAAACACACGAAAGCAAATCCATATCATGAAGCATGTTTTTGAAATTGTGTTCTAGCTGACATGGCTCTAATAATTTACAAGCAGATATGGGTTTTGTTTTAATACTGTTGTAGCCTCACTCTGGCTACCACTAATCTTAAAACCAAATGTCAGAACTAGTTTAGCTGACTGCATGTTGAAGGGGTTACCGACGCAGTTCATAATCCTGCATACTGAGTTAGAAACACGATTTGGCAGCAGGCTGCCTTGCATTGGCTTTTTTAAAATGAAATGGTATGGGTGCAGGTCATTCAGAAAGCAATGACAAACTACTGATCGTAAACTTGCCAAGTGATCACAAACAGCAGAAAATGCTGGGGTTGAATGTGACATCCTGTAAAGGATATGCAACTAACTATTTTAGTGTATCTTGGGTCATCTATATTTCTCACCTCTGGTGGCATAAACATTGCAGAGACAGGCATTTGATTCAGAGCAAGTGGTGCACAGGGCACTTTAATATAATGATGATGATACACTGGGTATATGCATCGGTGAAGTATCAAAACAACAAAGTGGTTTTTTATTTGTGAATGGAGAAGTAAAGACATTATTTCTAGTTTTATGTTATTATCCTGAGAACAAAACAGACCAACAATAAATACCGTATGGCTTTTATTTGCGGTTTAATATCAGTTGTTCTTTGATAAATTCATACAAAAGTATTGATAAATTAAGATTTCCCACAAGAATCAGCAAATGATACATTTCAAAGAAAAATATTAAGAAATAATTCTTTTCAAACACAATTATCAACACATAATATATCTAACACAATTATCAACACATGACATATCTCAAACAAATACAAATAAAAGGTACATTTCAACTAAAACTGGTGATACAAACTTCCTCAAATCCTTCATGAGCTCATGGTTTACTATGGTCTGATGTTGCTCTCAATATCCACAGCCAGCTGGAGAAGCTGAACACATGCAAAACTTAGGCCATGAGAGTAATTGTGGGCTGTACAAAGGGAACACCCATTGTGTGCACGCAGCATATCCCATCAATATATGATCTGCACGAGGTGCTCCAAGCAAAGATATACCTTAGCGTCACCGTGATCAAAGAACACCCTGTGCATGAGGTTTTGGGAGGCACCCAGGTTGAAGAGTGGCAGTTCTTGGATGGCATGGCTAATTATACGATCAGATGTGTTTGTGAAGTTATTAAGATAGTGCAGAGAGAGGAATGGGCCACAATGCCGCCAAACATGGCAGCCTTACATAGAATGATAGTCACGTTGGACGCAGGGTGCAGGGATTTGACAGCGAGTGAGACAGAGTCATCGTGCAACAGCTGATGCAACAGCCAAGTGATGGGACAGTATAAATGGATGGGTCTGTGGTCAGAGGCAAACGGAGTTGTTGGAGCTTCACTTCAGAAGTGAAGGAACTCAGTGTGAAGGAGGAGAGTCTGGCATATCAAATCTTGACTCCCAGCATGAGACTAGAGGTGGCAGATGCAACAGCAATGTTCCGATGGCTGAAGCGTAGTACAAGCCTACATGTTGTGTTGGCAATGGATAAAATAGAAACATGTATATTCAACGTGGAGTGACTGACACAGCTGGACAATACCTGACACAGCTAGACAATACCTGACACAGCTAGACAACACCTGACACAGCTGGACAATACCTGACACAGCTAGACAACACCTGACACAGCTAGACAACACCTGACACAGCTGGACAATACCTGACACAGCTAGACAATACCTGACACAGCTGGACAATACCTGACACAGCTGGACAATACCTGACACAGCTAGACAACACCTGACACAGCTAGACAACACCTGACACAGCTGGACAATACCTGACACAGCTGGACAATAAGTCCAGGATCCCTTCCATGACTGGAAGCATATTAGGTATATGGTGCTGGCCCCATGTTTGTACAGACATAAAGGCATGTGATGGATCACATGATCAATATTAAGCCGACTGTCCTTATTTCCCAGGATATTTCCTGATAATGATTTAAGGTCGCGTCAACTTAAAAGCTCACATCAATGTATATAGGAGTAAATCTTCAATTGAGCAAATGCCACACAACATGCACACGTTTCTCTTGTATGCAACATCTTGTGACAGCCTTGCCAGTCACACTCCAAGAGAAGAGTGCTTTGAAAACACACATATATACATATATATTCAAACAGTGTTATCCTGCTTCACATCAATAACACTACAAGTTACACTGTCTGTCATTACCGCTTCAAAGAATAAAGTCCTTTACTATTAATGAACCAAAGACATTTTTAGTCAGCCATTGGTCACAGAGCAACTCAGCATTAACATAATCAACAGCGAACACAAGAAGAAGAATAATCAACAGACTGTATTTATTCATTGTGGAAATGTCAACAATTGTACAATAATACATAATGGTGTATTACATTAATTTCTGCTACAAAGAATAACAATTTCTTGTTTATTACACAAGAGCACACATCAAGGGATATTCTATCACCAGTTAAACAAAGTTAACACAGTGAATTGTGAAATAAGATAAACCAAACTATGATTCTACACCAGAAAATAACACAAACACAAAACAAACAAATGTTACACTTATTCATGAAAACCCGGGACAGCTCAGTCGGCATCACTGTTTCCCTGTCAGACTGTGGCTGTAACAGTTGCCAAAGTACATGTGATAGACTAGTGTGGCAATATTATTATTCTGTGTAGGCTTCTAATCAGTTGTGATAGTCATCATTATTTGTAAATGTACAGGCTGAAATTGTGGACACACCTTTTTTTTTTTAAAGTTGCATATCCTTTACAGGACGTTGCAGTCAACACCAGCATTTTACTGCAAGTTTTACGTTCAATAGTTTGCTATTGCTTTCTGAAGGACCGACTCCCATACCAACACGTTACAACCAGTGAGACATGGTCTTGGGGGCACTACCTACACAATTGTATACACATAGTATGTAGTATATACACTATACAGAAATGGTTTACACTGGCTGTTAGGGCAGGGAAGACGAGGCCAAGCAAACAAGTTGGCCACCATCACCTTCATTGAGTTATCTACCAGAGATATTTTGGCACATGCTTTGTGGCTGTTCCTGTCAAGATCACTGTGATACCCCATCATTAGAGACTAACGAGTGTTGAGTAAAGAGGAACACAACAACCATAAACATCACATCAGTGAAAGTCAAGTCAAGAGGAACACAACAACCATAAACATCACATCCGTGAAAGTCAAGTCAAGAGGAACACAACAACCATAAACATCACATCCGTGAAAGTCAAGTCAAGAGGAACACAACAACCATAAACATCACATCCGTGAAAGTCAAGTCAAGAGGAACACAACAACCATAAACATCACATCCGTGAAAGTCAAGTCAAGAGGAACACAACAACCATAAACATCACATCCGTGAAAGTCAAGTCAAGAGGAACACAACAACCATAAACATCACATCCGTGAAAGTCAAGTCAAGAGGAACACAACAACCATAAACATCACATCCGTGAAAGTCAAGTCAAGAGGAACACAACAACCATAAACATCACATCCGTGAAAGTCAAGTCAAGAGGAACACAACAACCATAAACATCACATCCGTGAAAGTCAAGTCAAGAGGAACACAACAACCATAAACATCACATCCGTGAAAGTCAAGTCAAGAGGAACACAACAACCATAAACATCACATCCATGAAAGTCAAGTCAAGAGGAACACAACAACCATAAACATCACATCCGTGAAAGTCAAGTCAAGAGGAACACAACAACCATAAACATCACATCCGTGAAAGTCAAGTCAAGAGGAACACAACAACCATAAACATCACATCCATGAAAGTCAAGTCAAGAGGAACACAACAACCATAAACATCACATCCGTGAAAGTCAAGTCAAGAGGAACACAACAACCATAAACATCACATCCGTGAAAGTCAAGTCAAGAGGAACACAACAACCATAAACATCACATCCGTGAAAGTCAAGTCAAGAGGAACACAACAACCATAAACATCACATCCGTGAAAGTCAAGTCAAGAGGAACACAACAACCATAAACATCACATCCAGTGAAAGTCAAGTCAAGAGGAACACAACAACCATAAACATCACATCCGTGAAAGTCAAGTCAAGAGGAACACAACAACCATAAACATCACATCCGTGAAAGTCAAGTCAAGAGGAACACAACAACCATAAACATCACATCCGTGAAAGTCAAGTCAAGAGGAACACAACAACCATAAACATCACATCCAGTGAAAGTCAAGTCAAGAGGAACACAACAACCATAAACATCACATCCGTGAAAGTCAAGTCAAGAGGAACACAACAACCATAAACATCACATCCAGTGAAAGTCAAGTCAAGAGGAACACAACAACCATAAACATCACATCCGTGAAAGTCAAGTCAAGAGGAACACAACAACCATAAACATCACATCCGTGAAAGTCAAGTCAAGAGGAACACAACAACCATAAACATCACATCCGTGAAAGTCAAGTCAAGGACCAGCTCTCACACCATGAGCTGTACTGGGTATATGGTGCTAGCCCCATATTTTTAGACCAATTGACATTCCATGGGAGATATGGTGGATTTGTTCAGGCACACAGTTATAATGTTGGAGTATTTTAGAGCTAAAGTTTGAATTAAACAGAAATCAAAATGAATATATTTCTAAAGTTTAAACACACAAGCCACAAACAATATGTTGTCCAATTTATTGCCTGGCATATTTCACTGCATCTCATCAGGTGCATACTGCAGAGTTACATATCATATGAAGTGAATAAATGAATTATACCAGGGCTGAAATACTTAAAACATATAGTCACTGATATTGTTTGAATGTGGAGTGAATAAATGAATTATACCAGGGCTGAAATACTTAAAACATATAGTCACTGATATTGTTTGAATGTGGAGTGAATAAATGAATTATACCAGGGCTGAAATACTTAAAACATATAGTCACTGATATTGTTTGAATGTGGAGTGAATAAATGAATTATACCAGGGCTGAAATACTTAAAACATATAGTCACTGATATTGTTTGAATGTGGAGTGAATAAATGAATTATACCAGGGCTGAAATACTTAAAACATATAGTCACTGATATTGTTTGAATGTGGAGTGAATAAATGAATTATACCAGGGCTGAAATACTTAAAACATATAGTCACTGATATTGTTTGAATGTGGAGTGAATAAATGAATTATACCAGGGCTGAAATACTTAAAACATATAGTCACTGATATTGTTTGAATGTGGAGTGAATAAATGAATTATACCAGGGCTGAAATACTTAAAACATATAGTCACTGATATTGTTTGAATGTGGAGTGAATAAATGAATTATACCAGGGCTGAAATACTTAAAACATATAGTCACTGATACTGTTTGAATGTGGAGTGAATAAATGAATTATACCAGGGCTGAAATACTTAAAACATATAGTCACTGATATTGTTTGAATGTGGAGTGAATAAATGAATTATACCAGGGCTGAAATACTTAAAACATATAGTCACTGATATTGTTTGAATGTGGAGTGAATAAATGAATTATACCAGGGTTGAAATACTTAAAACATATAGTCACTGATATTGTTTGAATGTGGAGTGAATAAATGAATTATACCAGGTGTCAGAGCCTAAGTGTGCAGCAACATCGTTACGGCCCCCGGCGGACAAGAGTTGTCGCGCTGGCGAGATTCTTACCTGACACGCGACCAGCGCTGACGACAGACGCACGCAAAGCCACGTGACCCCACCAGAGGCAGTGGGCAGTGTGTGTTAATCTCAGACCAAGCTGGGACTGGACATCTGAACGGACGTGTGTGTCGAGAGCAAGGCGTTTTGTGTGAATCTCCGTGGTTGTGAGCTGAACGACTGATATCGTGAGCGTTAGACCTATGAGCTGTTTTGTGGTTGTGAGTTATCTGTTGTACATTGCTGTAACTATTGTTATGTATTTAATGTGGTAATAAATCCATAGAACTTGTTGCTGTGTCTTACGTCGAATTACGTTTGTACTTGTACTGTCTCACATGTGTTAGCCAACGAGCCTAATATAAGATCCTGACATGTGTGGACGTGGGTTGCTCGTCATTATTTAAGAACCTAATATATTTAGACGTGTGTTGTTCGTCTTTGTGATTTAAAACTATAATTCTTGTACTTGTAAAATTTGTCAAGGTTATAGTGATGTACATGTGATCGGAAAAGTCTCAGTGTGATCCATTACTACATTGTCTAAATATGTTTAACATCATTAGTAAATGTACAGTACAGATTGTTTGATCCTGTAAACGTGTTAAAACATTTGTAATTCGTAAAACTTGTCACCGTTTGACCTTGTCAACCTTGTGATTTTGCCACCATTTTGACCTTGTCGCCATCTTGTAAACTTGATGTCTTTGTCCTTACTGAATGTCATCTTGATGTAAGTGATGTGTCATCAATGTTATTGAGTGTTCAAATACAGATAGATTGTTGTTGTGTATTGAGTTTGTGGAACGCAAAGAGTTTTGGAAAGAGTGTAACTTCTGTTGAAAGAAACACTGTTGACGACAAATTTACGACATACAATTATACTCAACGCCATCCAAACCAAATCAACACTTAGTGACTTACAGGCACACACCAACAAACACACGCTAACTTATTTCTCTCTAAAACAAAGCAGGTTTTTGCGTACGATCCATAACCCTGCCGTAGAGGTCATTAGTGGTTCTGAAGTACGACCTTACAGTTTTTCCTAGCCCGGTTGCCCAACCATTCGTCACCATATCCAAGGGCACTTGAGTATATTTTTTTCTTTACTTTAACTTTACGTATGCATTAGTGGGCACGCATCGTATAGTCAAATCAATTGTGAGTAGTTTTTCTACTAACCATTTATATTATATTTTGTGTGGTTGATTGTCATTGACGTATTTTCTCCATCATGTCGTCATTGTTCGATTTCATTGATATGGGGATAAAATTACAGTTACACGGTGATGAATTAACAAAATGGAGTGAGAACAAATACGCAGAATACCTACTTGTTCAGGAAAAAGCTGCCGAACGCGATGAAAGAGCTCTAAAACAAGCAGAAATGGCTGCCAAGCAAATAGAAGTAGAAATGGCTGCAAAGACAAAGCAAGCTGAGATAGACAGTGAACTTAAGAAAGCAGAAATAGCAGCTCAGAGCAAAAGGGAAGAACTTGAACTACAGTTGAAAATGAAACAACTCGACACTGAGACTGCAATGAATAAAGAGTCAAAGAAATCTGAAAGACTGGAAAAAGAAAACCAGTATAAGAAGTACCAAGGTATCGTTCGTAACTATACCTCGGGTGACTGCATAGCAGCCTTTACCCAAAATTTTGAGACTTTAATGGAACATTATCAAGTTCCACTTTCGGAATGGAATATGTTATATATGAGGAGTCTATCTGGGGAACCTCTTAAGGTCATTGAAACCATCCCCAAAGACCTCAGAAAAGAGTACCATTACATTAAATCTAAAATAATGGCACATTTCATGTTAGATGAGGCAGGGTACAGAGAACAGTTCAGTAAACTGAGTCCAAAATCAACTCAAACGTTCTCTGACTACCTCTGTTTAGTCCGAGACATTTTCAGCAAATGGACTTCATCAGCCAAAATTAACAAAAATTATGATAAATTAGAAGATCTCATTATTCGAGATAAAGTTATTTCTTCTATCCCAACATCTTTTTCTAAGTTCTTGCAAGAGAATGAATGCACATGTGTGGAAGAAATGGAAAGACGTGGGTCGGCCTATTATACGGCAAATAAACAATGTTTTGCCACTGAAGCTACTGACAGTAACTGGGTAGCAGCTGCTAACTATGAGAAAAACTATAGTAGGCAAAAACCAAACAGGCCTACCTCTGAAAAGTTCAGACATTGTGTCCATTGTAAAATGTCTCATTATTTGAACGAGATGTGCGATAAAAACCCAGGGTACCAAACATACTTGCAAAATATGGTAAACAGACAAGACAGAGAACGTAAATCGTTCAAAAGCTTACGTAAATGTTTTCTCTGCAAGGCGTACGGTCACCATCGCATGGATTGTAAAGGCAGGCATATGACCAACAAAGCCAATGCCGCCTTGTTCGATAGTTCAGCGTCAGAAGACGAAAATACAGAAAAACATCCTGTACATGCAGCACAGGCTTGTGACGTATTTAGTTCCAACACATGCACTGTCTGTAATACCTTCTTTGAGAATGGTATCTTAACATGCGGGCACGCCATCCCTATTGCTAATGAGGAAGGTAACTTAGTAATAGACTCAAAAGGCAAGTTAGACATCTATCACGGGTACGTTAATGGCAAGAGTGCTACAGTACTTCGCGACACCGGGAGTACACTGATTGGCCTGAAAACAACATTCATAACACCTACAGACTACACAGGTAGACACATCACATGTAGAACATTTTCAGGCAATATTGAAAAATATCCATTAGCTTGGGCATACATCGAAACACCATTCCTCACCGGAAAAGTAAAAGTCGCAGCACTTACAAACCCAGTGTGCGATATAATCATCGGAAATTTACCTGAAGTGAATGACAAACATCATAACCATGACATAACATCACTATGTATTAATGATAACAAATCACCACCAAATGTCATTGAAAATGTCATATCACCAGTTGAATGTATGTTAGCTAATGCAGCACTAAGTTCTCATCACATCATTGACGATATCATTCCATCATCATCTGATGTCATTGAGTGTGTGAACGCAGTAACAAGAGCTACTGCTAGAGTGCAAGATGATAGTAACCAAACTGAGGCTATTCAAATGCTTAGCCCAGAAGTACCACCTAGTGACTCGATGAAGGAAACATTCATAACAGCTCAAAAAGCTGATCCTTCACTGTCAAAGTATTTTGACCTGATCGGCAAAAAGCCAAGAGTAACGAAAAATGCTAAATGGCATTTTGCTTTATACAATGATATAATCACCAGGTACTACACCAAAGGTGACGTTACAACAAAGCAAACTGTGTTACCAACTACTTATCGCAAGCAAGCTTTACATCTTGCTCACGATATACCTTTTGCAGGTCATATGGCATATGTGAAAACCAGGTCAAGACTATTGACACAGTTTCATTGGCCAAAATTCTGTAATGACATAAAAACATATTGCAGAAGTTGTGATACATGCCAGAAACTGGTAAAGAAAGGTAAACACCCACAGGCAAAGTTACAAGTCACTGACTTAGCCAGTCGACCTTTTGAAAAATTATCAGTTGACATTGTGGGCCCTCTTAGTCATACAACAACTAGAGGGAATAAATATATTCTAACAATTATTGATCAATGTAGTCGCTGGCCAGAAGCGATTCCGTTAAAGAACATTACTGCCAACGATATCATGGAAGTGTTCTTCCATATTTTTTCCCGAATTGGGTTTCCAGATACCATCCAGTCTGATAGAGGCACGCAGTTTATCGCCGCATCCACTCAAGCTTTCACTAAAATGCTAGGAGTAAAGCAAGTCTTCAATAGCCCCTATCATCCTCACTCGAGCGGAATTATAGAAAAGCTTAATGGGGATCTGAAGCACATGCTAGCCAAAGTAACTCAAGATCACCCCAATAACTGGGATGTATACTTACCAGCTGTTCTTTTTGCTTATCGCGAGGTACCACATTCTAGTACCGGTTTCTCTCCTTTTGAACTCATCTATGGTGCCAAACCACGCGGCCCATTAACAATTTATCACCAAATGTTAACTGAGTCCACTCCAGTATTGAAACCCATATCATCATTTTGTGTATGTAACATCATTGCGTGAAAGGATAATGAAATCATGTGAAATTGCTAAAAGTGCACTAAAACTATCTGGTGCTACTTACAGACACTACGCAGACAAAGGTAACAGGACTATAACATTGACAGCTGGACAGGACGTTCTACTACTACTACCTAGTGACAGACAGCTACTAACAGAGTCTTGGCAAGGACCTTTTAAAGTGACAAGACAAATCTCACCTGTTGACTACGAAATCCTGATAAAAGACAAACACAAAATATTTCACATCAATATGCTAAGACCATACTACAACAGAGACAACGAACAAGACGATACGACAGCTTGCACCGTGATAATAGATCACGAAGATGACGATTCTAGTGACGAGATTCCAACACCTACATTAGACACGACAAACTGCTTGAAGGAGATCAAGATCAATCCAAACCTAAGTCAAGCAGAGACAAACAGTTGCAAACAGTTGATACAAGAGTACAACACCATCTTTTCAGACAACCCAGGACAAAACAGAGTTAGTACAGCATCACATCACACCTTACATCAAACACACCCATAAGATGCAGACCATACACCATACCATTACATTACAAGGAACAACTACATCAGGAAATCATTAACTTAGAAAAAAACAACATCATCAGACGATCCCTATCAGACTTCTCTTCACCCATGGTCATTGTACGGAAAAAGGACAACACAATACGACTTTGCATAGATTACAGAAAACTGAACGAAATAACTGTTTTAGATCTTGAACCAATGGCAAATACGGACGATCTTCTGACAGAACTGACTGACGCGAAGTTCTTCACGACCCTTGACATGGCTAAAGGTTACTGGCAGATTGCTGTACATGAAGACAGCAGACATCTAACAGCTTTCGCCACGCCTTGGGGACTGTACGAATGGTGCAAACTTTCCATTTGGGCTAGTCAATGCCCCAGCCACATTTGTACGCATGACACGACTCCTCCTATCTGACATTCCTAATATAGTTTCCTATATTGACGACATCTGTGTCCATACAGAGACAATGACGGAACATATAAAGATACTGGAACAGACACTAGAACGTATCAGACATCACGGACTGACAGTGAAGCCTTCAAAGGTGAGCATGGCTTACCAAGAGATATCATTTTTGGGGTACAGAATATCCAATGGCTTTGTCATGACAGACAACAAAATTGTCTCGAAAATTCTAAAACTGTCACTTCCAACAAATAAGAAACAAGTCCGCAGTTTGTTGGGACTTATTAATTATTACAGAAACTTTATTCCTGATTTTTCAGAATTGACTGAGGTTTTTTCTAACTTACTAACCAAAAATAAACCCGAAAAAGTTGTAAACGATGAATGCCTACGAAATGCATTTGATAAAGTTTTGGCACACTTTTCTGATAAGAATACACCTAATCTCATCCTTAAATTGCCCAACATTCGTTTACCTTTCAGATTGAGAACTGATGCTAGCTCCATTGCGATCGGTGCGGTCCTTTTGCAGGAATACAACGACATCTTGCATCCCGTCTGTTTTCTATCAAGAAAACTAAGACCCCGAGAGCGGGCCTGGTCCATTCCGCAATTAGAGGCATTGGCCTTAGTAGAAAGTGTAACAAAGCTGTCCAAATATCTTCTAGGACGTCACTTTATCATTGAAACTGACAACAGTCCATTAAGGTATATCAATTCCACAGTACCATCAAATAACATGATTGCTCGCTGGTCCTTGAAGCTTCAGAATTTCAGTTTTGAAGTTCGCCATATTCCCGGCAGAATGAATACAATCGCCGACCTTTTGTCCCGTTGTCCGACAGACCCAGTAAGCAATGTCTGAGTGCACTGTATAATATTACACTCAGCCCAACACAGCCACCAATGAGTGAATTTTGTTTCCATTCACCTACTGTGTAAGGTCAATAATCAAAATTGTGATACGGTTTGGAGACCGACATGTATAATATACTTATTTTAATCAAGTCATGTAATGAGTGTAGTATAATTGTGTAGTGTGTGTTAGAATGAGAACGATATTAATTGTATATAGACACCAACAACAGTGTCACAAACGCTTAACCAATTATCAAAAGCGAACTTTACCATTGTGACATTTGTGGGTGATTTTTTTTCACCGTGATATTTTAACATGTGCAAATGTGGACCGAACATTGACTCCTACATCACCTCTACAGCAAATGTGATCCAAATTGTTCGACGTGTGAACACATAGGAAATAATAACATTCCATCATAATCCGTTGTCATACTATAACATCAGACATGAACTGTGAGAACATTCTACTATCAGTTCCGAAATAAAACCGGATCATTTGTGTTCAGAAAATGTAACATCAACCAAATTTTTCGTTTCGTGTGCATTTCCTGTGTAGTTTAAAAAGTATAACTTAATTAGCAGACTATGTACAAATTTCCAAAAATTTATGACACTTGTAAAATCCTTTCGAATCTATAAAATATAATATACCAATACGGTACTTATTTATTTTGATTAGTGTAATCTTAGAATCATATCTTGATTAATGTATTCATATTACCGACTTTTTCTCGTGAATATGAAGAAACGTCAAGCAATGACGCTAAGAAATTAAATAATTATTGTAATGTATGAAATTTCTTAAATGTCAAAATTACTTCCCTTGCATTTGTGAATTACATCAAGGGCCATAATTTGAAACATATTCATTAATGTATATTGTATAGATAGACATTTTGTTGCTCAAATGTTTGGCACATCAGGTAGGCGTCCACCAAGCATGTCATAGAGCTGCCAACAGTGCAAACCAACATAAGAGCTCCTGACCAAATGAGGGCAGAGTTTAAGTGTTTAATACGACTAATACAAAGCCGTATTTCAGTCTGGCTAGATGGTTGTTGCAAAACAATCATATTATTACGTTTTTTTTCAAATAGCTGCGAGGTAGATGCGTGAAGCTGGTGCTACTGATCTGACTGGGTATTATTGCAATGAAGGTAACCAGGCATCAGGGGGATGAAACCTGAATTGTGTTAAAAATTGTACTTCATGTGTCATTTCAATGCAACTTACATTTTTTTTGTATATATTTCTATGCCTTATATGTATTTTCATGCATACCACTGGGAAAGAGTAGTCTCTGACATGAAATTAACACTACCCCAGTATATACATACATCATGAATGAAAGATGGCATCTTTCATTGAAGTACCCGGGGAGAATGTCAGAGCCTAAGTGTGCAGCAACATCGTTACGGCCCCCGGCGGACAAGAGTTGTCGCGCTGGCGAGATTCTTACCTGACACGCGACCAGCGCTGACGACAGACGCACGCAAAGCCACGTGACCCCACCAGAGGCAGTGGGCAGTGTGTGTTAATCTCAGACCAAGCTGGGACTGGACATCTGAACGGACGTGTGTGTCGAGAGCAAGGCGTTTTGTGTGAATCTCCGTGGTTGTGAGCTGAACGACTGATATCGTGAGCGTTAGACCTATGAGCTGTTTTGTGGTTGTGAGTTATCTGTTGTACATTGCTGTAACTATTGTTATGTATTTAATGTGGTAATAAATCCATAGAACTTGTTGCTGTGTCTTACGTCGAATTACGTTTGTACTTGTACTGTCTCACATGTGTTAGCCAACGAGCCTAATATAAGATCCTGACACCAGGGCTGAAATACTTAAAACATATAGTCACTGATATTGTTTGAATGTGGAGTGAATAAATGAATTATACCAGGGCTGAAATACTTAAAACATATAGTCACTGATATTGTTTGAATGTGGAGTGAATAAATGAATTATACCAGGGCTGAAATACTTAAAACATATAGTCACTGATATTGTTTGAATGTGGAGTGAATAAATGAATTATACCAGGGCTGAAATACTTAAAACATATAGTCACTGATATTGTTTGAATGTGGAGTGAATAAATGAATTATACCAGGGCTGAAATACTTAAAACATATAGTCACTGATATTGTTTGAATGTGGAGTGAATAAATGAATTATACCAGGGCTGAAATACTTAAAACATATAGTCACTGATATTGTTTGAATGTGGAGTGAATAAATGAATTATACCAGGGCTGAAATACTTAAAACATATAGTCACTGATATTGTTTGAATGTGGAGTGAATAAATGAATTATACCAGGGCTGAAATACTTAAAACATATAGTCACTGATATTGTTTGAATGTGGAGTGAATAAATGAATTATACCAGGGCTGAAATACTTAAAACATATAGTCACTGATATTGTTTGAATGTGGAGTGAATAAATGAATTATACCAGGGCTGAAATACTTAAAACATATAGTCACTGATACTGTTTGAATGTGGAGTGAATAAATGAATTATACCAGGGCTGAAATACTTAAAACATATAGTCACTGATATTGTTTGAATGTGGAGTGAATAAATGAATTATACCAGGGCTGAAATACTTAAAACATATAGTCACTGATATTGTTTGAATGTGGAGTGAATAAATGAATTATATCAGGGCTGAAATACTTAAAACATATAGTCACTGATATTGTTTGAATGTGGAGTGAATAAATGAATTATACCAGGGCTGAAATACTTAAAACATATAGTCACTGATATTGTTTGAATGTGGAGTGAATAAATGAATTATACCAGGGCTGAAATACTTAAAACATATAGTCACTGATATTATTTGAATGTGGAGTGAATAAATGAATTATACCAGGGCTGAAATACTTAAAACATATAGTCACTGATATTGTTTGAATGTGGAGTGAATAAATGAATTATACCAGGGCTGAAATACTTAAAACATATAGTCACTGATATTGTTTGAATGTGGAGTGAATAAATGAATTATACCAGGGTTGAAATACTTAAAACATATAGTCACTGATATTGTTTGAATGTGGAGTGAATAAATGAATTATACCAGGGCTGAAATACTTAAAACATATAGTCACTGATATTGTTTGAATGTGGAGTGAATAAATGAATTATACCAGGGCTGAAATACTTAAAACATATAGTCACTGATATTGTTTGAATGTGGAGTGAATAAATGAATTATACCAGGGCTGAAATACTTAAAACATATAGTCACTGATATTGTTTGAATGTGGAGTGAATAAATGAATTATACCAGGGCTGAAATACTTAAAACATATAGTCACTGATATTGTTTGAATGTGGAGTGAATAAATGAATTATACCAGGGCTGAAATACTTAAAACATATAGTCACTGATATTGTTTGAATGTGGAGTGAATAAATGAATTATACCAGGGCTGAAATACTTAAAACATATAGTCACTGATATTGTTTGAATGTGGAGTGAATAAATGAATTATACCAGGGCTGAAATACTTAAAACATATAGTCACTGATACTGTTTGAATGTGGAGTGAATAAATGAATTATACCAGGGCTGAAATACTTAAAACATATAGTCACTGATATTGTTTGAATGTGGAGTGAATAAATGAATTATACCAGGGCTGAAATACTTAAAACATATAGTCACTGATATTGTTTGAATGTGGAGTGAATAAATGAATTATACCAGGGCTGAAATACTTAAAACATATAGTCACTGATACTGTTTGAATGTGGAGTGAATAAATGAATTATACCAGGGCTGAAATACTTAAAACATATAGTCACTGATACTGTTTGAATGTGGAGCATCAGTTTTCCCATGGTAATTGGAAATGTATAATAACGTCTTTCTGTTTGCACAAAATTGGCTGGAACTGTCTAATTACTAATGCCTTGATATATTTTGGAATGCTTGCTTGTGTTCGCTGGCTGTGAACTCCAGCGTGAAGTCCTGTATGTCAGATGAAGACATCCTGATTGTCCAACATCAGTGTGATGTCATACAGGACCTGTGGTTTGAGTGAGTATCCGTTGTCCCATGTCTGGCTTATTGGTGTGCAGGCAGGTGGTTCCTCGCTGTGCAGGCAGATACTCTCCGACTTCGGAAGAATCAGCGATCCTACTACATTAGCAGGCCCCCGAAGGGACCTGTTGCCCAGGACGCACGGCTAGGACATGCTAGTAGGTCTTGCCAGTATAGGACATGCTAGTAGGTCTTGCCAGTATAGAACCTGGTCCTGGTGCATTTATTGTTCATAAAATACAATATACAAGATGACTCCTCTGTTTTAACTTTACAATGGCTATTAAACATTATTCTCAAAATCACAGAGCTAAGCATTTTATGACTTGTCAACTGCACATAGATTCCTTAAGACTGAATACATCTATTTACCACCCGCAGAGATGTGTGTTTAGTTACTTGATTTGCTCATTTAATAATGATTTATCTAAGAAAGTTGCTTGGCACTCACACTGTCATTTACTGCAGGTGTATGGCAGAGGGGTCTTTGAGCCTGAGGAATTAAGGCCACCTGGCTAGTGCAGTCATTTACTGCCAATATAGTACCTTGCGGTGTATGGCAGAGGGGTCTTTGAGCCTGAGGAATTAAGGCCGCCTGGCTAGTGCAGTCGCCGCGAACTGTGCAGGTTAGAATTTTCTTTTTGCCCCTGAGAAAAAAAATCCCACACCTTAATGAGGAATTGAACCCGAGTCTCCCGAAAGGGAGTAAGGCGTTCTATCCACTCGACCAGCCGCTCCTATTCATTCACACTGGATTGTATAAATGCAATTAGATTTGATGTACAGAGAGGTTGGTTCTTTTACAGATGAGAGTAGTATCAGGGTGGTTTTATATCTGATCATTGGTTCAGCAGCCAGGAATGTTTGCCTGACACTGTTTTATATCTGATCATTGGTTCAGCAGCCAGGAATGTTTGCCTGACACTGTTTTATATCTGATCATTGGTTCAGCAGCCAGGAATGTTTGCCTGACACTGTTTTATATCTGATCATTGGTTCAGCAGCCAGGAATGTTTGCCTGCACACTGTTTTATATCTGATCATTGGTTTAGCAGCAAGGAATGTTTGCCTGACACTTTTATATCTGATCATTGGTTCCGCAGCCAGGAATGTTTGCTTGACACTTTGAACTCAAGCAAAGCATAGCATAGCTTTGCACACGCACGCACACACACTATTTATAGTAGTGATGGACAGAATTTTGCGTGTGGATTAGATTTCCCTATTAACAGTGTCCCCCACCATCAGGCAAACCCACTCCGACTTCAGAGGTACTTGTAATTTATGTCCCACAAGTCAAGGCCGTACTTTACACAGTATAATTTATTTGTTTCATCAGTGTACCCTCGAAAAGTTAGTAGAAAAAACACTTGAAGTCTGCAGGACAATGATTCTGTGGAATTAGGCATGGGTGGCTGGTTATGATACTTGAATATACATTAGATTGTAGATTATGGTTAAGAAATTCCAATTCTTCTTTTAGTGTGTCATCGTAGCAAATCATTCTAGCTCGATTGAACAGGGTCCATACCAGGCCAAACTTATACTGAATAGGTGCAAAGCTGTTTAAATTCAGGTCCGCCCATGTTCACTTTCAATAAACAGATCTCTGGATGGTGCCATCCTGTCATTGTCAAATGAGTATTTCTAAGAATTATAAGGTGTCATTATAAATTATGCTCGTGGTCAACAGACAAAGAAATTTTCTTGTGGGCTTGGTTCATGATGGAGTGAAATGTTTCCGCCTGTTTTCTGGTCTCTGGGATGAATCCACATTCCAGCGGTATAGAACTAGGTCCTTAATATTTGAGGCTCTTGTTTTTCTGAGGGCACCATAAAGACATCTGCTAGAATGGAAACTTGACTACTCTTAATCACATGGACACACTTCCCACCACAACAGAAGTGTGCTATAAATGAACTTGCATCTAGCAAGGCTCCAGGTAAGGATGGGATTCCAATAGATGTTATCAGGAGTGGGCAAGACACACTCACTCTACAGATCCACCAGCTAATAGAGCTATGCTGGCGAGAAGGACAAGTCCCACAGGATTTCAAAGATTCAAGCATCATAACACTGTACAAGAACAAGGGCGATCAGAGAGACTGTAACAACTATAGGGATGTCTCACTTCTGTGTATTGTTGGAAAAGTATTTGCCAGAATTGTTCTGTGCAGACTTAAGTCCTAGGAGATCAAGTCTACCCCGAATCACAGTGTGGCATTCGACAGAACCGGTCTACCATTGATATGATATTCTCATTGCGACAAATGCAAGAAAAATACCGTGAACAGAATCAACCACTGTTTATTGCCTTCATCGACCTCACAAAGGCATTTTATCTGGTCAGTCATTGGGGTCTGTTCAAGGCACTAAAGAAGACTGGCTGCCCACCAACTCTTCTGTCCATTGTGGAATCATTCCACACAGGCATGAAGGGTATAATCAAGTTTGATGGTGCAACTTCTGAAGAGTTTTAAATCAAGAGTGGTTGTAAGGTTGTGTACTAGCTCCTACCCACTTTGTAATATACTTTTCACTTCTACCGAAATCAGGATGGTGGTATATACATTCACGCACGCTCAGATGGCGGCCTCTACAATGCTCAGAGATTGAAGGCCAAGACAAAATTAGGAGGGTACTGATCAGAGAGTTGCTTTTTGCAGATGATGCTGCAGTTACAACCCACTCTGAGGAAGAATTACAATGTCTACTATCTGCATTCTCCAATGCTTGTTCTAAATTTGGTTTAACAATTAGCAAAAAGAAGACACAGATTATGTCACAAGGTGCACATGGGGTACCATCAATCTTTATTGATGACGCCGAACTAGAGATGGTAGACCATTTTACATATCTAGGATCAGTGGTAAATAACAAATTATTCCTAGATCAGGAAATCAACATCCGGATTGGTAAGGCAGCAACAACAATGAACAGGTTAAGAACAAGAGTCTGGGAGAACAGGAAGCTTACTGCCAAAACAAAAGTCCTTGTCTATCAAGCCTGTGTCCTTAGCACTCTTCTCTATGGCAGTGAAACCTGGAAAACTTACTCACACCAAGAGAAAAATTTAAACAGCTTTCATATGCGGTGTCTGCAAAGAATTCTTGGTATTAAGTGGCAAGACAAAATCACAAATACTGAAGTATTGGAAAGATCAGGTTGTGTGACGGTTTATTCCATGCTCTAGTCTTCGTAGACTTAAATGGATAGGACATCTTAGGAGGATGGATGATGGTAGAATACCAAAGGACATCTTTTTTGGTGAATTACAGATGAGTAAGAGATCTCAGGGTCGGCCTCTACTACGATACAAAGATGTGTGTAAGCGGGACTATGATTGATACAGGACATTGAATAATGCACATTGGGAGCAAGTCGCCGCTGAACGTGTTGCATGGAGGGCAAATATCAGAAATGGAATAAAGACAAAGGAGAAAATTATTGCAGATAAGTCACACACCGAGCGTTTGAGACGTAAGATGGTGCATGATGGTGGAAATGACCACGTGTTCACATGCACCCACTGTGAACGGACATTTACAGCACAAATTGGCCTTCTCAGTCACATTCGCTACCGCCATGGGTAAAAGTTATTATGCCTGTTTGAAGCACAAACTATCGTCTGTCAAGACGGCAAGGTGCCAATGAGAATGGGAGCTAGAGGACTCCTCATGGCCACTCTGTCAATTTGGTGGTACAATTTTTTAAAGAAAGATGAATTTAATATAAGATGTGCACAGCAGTAATAATTTCTTGAATTTGAATGTAGGTAGGCCTAACTGTTGTTTCTTTTCTTTTGTGTGATCACAGATGAGGCTCACTGTTTCTTCAATGGAAACGTCAGTGAAAATAAAGGCAATATAAATTGACACCACATGCTTTAGTTTAAGATCAATGGTATTCAGTAGTTTGACCAGTTCAAATGAATCTTGTAATATTAAGGGGTTGAATTACTGTCACCCTGGTTTAGCAGTTTCTGCAAGCCATTTCACCATCCTGTTTGGACAGAGTTGAGCATAGATTAAATTGGTCTCAGTAGTACCCCAGGCTTGTGCAATTTAGTAAGGCATAAAGTTGGGGGGTTTATGAGCCCCATGGAATGACTAACTATGCAGATGCCTCACTGATGAATTTACTATCTAAAATTGACTGGATCTCTTTCCTCACTTGAACATCCAATTCCTCATGGTTGCTGGCTTTAGGATCAAAATAAAATTTGGTTGGATTCAATAAAATGTCTTCCATTTTGTTGGAAGTATCAAAGATCCTGAAATGGTTGTTGTGAATATCTTGGATTGCCAGAGTAACTTAACAATGAAGAGAAGCATGGGAAAACATTGTGACAACTGGAAAGATCAGTGGGAAAAGAGACATGGGCAGACCAAGAGAGATGATGCTGGATGGACTGTATGATGACATTGAGAAATATTATCAGCAGAGTTGATCCTGAACAGTGACCAAGATCTGAGGAGATACATGAACACCTATGGTAGTTGGCAGGGCACATGATGATGATGCAGTCTCATATGTTTCTTCAGATTACAATTATGAGTAAAAGAAGCACCACAAACATCACACTTGTACGGTTTCTCTCCTGTATGCGTTCTCTCATGTTGCTTCAGATTGCTAGCTATAGTAAAAGAAGCACCACAAACATCACACTTGAAAGGTTTCTCTCCTGTATGCGTTCTCTCATGTTGCTTCAGACCGCTAGCTACAGTAAAAGAAGCACCACAAGCATTACACTTGTAAGGTTTCTCTCCTGTATGCGTTCTCTCATGTTGCTTCAGACCGCTAGCTACAGTAAAAGAAGCACCACAAGCATTACACTTGTAAGGTTTCTCTCCTGTATGCGTTCTCTCATGTTGCTTCAGACCGCTAGCTACAGTAAAAGAAGCACCACAAGCATCACACTTGAAAGGTTTCTCTCCTGTATGTGTTCTCTTATGTTTCCTCAGACTGTCAGTTGCAGTAAAAGAAGCACCACAAACATCACACATGTAAGGTTTCTCTCCAGTATGTGTTCTCTTATGTTTCCTCAGACTGTCAGTTGCAGTAAAAGAAGCACCACAAACATCACACATGTAAGGTTTCTCTCCTGTATGTGTTCTCTTATGTTTCCTCAGACTGTCAGTTAAAGTAAAAGAAGCACCACAAACATCACACATGTAAGGTTTCTCTCCTGTATGTGTTCTCTTATGTTTCCTCAGACTGTCTATTTTAATAAAAGAAGCACCACAAACATCACACTTGTAAGGTTTCTCTCCTGTATGTGTTCTCTTATGTTTCCTCAGACTGTCTATTTTAATAAAAGAAGCACCACAAACATCACACATGTAAGGTTTCTCTCCTGTATGCGTTCTCTTGTGGGCCTTCAAATTGCCAGCTTGAGTAAAAGAAGCACCACAAGCATCACACTTGAAAGGTTTCTCTCCTGTATGTGTTCTCTTATGTTTCCTCAGACTGTCAGTTGCAGAAAAAGAAGTACCACAAACATCACACATGTAAGGTTTCTCTCCTGTATGTGTTCTCATGTGGAACTTCAAATTGCCAGCTTTAGTAAAAGAAGCACCACAATCATCACACTTGACAGGTTTCTCTCCTGTATGTGTTCTTTTATGTTTCCTCAGACTGTCAGTTGTAGTAAAAGAAGTACCACAAACATCACACATGTAAGGTTTCTCTCCTGTATGTGTTCTCTTATGTTTCCTCAGACTGTCAGTTAAAGTAAAAGAAGCACCACAAACATCACACATGTAAGGTTTCTCTCCTGTATGTGTTCTCTTGTGGACCTTCAAATTACCAGCTATAGTAAAAGAAGCACCACAAGCATCACACATGTAAGGTTTCTCTCCTGTATGTGTTCTCATGTGGAACTTCAAACTGCCAGCTTGAACAAAAGAAACACTGCAAATATCACACTTGTAAGGCTTTTCTCCTGTATGTTTTCTCTTGTGAATCTTCAGTTGTCCAGCTTGAGTAAAAGAAGAACCACACCGATCACACTTGTAAGGTTTCTCTCCTGTATGTGTTCTCTTATGTTTCTTCAGACTGCCAGCTTTAGTAAAAGCACCACCACAAACATCACACTTGTAAGGTTTCTCTCCTATATGTGTTCTTCTATGTATCCTTAGATTGCCAGCTTGAGTAAAAGAAGCACCACAAGCATCACACTTGTAAGGTTTCTCTCCTGTAAGTGTTCTCTCATGATTCATGTTCTTCTGACACACTAGATGTTCATCTTGAATTAAAAGACCATCCCATTCATTACATTTGTTCTGTGTATGTTTTTCTTGTCTTTCCTTATCTTGCCTCTGACAACTCTCAATCACAGAGGACACATTTTCTGATATTTGACAACAACTGTCATGTTTTACTGATGCCTCACAATTGTTCTCAACCATTCTTGATTCTGAGTAGCTGTCCCCTGCCATTTCTTCAATGATGCTATCCCCAACTATGTCTACCATTTGATTGAATCTGTGGCTCCTGCCTTCACATGGAACATCTGATAGTTCTTGTTTTACAACCTTCATGTCTATGCTGCCATGAGTCCACTGTTGTGAATATTCTTGTATGGAGATGTAAGGACTACTTGGAGACCAAGAGTGTGTTTCTGAAACACACCAAAGTAAATAATTAATATTCTCATGAATATACAAGAATTTATTGTGAACAGATGTGTCGCTTAAAAGTCGACAGGGTCGACTTCATTGCACCGGGTTTTTATTCCATATGGCTCGGTCTCTTTCCGCAGCACGGAAAGCGTCGCACAAAGCACGAACTCCGTAGCTTTTAGCGACGACCCATGGGAGTCTCCGAAACATTTAACTCGTAAACCGAAGGACGCGGCCCGCAATCGAACCCACAACCTTCGGCTCACGAGTCAAACAGCTTGACCACTTCACCACAGAGACTCCCGAACAGATGTGTATGTGTAATCAAGCAGGCACACATTGCAGCTATAGACAATCAATTTCAAGTGAACAAAAGATTGGGAAGAGGAATGATTCATGTGCTCATGTATGATGTAGGCTGATGTATGATCTAAGCTGATGTATGATCTAGGCTGATGTATGATATAAGTTCATGATGATCTAGGCTGATGTATGATATAAGCTGATGTATAATCTAGGCTGATGTATGATGTGAGCTCAGGTATGATCAAAGATAGGTGATGTGACAGTGTAAAATGTAAATTAAGAGAGGAACAGGTACTGCATGTTTAATTTATTACTGACATTTGTCAGTTCTTAAACATATGAAAGCTGGCATTCCCCTGGTGCAGATAACATCACAACTGAAATTATTAAAGCTTTAGAAGAATATGGAATAGATCAAGTCACCAGACTGCTGAACACATTATATCATACCGGAGATATACCTTCTAAATTATGTAACTCTGTATTTATTGCAATCCCAAAGAAATCAGGAGCCTTGGAATGTGATCAACATAGAACAATTAGTATGAGTCACATCACAAAGATTTTGCTACGAATTATCATGCAAAGAGTGAGAAAGAAACAACAACCTGAAATAGGGGAAGAACAATGTGGGTTTGTAGAAGGAAAGGGTACAGTAAATGCTGTGTATATGCTGCGAACAGTTATTGAACGTGCTATAGAAGTAAACAAGCATATACATCTTTGGTTTATTGACTACACAAAGGCTTTTGATAGAGTAAGACTATGGTAGAAATGCTTGCAGATCTACACATTGATGGGAAAGACATTAGACTTATAAAAAACACATATTGGAAACAGCAAGCTGCCATAAGTATTGATAATAAAGTGAGACAATATCAGCCTATTAAGAGAGGTGTTAGGCAGGGATGTGTAATGTCTCCAGATCTTTTTTCCCTATACAGTGAAAATATTTTCAGAAATGTAGAAGATATAAATGGAATCAGCATTGGTGGAAGAAACATCAATAACATGAGATATGCAGATGATACAGTATTGATTGCAGACAATGAGCAGGATCTGCAACAATTAGTAGATGCAGTTGTTGCACACAGTGAACAACTGGGGTTAGAATTAAATTGTAAAATGACACAGATTATGGTCATCACTAGGAAGAACGAAATACCACAATGTAATATACAAGTAAATTGGAATATTCTTCAACAAGTGAATCGGTACAATTATCTCAGAACAGTCATAACATCTGATGGGAGATGCCTTGAAGAGATTAGAACAAGAATCACCATGGCGAAAGTAGCCTTTAGCAAGATGAAAAACATACTGACCAATAAAAAGATGTCAACTGAAATGAGAAAAAGAGTGTTAAGGGGCTACATAGAGCCTGTTCTTTTGTATGGATGTGAAACTTGGATAATGAGCAGTCAAGCTGAAAAACATCTGATGGCTGATGAAATGTGGTTTCTGAGGGAAATGCAAAGAATACCATGGACAGACAGAAAAATCAGTGACAAAGTACTACACGAGACAAATGAAAATCGTAAATTGATTAGAGAAATTAGACAGACAGTCAACATTTTTTGGACATGTTATGAGAAGAAATGGATTGGAGAACTTAGTGACAACTGGCAAGATCGAAGGGAACAGACCAAGGGGAAGACCGAGAAGAAAATACCTGGATGGCTTGGCCACATGGCATGGTCAAGACAGGAACACTGAGCTGATCCATGACGCTGGTGATCGAGTGAAATGGCGAGTCATGACCGCCCACGCTTTCAGGCATGGCACATGATTGATTGATTGATTTGTCACTTGTGAAGTCTATTGTTAAGTACAGTTATCTCTAAACTATTTATAACAAGCAATATTCATATTTCATTGTAGTCACAATTAACAGTGTTAACCTCCTGCCTAAAGCTAACATGTATGGTGCAACTTGAGGTGTAATATTTAAAAAAAAAAAAAATTAAGTTGCATGTCCTTCACAGGACGTAGCAGTCATCCCCAGCATCTTCGCTGTTCGTGATTCCTGGGTTAATTTTACGTTCAGTAGTTTACCATTGCTTTCTGAACAACTGGCTCCTATACCTTTTTCGAAAAAAACCGGCACCGCTGTGCTTCGAACCCGGGTATACGGGCTCACAAACCACGTTTGGAAGACCTTAGCCACAGAAACCGGTGGTGTTATATTAAAGTTCAACATAAAAAGTTAGTAGCATATTCTTTACAGGACATAGCAGTCAACCCCAGCATTTTTGGGCTGTTCATGATTCCTGGCAAGTTTACGTTCAGTAGTTTGCCATTGCTTTGTGAACGGCCGGCGCCCATACCATTTCATTAAAAAACAAAAAAACAACATAAGGGGGTCTGCTGCCAAATGGCCCACAGCTGAGTTTGGAATGTGGGTATGCAAGATAACGAACTGCACCCGTAACCCCTTCACCACGGACTTTGCACATATTAAAGACAACAACCCAAGTTGGCATGTCAGAATAGATCACTTCAAGTAGAATGGCAGGGAAACATTCAATGTGGGGTTGCATGTCTCAGACAAAAGCATGGGATGTGACAAATATTTCTCAATGTGGGGTTGCATGTCTCAGACAAAAGCATGGGATGTGACAAATATTTCTCAATGTGGGGTTGCATGTCTCAGACAAAAGCATGGGATGTGACAAATATTTCTCAATGTGGGGTTGCATGTCTCAGACAAAAGCATGGGATGTGACAAATATTTCTCAATGTGGGGTTGCATGTCTCAGACAAAAGCATGGGATGTGACAAATATTTCTCAATGTGGGGTTGCATGTCTCAGACAAAAGCATGGGATGTGACAAATATTTCTCAATGTGGGGTTGCATGTCTCAGACAAAAGCATGGGATGTGACAAATATTTCTCAATGTGGGGTTGCATGTCTCAGACAAAAGCATGGATGTGACAAATATTTCTCAATGTGGGGTTGCATGTCTCAGACAAAAGCATGGGATGTGACAAATATTTCTCAATGTGGGGTTGCATGTCTCAGACAAAAGCATGGGATGTGACAAATATTTCTCAATGTGGGGTTGCATGTCTCAGACAAAAGCATGGGATGTGACAAATATTTCTCAATGTGGGGTTGCATGTCTCAGACAAAAGCATGGGATGTGACAAATATTTCTCAATGTGGGGTTGCATGTCTCAGACAAAAGCATGGGATGTGACAAATATTTCTCAATGTGGGGTTGCATGTCTCAGACAAAAGCATGGGATGTGACAAATATTTCTCAATGTGGGGTTGCATGTCTCAGACAAAAGCATGGGATGTGACAAATATTTCTCAATGTGGGGTTGCATGTCTCAGACAAAAGCATGGGATGTGACAAATATTTCTCAATGTGGGGTTGCATGTCTCAGACAAAAGCATGGGATGTGACAAATATTTCTCAATGTGGGGTTGCATGTCTCAGACAAAAGCATGGGATGTGACAAATATTTCTCAATGTGGGGTTGCATGTCTCAGACAAAAGCATGGGATGTGACAAATATTTCTCAATGTGGGGTTGCATGTCTCAGACAAAAGCATGGGATTGTGACAAATATTTCTCAATGTGGGGTTGCATGTCTCAGACAAAAGCATGGGATGTGACAAATATTTCTCAATGTGGGGTTGCATGTCTCAGACAAAAGCATGGGATGTGACAAATATTTCTCAATGTGGGGTTGCATGTCTCAGACAAAAGCATGGGATGTGACAAATATTTCTCAATGTGGGGTTGCATGTCTCAGACAAAAGCATGGGATGTGACAAATATTTCTCAATGTGGGGTTGCATGTCTCAGACAAAAGCATGGGATGTGACAAATATTTCTCAATGTGGGGTTGCATGTCTCAGACAAAAGCATGGGATGTGACAAATATTTCTCAATGTGGGGTTGCATGTCTCAGACAAAAGCATGGGATGTGACAAATATTTCTCAATGTGGGGTTGCATGTCTCAGACAAAAGCATGGGATGTGACAAATATTTCTCAATGTGGGGTTGCATGTCTCAGACAAAAGCATGGGATGTGACAAATATTTCTCAATGTGGGGTTGCATGTCTCAGACAAAAGCATGGGATGTGACAAATATTTCTCAATGTGGGGTTGCATGTCTCAGACAAAAGCATGGGATGTGACAAATATTTCTCAATGTGGGGTTGCATGTCTCAGACAAAAGCATGGGATGTGACAAATATTTCTCAATGTGGGGTTGCATGTCTCAGACAAAAGCATGGGATGTGACAAATATTTCTCAATGTGGGGTTGCATGTCTCAGACAAAAGCATGGGATGTGACAAATATTTCTCAATGTGGGGTTGCATGTCTCAGACAAAAGCATGGGATGTGACAAATATTTCTCAATGTGGGGTTGCATGTCTCAGACAAAAGCATGGGATGTGACAAATATTTCTCAATGTGGGGTTGCATGTCTCAGACAAAAGCATGGGATGTGACAAATATTTCTCAATGTGGGGTTGCATGTCTCAGACAAAAGCATGGGATGTGACAAATATTTCTCAATGTGGGGTTGCATGTCTCAGACAAAAGCATGGGATGTGACAAATATTTCTCAATGTGGGGTTGCATGTCTCAGACAAAAGCATGGGATGTGACAAATATTTCTCATTGTAACTCATTGTTACTGTTCCTCATCTACTGCAGTGCACTCAACTCCATGGGGTGTTCACCCTTCCATTAGGTTAGCAGAAACACCAGTTATTTAGATTAAACTTTTTGAGGACAAGGTTATGAAACCACTGTTCATTGGCTGATGCTCACTGACTAGACTCATACATTCATCATTATCATGTGCCTTGTGTAAGCACCAATATCTCTCCACAGATCTCAGTCCCTGGTGTTGAGAATCAAATCTGCTGATGATATCCCACCTTGCCACTGTCTCAGTCCATCCAGCATGCTACTGTCTCAGTCCATCCAGCATGCCACTGCCTCAGTCCATCCAGCATGCCACTGTCTCAGTCCATCCAGCATGCCACTGTCTCAGTCCATTCATCGTGCCACTGTCTCAGTCCATCCAGCATGCCACTGTCTCAGTCCATCCAGCATGCCACTGTCTCAGTCCATCCAGCATGCCACTGTCTCAGTCCATCCAGCGTGCAATCATCACAGTGTTTTCCAATGCCCCTCTTCTCACTACATGACTAAAGAATGCTTGTCTCCTTCTCGCAACATTCGTCTCATCATCCTCATCTCTGTTGCTTCTAAGCTGTTCTGAATTTGTTTATTCATGTTTCATGATTCACTGCCATACAGTAAGGCAGGTTCTATATAACTGTGACATTGTCAACGAATCCGCATAATTTTGTTTATCTAGGGATAGATCTGCCCTAAAAAGTTATGTAAAGTTGTATGCTTTTATAGATATATATGTACGGATTATGTATGATATCCATTGTTTGGTGTAGGTATATATATATATATATATATATATATATATATATATATATATATATATATATATATATATATATATATATATATATATATATAAAGGCTGGTAACGATTAATTTAAATTTAATAGTTAACTTTTCAAAACTCAATGATTAATTAATAGTTAATTTTGATTAAAGCAAAAAATGTATAGTCTCATAACTCACATTATAGTTGTATTTGTCAAAAGTGAAAAATCGAAATAACACTGAATTATCTTGTTCATATGTCAAATAATAACCAACTATGCAAACAGACGAGCATATTGTAACAGTAAGACCCAATAAACGTGTCTTCACACCGGGGAATCCCTTATCAGCCGGGGTTAGCAGAGTTGTTTCCCGTGCAGGCTATTTATAATTTGGGGGAACCTGTAGAAATTCGTCTCTTTGAGACATTTCTCTAATAATCGAGTGAATGATCGGTTGAGTGAACAAAATGTTCCCAATCACGTAGGACATCACTCAACCAGAGTATCACAGGAAAGTGGCTTTCTCCATGAAGCACTAGAAATGTGAGTGTTGAGTGGAATATGAAACTCAACGGGTGAGCTTAGTTGGTGTCAGTGGCACGGCTGCTGTCAACCTAAACGGGAGCAGATTCACATCTTGTAAAGTATTGTCTTCACAGTGCTTGCCAGGGGCTGACAACGATACAACTGACATCTGCACGTGACTCTCAATATAAGGTCATTGCAATAGTACTTAGTATGTTTTTTTACCAAGCCGCAGTCCGCCAAAATAAATATTACCATTGCGTTGTGATTTTCGTCCGATCTCATGAATAATGTTGTAGCATTATTGATTGCGTCGAGTATGAATCTAGGTCAAGGCCCAGTGGTAACTGCATGCGTTATAACGGCACTAGCACAATATTATGTGTAGATTAGGATTATAGCCCAGTCCTTTATATAGGCACCATGTTACGGAATATACATAATACTTGTGTTGTTAACATTCACATTTATTTGTTCAAGATGTAGAAGTACTAGGAAATTAAGACTGCTAGTTTGGAGTGTCCTTTTGTCAATCTCGAAAAATTATGCTTAACCCTTTAATGGGCAAATCGTCCATTTACGCCCGGACCCCGGTACAAGCAGACCGTCTGAAACCGCCCGTTACTATTATGCATTGTAAAACTGCAATCTCTCGGCTTTCCGATACTTCCTACGGCTACTTTCGCTTTCGCTGATAGCTTTTTTGGGGTTTTTACGCTTAGTGTTTCCAAATAAATTTCGGCGATTCTTCAAGTGATAGCCGAGATGAGCTAGGTTCAATTTAAGTGATATTAAAGGGCACGAAGTTGACTATTAATCAGAGCTAAATATCAGTGAAAAGCGTTACTTTGCATTAGCAGTCGTGAGTGGGACTTTAAAGAAAGTGATTGATTCTGAAAACGTGTTTGTAAATTGCCTTATAGATTACTGAAAATAACAAACAATATGCTGTATTTCATAAAATTTGTGTTCATATATGGATTGCCGGCAACAATCACGTGAGTAACATATTCTGCATGCTTTTCCCTTCATTGTGTTGTTTATTTAACTAAAATTGGTTGACTAACACCTTATTGTGAACTGAGTAGTAAGATTTCCACTAACACTGCAGACTAAACTTTGAAAGTTGTGTTTGGATATTCCATTTAAATTGGAAACTTACAAAGAACCACAAATTCTATACATACTTCTAGTGTCAAAAGGCTGAAAGTACAAAGAAGAATCCTGAATGTGCTCCATTAGCTACGTGACAGTGAAAAAAAAAAAAAAAAAACCATGGATGCTAATATGCTGCAACATATGAATGTACATTTCATGCATTGTACTGTATTGCCAACAGTTACAGACCCTACACTGATTTTAAAGGCTTGATTGCATTGTTAACCAAGCTTAAAGTGATTGATTCAGAGAAGTTTTTTTTTTTTTTTTAAATTGTAGATAATTGATTTCATATATTGCCTCATATCTTCATGAAGATTTGATACTGAAATACAGGAAAACCACATGTCAGTATCTTACTTGATGGACATGCAGACAGATCTGATGATGAGGAGGTGATACTATACATTCATCTGATCAGAGAAGGGAAAGTGAAGGAAACATTTCTTTCTATTGTGCCGTTGGAAGATGCAACAAGTGCTGGCTACTTTAAAGCTCTAGAGACATGTGAATAACCGAAGTGTTCTCACAGTGATAACTTTGACTGGGCCTACAATAAAGGACATTTAATGTTAATTTAAAAATATGCAACTTTATCTGAGATCGATTCATATGTTTCTTAGCCGTGTAAAAACAGTATATGCTGGCTTCTGAGAAAAAGGACTGGCACCTGAATCATGATTAAATTTTACACACGTCACAATTTCTGCTTTGTCATAAAATGTTTGTAAAATATATTACACTGCAGCTTGTTTTTGGTACCTACACTTGAATATTTATATCCCTTGGTTTGACTTTGAATTTGACAATAATAACTATAAGATTTAATCAAATCACCATTAATTGATTTAACTGTTTCCCCATCAAACATTAGTCCTACTCCTTGTCCATATGTATTACCTCCTGAACAAATTATTGTGAATTTGTCTGTTATTATTTAACCAGATCTCCTCATCTCACTCATGTCTAAGGATATTAATTTCAAATTTGTTATTTCGTTTATTACATTATGTAACTTTCCTATCTCAGCTATGTCCTGACATTCCACATTCCTATTTTAAACTTGCCTTGGGAAGATAATGTGGTGGTTTTCCCTTGCTTTCCATATTCACACAGGGGTTTTTCACCTCTGCCCGTGACAGCAATTTCCAATTGTCAGGACAAGAGAGTGCCCTGCTCTGCTCAACTGCAGAGTTGTGCACTGATCCCAGTGGATACTTGGTCACACCTATGACGTTATTTTTCACGAGTAGATTTACATTCTGCTATTGTTTTGATTTTGATGGTATAATGCTGTGACAATTCAGTAAAGCAATGGGAAACTCCTAAATGTAGAATTATCTAGTAAATCACAAACAGCCAATAAATGCTGGGGTTGATTGCAACATCCTGTCAAGAATATTCAACTAACTGTTACGTTATATTGCACTTAATCTTACCTTGACCTATACAGACTTCAGATTGTTCTATCTTGACACCTTCTGGTAGTTTACTCTCCATCTTATGTCTACAGTCAGTCTGAAAGGATTTGTAAGTTACATTTGTAGGCAAACAAACTATATAAAATGAATTTGATATTTGGTTTTTCAAGATGATTAATGATACAAAATACCTTATGATTATTTCAAGCTATGATTTCTGATATGTTATTCCTCAAGTCCCATTTAAGAATTTGAGTTTGGGAACCTATTACAGTGTAATGATATCAGTTTCTCAGGATAAAAATAACATAACAATGCATGACAGCTTTATGGAAAATCCTTATTACTTGTGCCACACATCATACACACATTAAAGTTGATGTAATACCTCCTTTGTAGTATCATTTTTCCTCCTTCCATACGTCCAATAATAAGTCTTCAATTGGAGAGAAAAACAAGAATATCTTGTCATCAATGTTCCCTCTCAACTGTTGCTTAGGGGTAAGAATTTTTACATTGTTAACTTCTAACATGAAATTGTAAGCATGCCTACATTTGACAATTAAGCACATGTGGTCCCAATATTGTCCGACTGTGCACTGAATCTTGAGGATCTGGATTTTGTTAATGACATTGCCTTCTTGTCCTAACACATTGAAATGAGATGCAAGATTTAGCTAAGTGCATTAGATTGGAGGTCACAACAATTAAGTCTAATAATTTGTAGGGAAAGACTAAAGATAATGAGAATAAATCAAGCAAATGATAACCTGATCTCCCTTGGTGAAACTTCACTTCAAGAGGCAGAATTATAGTATAATTTATACACCTATTTGGGTAGCAATGTTGAAATAGATGGGTCAACATATACAGATATTAAAATAAGAATGAAAGAGGCAAGAGGAACTTTCACAGCAATTGGACATTTGTGGAAGCCAAAGAAATTAAACAACAGATTGTTCAGGTAAAACATTAAAACAGTACTACTTTATGGATCAGAAACGTGGAGAATGACATACAATGATTATGAATAAACTACAAACATTCATTAATTGTTGATTGGGCAAAATAGGTTGATTAAGATGGTATGACAGAGAACTAAGCAAATACAAGTGTATCAAGAAGGAATAGCAGATGCTGTACTGCACTGACATACTCTGAGAACACCTGAGAATTGTTTTTGTTTTGTTGTTGTTGCTTTGTTTATTTTGTTTTGCTGTGTTTGCGCTCACTCGCTTTGCATGTGGATTAGCTTTTCCTATTACCAGTGCCCCTCACCATCAAGTGAACCTACTCCGACTTCAGAGGTACTTGTAACTTACATCCCCAGTCAAAGACGATAGATCAACATTTTAGTCCAACTGTCCGGTGTATGGGTTGAACCCTTTACCTCGACATTAGCACACCAAATGTTTAAGAATGTACGTTCCTATCCATTCTGCCATGCTGACCTCCCCTGAGAACTGTATCACATGAAAAGCCTTTGTCCAGAATTGACAGGGCAAATGAAATAAAGGAAGACCTGAACACACAAGGAGAAGAGAGTTAGAGACAGAAATGAATAATATCAGGAGGACATGGGCAGCTGCATGAGATAGCTAAAGATAGAATGGCTTGGGCTGAATTGATTGATGGCCCATACCAAATTGAGGATAAAGTGAGAAAGAAAAGATTTTGATCAAATCCAATGTGGTAAGTCCCGAAATATCATAAAATATATCAGGCAAAAGACATTTAATCTTTTACCCTGGCACAAAAGACTTCCTGTCTAGGTCTGTGTCCATGGATTCCCACATTCTTTTTACAAAAGTCGACCAACCGGCAGTAGCATTTATTTGTAAATAAGGAGCCGGAGGACATAATTATTTCACAATCAAATAATAATATATCTATATCTATAAAACAGACTGTATGTGTGTGGTTGGCTATGTATTGGATGCGTTCGATAACAGTACATCCGATTGAGATGAAATTTTCTACACGTCTTCCTTTCATTCCTGTGCAACCGACTGTAATAGTTTCTTAGTGTAAAATCGGCTACTTAATAACATTTAATATTTCATTATATAATTTCTACTATAGCAGGGGGACTTCACGCTAGAAAAGTTCTTTCACGGGGCATAACTTTAATACATTTACATACTTTATAGTCATTAAGGTTGACTTACATCTGTATGTGTAAAAACTCATGTTTTTTAAGCATATGAGTTTAATAAATAAGATATAATCTTTAGGCATTTCAAGTTTCTAAAATAAGGATAGCTACATTGTAACCACCTTTAGCTAAAGAAGTACTACGTCATGTATGTGATAAAACAGACATAAAAAAGGATGGTGTTGGAAGCTTCTTTTAAGTTACTGTGCGCAGAGCTGTGCGAAACACACTGGGCAATAGCTAGACAGACCAGTCGGGAACGGGAGCTTATTTGACTACTTATATGAATTAAATAAGATGCTCCCACCAGGGACTGGTGAAGCCGGGCCGGCTCAGACAGACAGACAGATAGGACCGGACAATAGACTACTATTCGGGAAATGAGCTTATATGACTCGTAACTGATTAAATGAGATGCTCCCCACCAGGGACTGGGTGAAACCGGGCTGGGTCAGACAGACAGATAGGCAGACAGACAGACAGTCGGGAACGGGAGCTTATATGACTACTTATATGAATTAAATGAGATGCTCCCCACCTGGGACTGGGTGAAGCCGGGCCGGGTCAGACAGACAGATAGGCAGACAGACAGATAGTCGGGAACGGGAGCTTATATGACTACTTATATGAATTAAATGAGATGCTCCCCACCTGAGACTGGGTGAAGCCGGGCCGGGTCAGCCAGACAAACAAACAGACAGACAGACTGATAGATAGATAGATCCCCTCCAGGGCTTGGGCGAAGCCGGGCCAGCTAGTCAATTATAATTGACTTTTTTCTTCCATTTTGTTTTTTAAAAAAATTAGGGAAGTGTCATGAAACTATCTAAAGACACTTGATGGGAGGTCACAACAACTAGGTCTACAATTCATAGGTGAAAGTTGAAGATAATAAGAATAAACATAACAAATGATAACCTGATCTCCCTTAGTGAATAATAATAGATTAAAGGTGGCTTAAAAGTCAACAGGGTCGACTTCATTGCATCGGGTTATTCCCATATGGCTCAATTTTGTTCCATAGCACAAAAAGCTTTGCACAAAGCATGAACTCCGTAGCTCCAGCGACGACCCTCAGGAGTGTCCGAAAATGCACTCGTGAACCAAAGGAAGCGGCCCTGGAATTGAACCACAACCTTCTGAGCCCAAGTCAGACATCTTGACCACTTCACCACAGAGACACCCGAATAATAATAGATAAGAGAAGTAAACAGATTTGTCTAGTTCTCTTCATGAGTTCCCGTATTGAAACCTCACTTCGAGAAGTGTAATCATACCATACATATATTTACGTTCAAATGTAGACAAAGACGGGGGAACACATGATATAGAGATATTAAAATAAGCATATAAAAGGAACTTCTATAGCACTAAAAGATGTTTCAGCTCTAACGTTAGTTACATCATTACTGCTGTATGTATCAGAAACATGGAGAATGTCTAAACCAATGACTAATGGACTACAAACATTCATTCATTGGTGGTTGTGTAGAACAAAGGGACTCAAGTGGCATGACATAATCCATTTGTGGAGTTCATGAAAAAAGCTAAAATACAATTGAACCAAGAAGTGAGGAAAAGACATTGGTACTAGGTAAGACACAACAGATTGAGATTGAGAAAACCTGAAAGTAATAATTACATTTGTTCGCATATCCTTTATAGGACATCGCTGTCAACATCAGCATCTTTCAGCTGATTGTTGATTTCTTGGCAAGATTACGCTCAGTAGTTTGCCATTGCTTTCTGAGCGACCAGCTCACATACCCCGTAAGTTATTGATGCAGAGAGAACCGCTACCAATTCTCGCCCATGTCACGTTACTCACGAGAGTATACGGGATTATGGAGAAAGTCGCTAACCCATAGGCCACAGGGAAACCAGCAATAATTATATTATAAAGTAATATTTATTATAAAGTAATGGATTGAGACAGGTGGCATAGAGGAATACTATCAGCAGAGTTGATCCAGAACACCAACGATCGAGATCTGTGGAGAGCCATGTACACCTACACCAGTTGGCAGGGCACTTGATGATGATGATTTTAAAGTATAACAAGAAAATCTATTTGTCCATACCCACAGTACAAATGAAACATATTTATATATTTCTAATTTTATATTAGTAATAGACTAAATGCCGGTCTCTCTGGCCGAGAGGTTACACCACTTTCTCCGTCATCCCAAATATCATGCAGAGTCTCGTAGCGGGCGAGAACTGGAAGCGGTTCTACCCTCGCTGGTAATTTGTGGGATAACTGAGCCAGCCTTAGAACCAAACTTAAAACATATTAAAGGCATTTATAATAATATTAATAATATAAATAATATAATTATAATTAAATTCGAATTATAATAATTATTTTATATTAAATATTATAATTTATAGTAGCAAGTTCCATCGTGCCACGACCAGAAATGCAAACCAAAATCATGTACAGAATCATATAGCCATGATTTACCGTGTCTCTCAGTTCGTGCTAGTTCATACCATGCATTCTTTTGACGTCATTCATTCATATCTCACGTGACAATAACACACGTCATCATGGGCTTTCCAGGAAAGGTTTGCATAATATTCCGTGCACAGCGATTGGTTGACATCATCGTAACCTTTTATATAAATAAGAATATATTTCATACTTACCGTAATTAATTTGTTTTTGGTGTTGCTTTTAGAATTAATTCAATTATAGACGTATTTGTGAATTCTGCATACTTCTTCTTCTTCTGCGTTCATCCAGAGTTTTTTTTTCCCGGATGTGATTGCATTGTGCCTGTTTACAGCAGAGCTGCATTCTTGCGCCGTTAGGCTGACACATCAGACTTCTGCTGGCATTTGTTGGCCTGATTAACCTTCCCAGGGTCAGAATTCTGCATCCAATTTTAAAATAACTGGAAAATTTCATCGCTTTAATCGCTTGCAGGGTGGATGTAAACAACATTTTATGCGAAGATGCTTGCTTGCTTGCTTGTGTTCGTTGGCTTGAGCTCCAACGCGAAGTCCTGTATGTCAGATGAAGTCATCCTGTTGTCCAACATCAGTGTGATGTCATACAGGACTTGAGGTTTGCGTGAGTATCCGTTGTCCCATGTCTGGCTTATTGGTGTGCAGACTGGTGAATCCTCGCCGTACAGGCAGACACTCTCCGACTTCGGAGGAATCGGCGATCCTACTGACTTTAGCCAGGACCCCGAAGGGACCTGTTGCCCAGGACGCATCAATAGGTCTTGGCCAGTATATAACCCGGCCCTGGTGCCGTGGAAACACCTCTGCGTCCCTGCGAAGATGTGTTTTTGTTCTTTGCGCATATATATTGGACTGGCATGTGCACTTTGTAACACTATTCTGGTGTTCCTTATAGGATTAATTCAATTATAGATGTAGTTTTAAATCCTGCATACAGTTTTAAATATATCTGGAAAGTTTCATCACTTTAATCGCGTGCAGGGTGGATGTAAACAACATTTTCGGCGAAGCGTGTCTTTGTAAATGGGGAAACACAAGGCCATGTGCCATGGCGACTGCGCATGCGCATACTGATCGGGATGGCATGTACACTTTCACTTTTAAACACTCAAAATGTGCAATTTGAGCTACTAAAGTTAAAGAGAACACAAGTTTAAAGATTATTAATAATTTATTTGTATACTTGTACTATCTTTTAATCAATTAACACGACAGAACATATTTTTGAAGTCAGTTTTCATAATCCGCCTATGACCCGTTTGGTTGAGACCAACCTCGCACGCGGAGAAAAATGGAAATGGCGGGCTGAACCGTAATTAATTTTTTTTCTGGCACTTTCAAAAGAAAACCATCAATTGTAGATGGATCTTCGAATTCTGCATCAAATTTTTCAAAATTCTTGGAAAGTTTCATCGCTAAACTTGCTTTAGTTGTGGTTAAAAAACAGGTGAAGATGTTACGATCATGAAACCCAAAACGGCGGCTTGACTATATAAAAATCTTTGTGGAACAGTCATTGTGTCCTCGCTAGCGTAGTCGTAAGCATTCCGCCTGTCACGTGGGAGACTGGCGTTCTGTTCCCGGTTGGGTATTTTTTTGTTTTTTTTAATTTTTCACAAAATTATTAGGTGATATAATAGAAACTATTAAACATTGTGAACTAAAATATTATATAGAACTAAGAACCTGGAAGTTTGTGAATAAAGTGTGCTCTATGGATCTGTGCGAGCTGCCGTCTGCTGGGGAGCACATCCCACAGAAGCAGCTGAATGATCGCTTATCGGAATCGATGAATCCAATAGATGTCTTTGTTTAATGTGAATTTTAATTGCCATATAAAATATCGCCCTTGAATCAGCATAGTTTCATCGCTAAACTTGCTTGAATTGTGGTTGAAAAACAGATTTTCTGCGAAGATGTGACTTTGTGAATTGGAAACCCACGAGTCATGGCGGCCGCCGCATATCGATTGCGCTACACTTTTCAACACACAAAACGTGTGATTTGACCTACTAAAGTTAAATAGAACACAAGTTTAAAGATTATTAATAATTTATTTGTATACTTGTACTATTTTTTAATCATTTAACATGACGGAACATGTTTTTGAAGTCAGTTTTCATATGACCGTTTGAAGCCATCTCGCACGCACACCCGCTGGTGAAGGTAATCGGGCACACTGGAGAGTTCCACTTACAGGTGAATAAAATAGCATGAGAAATCGCAACTCGTCTCACCTTCACAAACATGTGAATATCTTCACTTAGAAGTGACATACAGGCATCATTGAGGTACTATTAGATTGTGAATTTCAAGGCCTATCTAATGTGGCGGTCTCATTTATAAATACTCAAATTTTAAATAGTGATAGGGCTTGCTATTTATAGTATAAATTACAACATTACTACTATTAGCGAGTTCCATCGTGCCACGACCGGAAATGAAAACAGAAATCATGTACGGAATCATATAGCCATGACTCACCGGGTCTCCCAGTTTGGCTAGTTCAGACCATGCATTCTTTCGACGTCATTCATTCATTCAAATCTCACGTGACAATAACACACGTCATCCGGGGTTTTCCCGGAAAGGTTGGCTTAATATTCCGTGCATGGCGATTGGTTGAAATCATGGTGAACTTTTATATAAACAAAGAATATATTTTATACTCACCGTATTTAATTTTTTTTTGCATAGGTAATTGATTTATTTAAATTTTAGATGGATTTTCAAATTCCCCATCCAAATTTACATACATTTGGAAAGTTTCATCTCAATATATGCATTACTTCTTGATGAAAACAAACTTTTCTGCGAGGATGTGTTTTTGTTCTTTGGGCTTATTGATCGGATGGGCATGTACACTTTGTAACATTATTCTGGCGCTGGTAATAGATTTATTTAAATTTTGGATGGATTTTCAAACTTTCCATCAAAATTTACACACATTTGGAAAATTTCATCTCAAAATATGCATTACTTGTGGATGAAAAAGAATATTTTCGCCGAAGCGTGTTTTTGTGAATGGGTAAACACATGGCATGCGTCATGGTGACTGCGCATGCGCGAATCGATCGGCATGGCATGTACTCTTTCATTTTTCAACACACAAAACATGCGATTTGACCTACAAAAGTTAAAGAGAACACAAGTTTAAAGATTATTAATAATTTATTTGTATACTTGTACTATTGTTTAATCATTTAACATGACGGAACATATTTTTGAAGTCAGTTTTCGTAATCCGCCTATGACCCGTGTTGGTTGAGACCAACCTCGCGCGCGGAGAAAAATGAAAACGGCAGATTGGACCGTAAATAACTTTTTTCTGACGCTTGCAATAGAAATCCATCAATTGTAGATGGGTCTTCGAATTCTGCAACAAATTTTTCAGAAATTTGGAAAGATTCATAGCTAAACTTTCTTTAATTGTGGTTGAAAAACAGGCGAAAATGTTACGATCATAAAACTCAAAACAGCGGCTTTACTTTATAAATATCTTTGCAGAACAAGCATTGTCTTCTCGCTAGCGTAAGTCGTAAGCAGCCCGCCTGTCACACGGGCGTTCGGGGTTCAGTTCCCGACTGGGCATGTATTTTTTTTTTTTTAAATTTTTCACAAAATTATTAGGTGATATAATAGAAACTATTAAACATTACGAAGTAAAATATTATACAGAACTAAGAAACTGGAAGTTTGTGAATAAAGTGTGCTCTGTGGATCTATGCGAGCTGCCGACTTCTGGGGAGCAAGCAGCGGAATGATCGCGTATCGGAATCTATGAATCCAATAGATGTCTTTGTTTAATGTGAATTTTAATTGCCGTATAAAATATCGCTCCCGAATCAGCAAAGTTTCATCGCTAAACTTGCTCGAATTGTGGTTGAAAAACAGATTTTCTGCGAAGATGTGACTTTGTGAATTGGAAACCCACGGGTCATGACGGCCACCGCATATGATACGACATATAAAACATGCGATATGACCTACTAAAGTTAAATAGAACACAAGTTTAAAGATTATTAATAATTTATTTGTATACTTATACTATTTTGTAATCATTTAACATGACGGAACATATTTTTGAAGTCAGTTTTCATATGACCATTTGAGACAATCTCGCACGCATAGACGCGCAGACACCAGCGAGTGTCTCTGGTGGAGGAAAGGGACACATTAGAGAGCTCCACTTACGGGTGAATATAGTATGAAAAATCGCAACTCGTCTCACCTTCACAAAGATTTGAATATCTTCACTTAGAAGTGACATACACAGGCATCATTGAGGTACCATTAGATTTTGAATTTCAAGGCCTATCTACTGTGGCAGTCTAATTTGTAAATACTCAAAATTAAAATTGTCATAAGACTTGCTATGTCATACTACTACCCCAGCAACTAACTCGCTTATTACGTGCATATAGTTATAGCAATGTCAGAGTCATCGGGTTTTCCCGTTTACTTTCTGTTTCGTTTTCGTAATTTCGCGAACTTTTTGTAGCGTCGTCGAGTGATTACTTCCGGTTGGACATGTCCGGATAAAAATTAAATAAACGATAGCGGTGTGGTACGATCAAAGGGGACGTTATTCTTATATATTCAGCATTGGGCTTGTGTTAGGCGCCAACTTATTTTTTGCCGAAGAAACGATTTATCTGATTTTTATTTGGTTCTGTTCACGATTAGTAAGGTAATTTGTCTTATAACTCCTTGTACATTAAAGAAAACTTAAATTTTTATTGCATTTTTGAGTTCCCCGTTCAATTGTACATAAATGTGGAGAGTTGCAACATCCCCCTATTAGTTCCTTCTTAGGAAAAAAAAATTTTTAGTATACCGAATACCGACCGGCATAGCCAGTCATTGAGAATGAATAGACTGAATAGCGCATCCATGTAATTTGACTTATAACTCCTTGTAGACTAAAGTAAAGTGAACTTTTTATTGCATATTTGAGTTCCCCGTTTAATTTTACATAAATGTGTAGAGTTGCAACATCCCCCTATTTGTTTTTCGTTAGGAAATATTTTTTTTAGTATACCAGCATAGCCAGTCATACTGAGAATGAATAGACTGAATAGCGCATCCATGTAATTTGACTTATACCTCCTTGTAGACTAAAGTAAAGTGAACTTTTTATTGCATATTTGAGTTCCCAGTTTAATTTTACATAAATGTGCACATTTGCAAACATCCCCCTATTTGTTTTTCGTTAGGAAAATTCTTTTTTAGTATACCAGCATAGCCAGTCATATTGAGAATGTAGGCTTTCTGATCGTGATTTTCAAATTGATCATTTACTATTGGGAGAACCACAGATAGATAGGCCTTGAAAAACCAAATCTAACGGTACCTCAATGAGTTGTGTGTCTCAATTCTAAGCTGAGTTATGTAAATTTGAGTGTCGTGACCTTTTGACTAAAATTTTCACAAAAGAGTGCTCACTGGAGGAATTTTTTGCATCCTGGTCAAAATCTGGCCCAGATTATCAAAATTTTGGTGTTTTTTGAGACTATCTGTTTTGTTTATAAACGAACATCTTAGCAACCATACATCACTGCGATCGGGGTTGCAAGGCCTAACTGGTCATGTCATTTATTTTTTGATATGATGTTGGTGACCTAATTAGGAAGTAAAAATGGCCGCAAATTATTTTGCTAATTAATTACTATTTCACAAATTAGCGTACGTTTTCTGAATTTTAGCGTTAAAAATTACAAGATGAATTTGGTAATATGCGGAATGATGCTACAGACCTTATGGTGTCTTTGCTGTGTCAGTATGATGTGTGGTGACCTAATTAGCAATTAAAAATGGCCACTAATTAATTACTATTTCACAAATTAGCGTACGTTTTCTGAATTTTAGCTTTAAAAATTACAAGATGAATTTGGTAATATGCGGAATGATGCTACAGACCTTATGGTGTCTTTGCTGTGTCAGTATGATGTGTGGTGACCTAATTAGCAATTAAAAATGGCCGCTAATTAATTACTATTTCACAAATTAGCGTACGTTTTCTGAATTTTAGCTTTAAAAATTACAAGATGAATTTGGTAATATGCGGAATGATGCTACAGACCTTATGGTGTCTTTGCTGTGTCAGTATGATGTGTGGTGACCTAATTAGCAATTAAAAATGGGCGCTAATTAATTACTATTTCACAAATTAGCGTACGTTTTCTGAATTTTAGCTTTAAAAATTACAAGATGAATTTGGTAATATGCAGAATGATGCTACAGACATTATGGTGTCTTTGCTGTGTCAGTATGATGTGTGGTGACCTAATTAGCAATTAAAAATGGGCGCTAATTAATTACTATTTCACAAATTAGCGTACGTTTTCTGAATTTTAGCGTTAAAAATTACAAGATGAATTTGGTAATATGCGGAATGATGCTACAGACCTTATGGTGTCTTTGCTGTGTCAGTATGATGTGTGGTGACCTAATTAGCAATTAAAAATGGGCGCTAATTAATTACTATTTCACAAATTAGCGTACGTTTTCTGAATTTTAGCTTTAAAAATTACAAGATGAATTTGGTAATATGCGGAATGATGCTACAGACCTTATGGTGTCTTTGCTGTGTGAGTATGATGTGTGGTGACCTAATTAGCAATAAAAAATGGCCACCGATAATTATTGCAGTGATGAATAGTTTTTATGAGGTTCGTTTAAAATAAAACTACTAAATTTGCATAAGTGTCAACAGATGAAAATGTACTAAACTAAAAGAGTTTTCTTTTCAGTTAGTAATCTTTATTAATATTATATAACATATATAATACATATGCATAATGTGGTAGAGTTTCTGGAATCAACAGGTGACATCAGTTGAATGAAAATGACGATCCTGAAAAGAAAGTGAAAAAAAAAAAAGATTAATAAAATGCTGTAAAATAACACGAAGAAGTTATTATACATGATCATTATTTGTGCATTTCAGATTTCTGTACGTCTTTTTCAGTTTGCATCCAACTATACAGGAAGTGCACACAAGTAACCTAACTATGAATGTCCTGGCAGAAAGTAAAGCAATAACGTAGTTCGAGACAGAGACAAGTAATAACTGAATCTACTTTCCATGGTCAGGATGCGTGAACAGCAAATTAAAAGACATTTGGCAAATAAGAACACTATGCAGAAAGCCAAAGAAGAATAATAAACCGAGCATTTATGGACTGAATTGTTCAATGTGCAATAATCTGTCGACTGACTGACTGACTGACTAACTAACTAACTGAACTTTACATCTGAGGAGAACTGAAAAAGAAATTAAAGGTCTATTTATTTTTAAAATGTTTTACATTATAATAAATTGATCTTAAAATTATAAAGATAGATAACATGAAGAAGTTATAAATTATTAATTATTAAATTTAAATCTGACGAGAAAAGAAAAAGAAATTAATGACACTGTATATGTATTAAAAAACCTTTGTTTTACAGTATAATAAATAGATATTAAAACTATAAAGGTATAAATTCAACTCACCGTAGAAAAATGTCCTTTATTAGAGAAATACTACCTCTGTTGGCGACTGACCTGTCTTGGCATTCAATATCTCTTCTGTCTTCCAGAACCTGAAAAGAGAAAATAAAAAGAAAAAAGATTACTAAATCTGAAAAAATAAAAAAAATGCTGTAAAATAACATGAAGAATTTATACATTATTAATTGTGAACTTTAAATCTTAGGAGAAAAGAAAAAGAAATTAAAGGTATATTTATTTTAAAAATGTTTTACATTATAATAAATTGATCTTAAAATTATAAAGATAGATAACATGAAGAAGTTATAAATTATTAATTATTAAATTTAAATCTGACGAGAAAAGAAACAGTCTCTGTGGCTAAGGGCTTGCGAACACGTGGTTTGTGAGCCCGTATACCCAGTTCGAAACACAGTGGTGCTGGTTTTTTCAAAAAAGGTATAGGGGCCGGTTGTTCAGAAAGCAATGGTAAACTACTGAACGTAACACTTGCCTAGTACATCAACAGCAGCTGAAAATGCTGGTGTTGACTGCAACGTCCCGTAAGGGGTACGCAACAATTTTTTTTAATTTTAATGTGTTTAAAAAACCTTTGTTTTACAGTATAATAAATAGATATTAAAACTATAAAGGTATAAATTCAACTCACCGTAGAAAAATGTCCTTATTAGAGAAATACTACCTCTGTTGGCGACTGACCTGTCTTGGCATTCAATATCTCTTCTGTCTTCCAGAACCTGAAAAGAGAAAATAAAAAGATTACTAAATCTGAAAAAATAAAAAAAATGCTGTAAAATAACATGAAGAATTTATACATTATTAATTGTGAACTTTAAATCTTAGGAGAAAAGAAAAAGAAATTAAAGGTATATTTATTTTAAAAATGTTTTACATTATAATAAATTGATCTTAAAATTATAAAGATAGATAACATGAAGAAGTTATAAATTATTAATTATTAAATTTAAATCTGACGAGAAAAGAAACAGTCTCTGTGGCAAAGGGCTTGCGAACGTGGTTTGTGAGCCCGTACACCCAGTTCGAAACAAAGTGGTGCTGGTTTTTTCAAAAAAGGTATAGGGGCCGGTCGTTCAGAAAGCAATGGCAAACTACTGAACGTAACACTTGCCTAGTACATCAACAGCAGCTGAAAATGCTGGTGTTGACTGCAACGTCCCGTAAGGGGTACGCAACAATTTTTTTAATTTTAATGTGTTTAAAAAACCTTTGTTTTACAGTATAATAAATAGATATTAAAACTATAAAGGTATAAATTCAACTCACCGTAGAAAAATGTCCTTAATTAGGGAAATACTACCTCATTTGTCTGCACAATGGCTCTCACATACCGCAGAATGATGCTAGGCTGGACGTTGTGCATCTTCAAAAAGTTCCAAAAATCCTGAACCTTCTTTATACCTGCCAAACAAACATTGTACACATTTAAACACTAGTAACTCAAGTAAATCAAGTTTAAAAAAAAAAATCTAATATGAGATTTACATTTATGTTGATAGAAGCTCTGTAAGAATAACCTCAGTAATTTTTAAAAAGTACATTATTTATTATATACACATGAAGTGTGTCAGGTAAGTAAATCAAGTTTTTTTGGAATCTAAATATGAGATTTACATTTATGTTGATAGAGAAGCTCTGTAAGAATTACCTCAGTAATTTAAAAAAAATACATTATTTATTAAATTTAAATACATGAAGTTTGTAAGGTAAGTAAATCAAGTTTTAAAAAATCTAATATGAGATTTACATATATGTTGATAAAGAAGCTCTGTAAGAATTACCTCAGTCTAGATATTTGATAGATCAGTTCGACAGCACAGCATCCAAAGGGTTGTAGACCATCTGAAGCGGACATTCCTTTCGCCACATCCACCTGACCGAGCGAGGAAGCCCTTCAGTATGGGATATTCAGCTTCGAACACTGACAGATGTGCTCTCAGATCATCCAGATTCCTTTTTGGTTTTGCCATGATAAATCTAAGGAGAAATTAAAATAATGAAATATGAAATAATAGCTAAAATTTAGTAAAACATGGTTGCAAATTTACAGAATGTTCATAGTAAATTGACATTTATTACTTGAGCTGACGAGATGGTTCAGACATAATCTTCCATTCTATCTTCTGGGTTGTCAGGTAAAAATGCATCCAAGAGACAACATAGTTGATAATATTAATAATATTAATAATCAGAAAGACAAGAATAAAAGCTAAATTGGTTGCAGATTTCAATAATTACAATTAACTTACAATATGTAACAACAGAATATGCAGATTCATATTACAACTAAGTTTAGTTGGTTAGTTGCAGATCACGGACGGGTTCGGGTTTGAAATTATGACAAACAAATTTGATGAAAAATTTCAGCAACAAGATCACATTAACATTAACTGTAGAGAAATTACTTATTAATATAGTATAATGCTACTCTATTTAATTTAACTGTATGTTTTGATTCTAAATCTAAATCTCCAAGGTTTTTAATATAAACAAACACTGGTCCGATTTGCAGGGCTGCCGCCATTGTGAATTTTTTGCCAATCTTAAATATGTAACCAGTGTGGTCTCACAAAAACGATCATTTCCACACATTAGTATAACGAAATATGTTGAAAATCCATAGTTATGTGTAAAAATGGATAAGGAATTCATAAATGCATGATAAAGGAAGGATAAATCAATAATTAATAGACAAACGCAACTGAAAACCACTCACAGCCAGTCGAAAATGCCAGTCATGGAACCTGGACAGGTATGAATTTCAAAAATTTAAAACCATACTGCATGATGAACAATAATTAAAGCAACAAAATAAATTATTAAAAGCATTTAAAAGTAAACTGTTATTCTGTTTAATTTTATCATTAAAATTCCCCTGTGTTCTATTAATAAGAACACACACCGGTCCAATATGCCGTGATTTACGCCACCATGAATTTTCTGATAAAACGGTACCAAGCAATTGAAGCATGAACACACAAGAATTTTCCCCCCTCACGATCAGCACTATGAATCTCGTTGAAAGTTGACACCTAAATGTAGAATTGGACAGAAAATTCGAAAATGCACGCTAAATAAAGGATATATTGATAATAAACAAACTAAACTATAAATTCTCTTACTTTTTGCAGACAATTAGAATTATGCTTAGAGTCAGAAAATCTCAACCTCTTCTAACCATGCAGGATGAAAGATTAGCCATATGACTTTTCGTTAAAGTTGACATTCGTGATTTTAGAGCAACAGTTTCGCATTTATCCAATTTGAAATAAGACAGGGTAGTTTCGTATACAGCTGTTTACAAGCCACAGGAAGTCGTCTGTGACCCCAACGACCTTGAACTTTTTGAAAACAGCGTCCTTCCCTAGTTACGAAGTCCCTAAGAATAGACTGAATAGCGCATCCACTTCACAAAACTCCATCTATGGCGACACCCACGCTATAGTATAGTAATACTATTATAGGCAATCCTTTCTATTTCTTGTAATTTTTTTTGGGGGGGGGGGGGGGGGGGGGGGGGGTTTGATTCACAACCAATGTTAATGTAACTTTTATTTTTGCATCTTTCATTTTATGTTTTATTTACATTATGATAGTCTGTTGGAGACATTTTTATCTAACCCCACAATAGATGATAGAATCAGAATCAATTTTACTTTTACCTTTGACAATCACGGCCACGTTTCCTGAACATTTAGATGAATAACTAGATGATGTTACATGTTGCACATATATATTCTGAAACATAAAAAGCATTTAACCAAACAATGGCCATCACTTGTGACACTCTTTCTTGAACCATTTCCTGTGAAATTAAAGACTCTGCCTGTCACACCTACTGTGCCACAGCCTGGACATACATCACCAACACAGCACCCAGAATCAACCTACACACCACCATTAAATACACTGCTACAATCAGGCATATCACAATCAGGACATTCTTCTTCATCACCTTCTGTTTCAGCGTCCTGTGGACAGTCACCAAAGAGACTAAAGAGAGACTGTGACAACTGCGTCCACAAGCAACGCACTATTATAATCATGACAAAGAAGATAAAATGTTTGCGTGAGCAGGTGAAAGGGCTTCTCAAAGCTCCACCCAAGAGGAAGACATCACAGTTGTCTGTGAAAAGGCTGAATGAGATGGTTAAAAGGACGAAGCAGTCAGCAATGCACTGGAGGTTGAAATATAAAGATGTTAAGGAAAAGCATGACGATAATTTGAAAAAACTGCAGGATCTGCATTATCTAAAGGAAAAAGTAATTGTCCTAAAACCAGCTTTAGATACCAGCCTGACAGAAAATGAGAGGGTATTGGCAATGTTTCCGGATCCGGTCAGGGATATGCACTACTGACGAGCTCAAATGAGGGCGAAACTCGAGTATAGTGTTTCCATATTGACGTGGATAGGCCTTAGGTTCATACCAGAATGCGATCGGCGTTGCCAGTAGTGGATTGTGCTCAATATTTAAATTTCAAATCTCGAAACAACCACATAATCAATATTCTTGTGTATTGTGCTATATGTATATATCTATTTCTAGGGTATTTTATGATTTATATTTTTCAGTTCAAGGGAGACCCTGCGTAGACCATCATCAGAGAAGACTCATTGAACGGCCAAGTAAACATCCAAGACCTGCAACAGGTAGCAGCGAACAGCCAGATCATGGAAATAAATGTAAGTACATTTTAATTTTGTTTGGAGGTAGAGAAGCTATGAAGCCATTTTAAATTGTTAATTAGGTCACGGCACATCCTATAAAAAAAATAAATAATACGTCAAGTTAGGCCTCGCCGCCCCGGACGCAATGAGATGTGGCACAATGTTGTCCGTTTAAAAATAAACAAGCCATGGTAATAGAAGGCAAATAATAAACAGTTTGCGGCCATTTTAAATTGTTAATTAGGTCACGGCACATCCTATAAAAAAAATAAATAATACGTCAAGTTAGGCCTCGCCGCCCCGGACGCAATGAGATATGGCACAATGTTGTCCGTTTAAAAATAAACAAGCCACGGTAATAGAAGGCAAATAATAAACAGTTTGCGGCCATTTTAAATTGTTAATTAGGTCACGGCACATCCTATAAAAAAATAAATAATACGTCAAGTTAGGCCTCGCCGCCCCGGACGCAATGATATATGGCACAACTGTTGTCCGTTTACAAATAAACAAGCCACGGTAATAGAAGGCAGAATTTCTCAAGTTTCCAATCTTAGGGCCGCGATAAATCCTGACTTATCAGTTAATTCATCATTGCGCTTCCTGTTATTAAATTACGTCACCATATAATTCATAACTCCGCTTAGAATCAACGTACAGTCTTCGTTGAGATACCGTTGGATTCGTCTCTGTCAAGCTCTATCTAACTGGTATGATTTCATAAGTAAAAACCCAAATTTTAAATATTGACCAAAATACCTAGTATATACTAGTTTTACTAGCTAGCTGAAGCTGCCCCACCAACTAACTCGCCTCCTCTCAGTGTAGATCTACAATAAAATAACAAGCATACAGTTTCTCAAAGTATCTACTGCTCGTAGTCAATATTTAATTTCAACAAAATGTGAAACAATTATTTACCTCTGATATTCAACATCAAAACAAAAAGAAATGCTTATGCACGTTGCAATCCGCTGGTCAACACGTTCAAGCCGCCATGTTCCCAACAATACCGGAAGTAATAATAGTGATAAAAACTTCTGCTAGTCTTGATTTGTTTGAATTTTCTAATTAAAATATCATGATCTACCATATCAAAGGCCTTTGTAAAGTCTACGAATACTGCTCCACAAATGTTGCCATTATTAATACAAAGATGCCAGTTATCGGTCCATATTTAGGTCGAAAACAAGATTGACTGTCAATTTTTAGATCATTGTTAATTAAATGGTGTAATGTATGTGTTTTTCTAATGGCTTTGATAGCGACGATAGTAAGGAAATAGGTCTATAATTTCCCAAGACGCTATTATCAGTTAAGCCATTTTTAAGTAGAGGATAAACTTTAGCAATTTTAAAGGCAGATGGAAAGTAGTTTTTGGACAGACACTGGTTATATATGAACGTTAAGGACTCACTAATGACTGGTGCAGCACAGTGAAGAATTTTATTACTGATACCATCTAGGCCTTCTGAATTTGTTGCTTTGAGATTTGAGAGATATTTATATACTTCTGCAACAGACATCAAGGTAATATCAGGGGGAATATTTCTAGAGCAATTCTCTTCACAGAATGATGACAGTGAGCTTAAATTACAAGCTGAGTCTGGTATTGAGGACTTTAGATTCTCTATTTCTGATTGAAAGAAGCAACTGAAATACTCGCATGTTATAGTGCTCGGTATTGCTGATCCTGAAGAGTGTTTCTTGTTGGTTAGCGAGTTAATAGCCTTCCATATATTTGTGTTATTTGATTTCTCTACAATCAATTGTTTGAAGTGATCTTTCTTTATCCTACGAATTTCATATTTAACTTTATTTCTTTGTCTGTGGTTATTGATAAAATCTGTATTTTTGTGCGCTGCATCCCGCTCTCTCATGATTTCGAGAACTTCACTAGTCACCCATGGAGATTTATGTTGATTCTTCACTCGAACGTCTTTAACTGGCACATGTTTATCAAACACCCTGTAGACTGTCTGTGTCCAGTAAGCTAGTGCATCATCCGGATCAGGAAGTTGGTAAACATGTTCAAGTGCTGCATTTTTTAAGTCGTCTAAAAATAAACTTTGGTTTAGAGGTGTTCTTCTTCTTCCTCTTCTTCAGCTTTCCGAGCCATTTAGGTTCTTTGCTGCAAATACAATCCATCTCCATTCGTCTCTCTGGTGGACCTTCTCTTGCCAGTTGTCAACAACTCAACTGACAGGCATCATCGGGTACTTCTCTCACACCAATACAAGACAACTTGCAAGACGTGTGCGAGGCAAAATACTGGGTTCATTTTATTGCCGTTGGCTCGCTACAGCAGTAAACAGTCGCTGATGAAACACACAACACAAAGCAACAGAATTATCTAACAGAAACTGCTAACCCTATGCTAACGCTATCTATAAAGTGAACATGAAACTCCTAACGCTATTCTAACGATGTGATCACTACAAGTCCAGTCTCCCGTCTGACCAGCTTCTGTCCCATGGTCACACACCACGCGGAGTCACCTTGACCTTGGTGCGTGTTACCTCACATCGCACGCTGATTGCAAACGTGGCCTGTTGAGTGTATACTCAACTGTGCTGTGGCTACACGAGTCGTGATGTTATCGTGATGAGAGTGCTAACTCTCTGAACAACGCCTGCGTGTCTCATGAGGGAGTGGTTAACCTTCTCCTATTACCTCATCTCCCCTGCCCTTGCCTCGGGCACCGTATCTCCTCCTGGTCTCTTCAGGACTGCCTGCTCTCCCTGGCGGAGGGGATGCGGTCGAGTCTTTGACACACACCCGCCCCTCTTGTGTTGCGTCATCAACTTTCACTCATTGGTTGTGACGCAAGAGATTTCTAAGCAAAAAAAATTAGTGTCTCTAATTTTTGTCAAAGACTCTAGATAACCTGGCTTTGGGTATTCCAATAGACTATTACTAACTAATGTCACAATGTAGCAAAGCTCTACTTGGCTACTGGCAATCGCCACAAACTTGGCTGGTTGGCGTGAGCCCTCTTCTCACATGCTATATTATATTTATTAGAGGTATGTCTGAACTGGACCGTTGTCTTATAAGACCTGCCCTCACATAGTAAATTAACTTACTACCCATACAAAGTTGACTTTCTTAGGGTCAACACATGAATTGCTTCATGTCCCCCATATAATATTTAACAACCATTATACAAGAGTGTGTGCGACAGTCTTTACCTACTTCGCTTCCGCGCGTAAAGCTTTATTTCGTTGTCTATTATGTCCCCTGACCCGAAGTTATCTGATTTGATCTACAAATAGTGTATGCAATTTATATGTTTGTTTTTCTGGTTGTTTGCGTGTTTGGATGTAATAAATCTACTAATTTAGTTTCTATCCTCTACTTATCAATTCTATGTGTATGTATGTTAGTTTTTTGAGTGTCACAATTTGGTTAAATGTGGCCACAAACAAGTGTATAACCTTAATTTGTGTCTACATTCCCTTGTTATGAAACCCAAAATACTGTAATCTAAGTTCTAAACTATATTACAGACAACACATTCACACTAACACAATTTCAATAGCGAAAACCAACACTAACACAAACACATATTAAAAGTCGTGCCAGGCAGCAGAAGAATTTGCTGGCTGATCGCATTCTCTCCAGTGTATTTTCCATTTGTTCTTACTTTCACACTTCTGTCATACCCCTTTCACCCTTACTTCTATCATACATCTTTCATCCTTACATACTCATTCTTCTGATTATTTAAAAACCTTGAAGTGACCCTGTACAAGTTTGGCTCAGTTTGAGATAGTTGAGCCCAATGACTGTGCGCAAGTGAATGCACGAGTCATATATGTACATTATATTTATATGGATGAGACAGGGTTGATGGCTTGTCATCACCTAGTATATTACACTAACATAAAATTCTACATTCTAACATACTAATTTTATAAGAAAGTATTTAATGTGTTATTTAAATTCTGTTATGTTAATTATATGATCTGTTTATACTAACTCTTATGTTTATCTAATCTAAGGTATGTAATCTAACTATTCAAATGAAACTGATGTGATATGAGTTATGTACCTTAATTCCATGGATGATGTGAACATTATGTACTTTTCTAATACTATACTATCTGACAAAAGGAATTATATGATTGATGTTCTTAATCTAAATGGTGTAAATGATGTATGTTCATTTATGTAATGTTTTTAATCTATTATGATGTGAAATGATAATACTAATAATTGGTAATGTTTGATAGGTGGTATGGTTTTCCTTAAGATGAAATAGACTAAACTAAAGTAAAGCTAAATGAAATGTAACAATCTAAATGGTACTATTTCTATCACAGTTTTAATTTCGCTTATAATTAACTATTCTTACGTCTAACCTAATATTTTACTTTAAATTTTAGCTAAGTAACTGGGTTAATTACTGTCCTAAGTAAACTGTTTAAATTACTGAGAATATTATATTACCTAATTCTATCTCTAATTTATCACTATCTTAAAATAATTTATTACATATCACATCGAGTTTATATACATAGTATTCAGTTCCCTCAGGTAAGTAGTTGCCTTCATGTTTGTACATTGGTTGTATTAGGCACAATATATTTACACAATTTGCCTGGGTATCTGAAATACATTATACAGTCATAATAGCATTTATTGGTAGTGCACGTGTAGAGATTCGCTGGTGTCGTAGCTCAGTCCTTATGTGTCTGAAATTAAGCACTGTTCTGACACTGTTTTCTGCATTTCACACACGCGATACAACGGAATGGAGCTTAGTTGGAAATGAGCTGTCCTGATTCACACGGAGGTGTCTAAGTTTTGCAGCACAGTTTTTCAGTTAATGTCTACGGACACATGATAGTTCATTGTACTTGGTAAATTAATAAGCACATAATGTGGATGTATATGTAACACATTTACCTTGAATATTGTAATGTATTCATGTACTAACTATCACTCTACATTTTTATGTTGGATTTCAGGTATTATTACCCCAGATGGTCTACTAAGTGTATCAGCTAGAATGTTGTCCTTACCCTTGATATGTTCTATACTAAATGTGTAGTTTTGAAGGATAAGAGACCACCTGTATATCCGGTCGTTTCGGTGCACCCCCGTTTGGATGACCGTAATGGGAGAATTGTCGGTCTGGACAATGAAGTGTACACCCGCCAGAAAGCGATGGAGCTTCCTCACCGCATAGATGACGCTCAGGGCCTCCAGTTCTGATATCGAATATCTGGACTCGGTAGGTGTGATTCTTACGGCTCACGTAGCAAATCGGATGGAAGATGCCCTCATAAAATTGGCCTAGGACTGCAGCGATGGAGATCCTGCTGGCATCTGTCCTAAGATAATAAACGAGCCTAGGGTTAGGCAAGCGGAGGATTGGAACATTTACTAAAAAGAACTTTCAATTTTGACAATGCAGAAATTAATAATGCATCTTTCACATCAAATTTTACAAGTGCGCTTACAATATTTGACAAAACACTTGTAATTTCCCTAGATGTTATATTAATTTATTATAGCAATTTTAATAATTTTAATAGCCTTCTGGCATGCTTTTTAGATGGTAGACATGGTCAGATACATAATTTAGCAATACTTTTGTTGTCAGTCTTAAGTTGACCTTCTGACATGATGTGACCCAAAAAGTCCATTTATTTTAGGCCCATTTCATATTTGCTTGGTTTGATAGTGAGTCCGAAGAGTCGCAGCCTATGACAGACATGTCTAAGTCTTAGTAAGTGTGTTGTCCCGTCCTCAGTTTGGACACCTATATCATCTGTATACGTCACTACTTGTATCAGTTGTCGTCGTTAGACGTCTATTAGTCTGTTTATATGTCTGCTGTACAATGTCGTCGTCTATCTGATTCGTTATGATGGTTGTGCTAAATGTGTATTCTGTAAACTCACTAGGTGTATTGCCATTGTCGGAAATGCCAGTCTCACTAACTAGTGTAGTTGCGTTGTGTATGTCTGTCGTCTGATCACTTGGTGTTGGTGCACTTTGTTCGTCTGTCACTACTTCTGTCTCTTGTCTTGAAAAGTAAAGTTTACGCATGTTGACATGGAATATCTCTAAGTGTCTGTTTATCGATATTTCATAGTCAACATGTACCATGGTTATGTACCACCTTGAATAGTCTTTGCCATTTCGTTTGTATGGACGTTGTCTAAATCTGTCTTGATCAAGTTCAAGATCACTGGTTTTCGCACCGTTGTTTGTGTGTTTATGGTAGAACTGACCCTTCCTCTATCAAATGGCTTGGGAGCCAGCGTAGACGGTTGTACTTCAGCTGTAGGATGTCTACCCTTAAACTTTTGTACTAATTGTTGACATGCATTACAAGCAAATACATTATGATAACATAATTTTATATTCTTGAAAAAACCTGGTCTTGTATCGTTGTATGCAAGATGACCAGTACACGGTGTTTTATGTGCATATTTTAGACCAGTTAACCGGTGTTGTTCAGGTAACACCTGTTCATTGTTACTAGTAGTATGATATGTAGTTGAAATGCCATTATTACGTCTAAAGAACCACCATGCATTTTTGGTGACTTTGGCTTTCTCTTTTACTAATTTTAATTATGGAGACACACTAGGGTCAGATTTCTGCTGGTGTATCAGTTTCTGTGTGTTTGTGCCATCTGTGCTGGTTGGCAAAAGCATCAGTAGTGTCTCATCTTGTAATGTGTCATGATGTTTTGAAGTGTCTGCTTTGGTTGTTGCAGTAGTTGCATTTGCTTTCTCCCATGCAACTATTTCATCACTAGTACATTGTTTCAGTTGTGGTAAGCACCCCAAAATTAAATCAGTACAAGGGTTGTTCAGTATTGCACAAGTAAAGGTACCAGAAAGAAAAGGAGAATTAATATGGGCTTTTGCCAAAGGGTAAATTTCAATGTTACCCGAATAGGTTCGGCATTTGACAGTATCACCTGTGTAATCACCCGGATTCACTAGTTCTTTCCGAAGACCAATAAGGGTGCTGCCGCTGTCTAGCAAACACTGGCATGGTACATCATTGACCATTGCATTGTGGAACACCTAGATTGCCTCTGGAGGCTAATGCTGCGTTTACACTCTCAGATGAGCATGGTACTGTATGTCCACATTCTAGTTTTGAGTCTGTATGGAATTGGTGACATCGTTCACAGCTGTCAAAGCTTAATATATCGTATGCACCACAAACATTTTCTGCTTGGTTAGTAGGTAAGTCACTTTCAACCTCACATTCATCCTCACTACCACTATCTGAAGAGGTGTCAATCAAAATGGCATTACTGGCTTTCATACGCTGCCGGCCAAGGCACTTATTACGAATAATGGCCATAACAGGAACAAAAAAAAACATTTGATTGCACGCCTGTATGCAGATCTTTTACTTTGCTGCTTTTTGATAACATTTTCTAGATGTGCCGGATAATTCGGCGATTTGTCGCACATAGAGTAAGTGTCGTGTTCAAGTTGACAGTATATGCACTTGGACACTTTCCTGTCTTTCTTGTCATATTTTTGAAAAGGTTTTCTGTTACTCTGATATTTAGGTTGGTCTTTCACAAACGACACTATTTCCGAGTCATTTGACGTTTTAAACACATCTCTGTTGGAAGAAAAATATGCTGAGCCTTTTTTTTCAAACTGCTCTATGTTTTCAATGTCTGACTGCTGCAAAAATTTGGCAAAAGGAGAAGGTATGGTGGATATAACCTTATCCATAGTAATTAAGTTTTTTAATCTATCAAAGTCTTTTCCTATGTTAGCTGCTTTAAGCCACCTGTTTAGTACACTCTGTACATTTGAAACATAATCAATAAAGGTTTCACTAGGTTTAGGTCTTAGATTTGAGAACTGAACTTGATACCCAGGGGCATCAAGTAAAAAGTGCTGCATAATCCTATCATGGATGTATTGATAGTTAGATCTGAGCTCTGTTGGTATAGCTTCTATTACTTTCAGGGGCTCACCACTGAGATTTTTCATATAAATTGGGGCCCACATCTCTAATGGAACTTGCTGATATTTGAATTGATATTCTACATTCTCTGTCCATGCTGATATTGAATCATCTTTACAATATGGTTTGATAATATTTTTGTATTTATTGAACTTATTTTCCTCTTGTTGACTTCTAAGTTTAGTGGCAGAGATCTCTGAGTGTGACTCTACGTCCATGCTTTTCATTTTCAACTGTGTCTCTGATTCTACTTGAATCTGTTTTTCTTTTAGTTCTCTGTCCTGGTCTAATTGCCTTTGCCTTAATTCTAACTCTTTCTGTTTTATTTCCATATCCTGTTGTAATTGCTGTTGCTTGACTTCCAATTCTTTCTGCTTTGTTATCTCAGCTAGCTTCTGTGCAATCTCCTTTTGATGTTGTCTTTCTAGTGCACGTTCGTTTCCTTTCAGCATCTTCTTTTCGTATGCGTTCAGCTGTCTCTGCATCTTTTGCTTCTTTAAATTTTGATCTGCATATTGTTGTAGCTCTTTTCCTGTTAGTTCTAGTTCTTTACCTGCTTTAATGAAGTCTGATAAAGTTGCCATCTTGAATTTAGTAATTGGCTAGCAGTGACAGGCAATGATCACTTTAATCACTTATTTATCTTTGATAGTGCTATGTTTCTTCTTATCTGAGCACTCTAGATTGTTACTATTTGTTTATACCCTGCCTAACTTTATTTTGAAGAAAGCAGAGTATACAAATATGTCAATGCGTTACAAGCTGAAAAAGAGATGCACTATTAATCAAATTGCATGCCAAAATATATAAGTGTACTCAGCTTTACGTCCCCAAGGATCAGGGACCGGACTCCGTTGACAAGGTCACCTTGTTTGGTACTTTGGGGTGGAGACACGTTTCGATTCAGCACGCTATATTTGGTACACCGGCGTATGTAGTCAGCTGTTGTTCGCCCTCTGATATGCAGGGCCGTAGTAAACACACTTACTGGACGATATATTTTCACTCGACAACTAAGGACAATGACTTAGATAATGACAGATTTACGAACAACTAGAATGTGTATTAAATAAATTAAATGTCAATGTCCTGTCTTAGTTCTATCAGTATTCACCTTACGTTCCTACTCTATTTAATTTCTGTAAGTGTTGTGCAAACCAGGCCTCATTTGCATGGCCAAAGTCGTGCCCTCGTGACGGTAAACAAAAGATAAAGTTCGCAAAAAAATTAAATAAATGTCTTTAAAGAAATATAAATGTCATAATAATGTTTAAATAAATAACTATATGCAATTACTCATTGAAATAAACAAATAACAGATAATATAATGTACTGATTCAGGCGGGCTGCCGCTTTGCGATTTGTAAACACTCAGCTGCTTATTTGCAAATGAAGTAACCCAGCTGTTTGTCAGCCGTGCTACGTCAGACGCGAAGCGCTACTTTTAGATTCACAACAAATCGATAATGCCGGCTGGCGGTGTATCACTACGCCGTGAATCATCTTTGGTACATGTTTATCAATAAACAGGTAAATATATAAATAAATATAAGAAAAGAAGAATATAAATACTTACAGTTTTAAAGAATACATGATTTCACTCATTAAATAATTAATAAATACACTTACACAATATATTTTGTCACGATAGGCACATTTTTAGCTCGCAAATTGTTCTCGTCTGCACAAATTACCGTCACTACAAAAATTAAACCCTAGTCCAGAGCCTGTGAATGAGTGGATTAGCTTGAACTTTTCATTCAAGCTTCACTTCTGACAACCACAATTACCCTGGCCTGTCAACAACTCAACTGACAGGCATCATCGGGTACTTCTCTCACACCAATACAAGACAACTTGCAAGACGTGTGCGAGGCAAAATACTGGGTTCATTTTATTGCCGTTGGCTCGCTACAGCAGTAAACAGTCGCTGATGAAACACACAACACAAAGCCACAGAATTATCTAACAGAAACTGCTAACCCTATGCTAACGCTATCTATAAAGTGAACATGAAACTCCTAACGCTATTCTAACGATGTGATCACTACAAGTCCAGTCTCCCGTCTGACCAGCTTCTGTCCCATGGTCACACACCACGCGGAGTCACCTTGACCTTGGTGCGTGTTACCTCACATCGCACGCTGATTGCAAACGTGGCCTGTTGAGTGTATACTCAACCGTGCTGTGGCTACACGAGGCGTGACGTTATCGTGATGAGAGTGCTAACTCTCTGACCAACGCCTGCGTGTCTCATGAGGGAGTGGTTAACCTTCTCCTATTACCTCATCTCCCCTGCCCTTGCCTCGGGCACCGTATCTCCTCCTGGTCTCTTCAGGACTGCCTGCTCTCCCTGGCGGAGGGGATGCGGTCGAGTCTTTGACACCAGTCGTTGATTCCAAGTGCTTGTAGGTCTGTACATGTATTATCTCTCCACCGTCTTCTTGATCTACCTCGGGGTCTACGGTCATTTATTTCCTGAGTGTAAGCGAGTTTTGTTTCCCTATTATCTTCCATTCTTTCTATATGCCCCAGCCATTGTAGTCTATTAGTCTTCATGCTACCAGTGATTAGCGGGGACTTAAACAGATCATAAATGTCTTTGTTACTTCTTTTCCACTCTCCACTTTGTGTATCTTAATGGGTCACCCAGGGTGTCAGGCATTGGTAGCACCTTTGGTAAGGATGACTCTCGTGTCCTTTTCAGGACCCATCCCCCACTGGTCCAGGCCTGACACCCAGCTCGTGCCTGTGGCTCCTAGTAGCTGTCAGCATGCGACAGCGGCCACCCCTCGGGCAACAGCTGTGAGAGGCTGGCTAAACCAGGCATGGGTATCCGATTTGGTGTCAACCAAGAGGTAAACTAGGGTATGACAATCCAGCATGTTAAGACAGGATCCGGCAGACTGCGCGGAAGAAATCATTCCCGATTCAACGGGCAAGACGGCGTTTACCTGCAAAGCGTTGTGGAACGTAATGAGCACGGCAAGGCACGTAGAGCGCCCTGGTCATCCACTGCACCTGTATTCGTCTCCAGTCATCTCGACTTGTCTTGCCACTGGACTCAGATGGACTCAGGCGAGAGAGTGAGGTCGACGAATTGCGCAACTCTTCCTCACTTTAATCCAAGTCATCGCGCAAGTCATTCTTCATCCAACGTCATATATCAACTCTACTGATGAAAAATCAGATTCGCTGGGCTGGTCACTTGACTCGCATGCCAGATCACAGGCTCCCTAAACGAATTTTTTTACAGCGAACTGCGTTGAGGTAAACGCTCCCAAGGTGGCCAGAGGAAACGCTTTAAAGACACTCTGAACATTTCACTGAAGGCTTTTGGAATTCATCATGACACCTGGGAGGCTGCAGCCAGAGACCGAAATTCGTGGCGTGCATCATTACGCAAGGGTGCAGTCATATGTGAGGCAACCAGGACTGCAAGAGCTGTGAAGAAAAGGCAGGACAGAATATCCACTGCAGGAAATCCTCCTCCAGAAACGTCAAGCATTCCTTGCCCACATTGTCAAAGAACATTTCGAGCCAAAATAGGCCTTATCAGCCATCTTAGAACCCACGGCTCCATACCTTCAACCCCACTGGATGAAATGAATGGTCATCATCATTCTTGATGGACAAACAACAACAACAACAATGGGTCTAAAGATGCGTCTTAAAATTTTGTTCTCAAAGGTTTGTAACAAGGCTTCGTCTCCTTTCGTTGTACTCCAGGTTTCAGAGCCATACAGAACAACTGGTCTGATCAGTGTTTTGTATATTGTGATTGTGGTGTTACGAGATAGCGCCTTCAAAATCAGAGGCTACCAGTGTTACCGATCTGACCGAAAGAACAGGCGAAAAGGTGGGATACTGACCCTTGTAAGAAATAACATCATGGCTTCCCAAATCAAAGTCTACATGGAAGGGGCTGAGTATCAGACACTTAAACTTAAGACAGGTAATACAGATCTACATCTGATCAATTACTACTGTCCAAGTGACCGCCCACAGGCACTGGACACTCTACCACTAAAAGAAAAAATGATTGTGTGTGGCGATTTCAACAGCCACTCGCAGAGCTGGGGCTATGATCACATGGACCAGAGAGGAGAGAGACTGGAAGACTGGCAGGATGAGAATAGATTCATGTTGATTAACAAGCCGCCCGACCCACATACTTTCTACTCGAGATCATGGCACTCTACAACTACACCTGACCTGGCTTTTCATTCACCAGACCTGGAGTGGAACATTACACGAACTGTTGGGAAACAACTTGGTGGCAGTGACCATCGGCCAGTCTTTCTAACCGTAGAAAATGAGCTTGTAAGTGAAAGCAGCACCCTCTCGAGGTGGAACTACAAGAAAGCAGACTGGGCAATGTACAAGCATCGCACCAGCATACTGGTTAGAAACCTGAACACTGAGAAAGACATAAATAAAGCAGTTGAAGAGTTTGGGAAATGCATACTACAGGCAGCGCGAGAAACAGTACCAAGAGGAGCCCGTAAACAATATAAACCCTACTGGAGTAGTGAACTGGAACAGTTGCATAATGATGTTGAAGTGTGTAGAAAGCAAGCAGAGGTCACACCCAGCCAAGAGCACCACAATAAATTCCAGCATCCAAAAGCCAAATTTCAAAGGGCCAAGCTGCAGGCTAGACGGAAAAGCTGGCAGGAGAAAACAGAGTCTCTGAACTTTGAAAGAGACACAAGGAAATTGTGGAAGCTAATAAAACAGCTTAATGACGAGGGCACAGGGAGAAACTCAAAAATTGCACTACATAAAGATGGAAAAATCTTAACAAGAAAGCAAGCAGCTGACCATTTTGCGGACTCGTTCGCACAAGATAGCAATATCAAAATTAGTCCAGAGAAACAACAAGAGATTCGAGAGAAACGACAACATACAGGACAGAAGGAAATAGTACATGAGGTTCTGGAGGCACCCATCACAATCAGCGAACTGGAGCTAGCCATATCAAAACTGAAAATGAGAAAGTCACCAGGAGCTGATGGTATCTCCAATGAAATGATCAGGAACCTAGGAACAGAGGCCAAAACAAAGCTGTTGCAGATCTTCAATAACAGCTGGACCTTAGGCAGTGTTCCACAAGCCTGGAGAGAAGCAATCATGATACCCCTCCTAAAATCAGGGAAAGATGGTTCCATTGCCTCTAGCTACAGACCAATTAGCCTCACCAGCTGTCTCTGCAAAACACTGGAGCGCATCATCAATCACAGACTGCAGTGATACATTGAAAGTAAAAAATCCTTGTGCCACAGCAGGCTGGCTTTAGGCAGTGCTACTCTACGGAAGATCAGACAACCTACCTCTCTCAAGAAATTGAGGATGCATTCCAAGAGAAGAAGCTGGTGCTTGCGGCATGGATAGATCTGAAGAAAGCCTTTTGACAAAGTCTGGAAAGAAGGTCTGATGAAGAAACTGAGAAACTGCAAAGTCAATGGAAGAATGTACAAATGGGTGAAAGCATACTTGCACAACAGAAGAGCCCGAGTACAGATAGACGGACTCAAGAGCAAGAAAGTACTACTGCGTCACGGTGTCCCCCAGGGCGGAGTCTTGTCCCCCACACTTTTTCTAATCTTCATCAATGATCTCGTTGCTAATCTACCGCATGGAATTAAAGCGGCAATGTACGCCGATGACCTGGTTCTATGGAGCACAAATGAATATGCATCAGTGGCCACCAGATTGCTACAAAGAGCTGTAGATACATTTGCTGCATGGGCAAATAGATGGTGTGTCAGCATAAACACTGACAAGTGCAGCACAACCCTATTTACCCTCTCTCCAAAACAAAAGGCAGGGATCATCCAGATAAATGGAACACCCCTAAGAGAAGATAAAGAACCAACATACCTTGGAGTAACATTTGATGGCAAGCTGACATGGAGAAAGCACATCAACAAAGCAGTAGCAAAAGCCAGAATGAAAATAGCCATCCTGAGAAAGCTAAGTGGAACCACATGGGGAGCCAGTACGAAAATACTTAGCAAAGTTTACCAACAGAGCATACGACCACACCTGGAATATGGGTCAACTGCGTGGTGTTCAGCATCAAATACCACACTACAAGAGCTGGACAAGGTGCAAAATCAAGCACTTAGAGTCACCACAGGATGGGATGAGATCAACCCCTATAGTGGAAATGGAGAAGATGGGGAGGACACAGGCACTGAGTGAGCGCAGAGATACGAAAACGCTAATACAAGCAGAAAAGTTCCTCAGCTTGCCAGGCCACCCTATGAAGAACAGATTTGAAAACCTAGCTATGGGGCGGTTGAAAAGAAGTAGTTTTATCCACCAGGCCAAACGACTCTGCAGAGAAACCACTGATCTGCCCACAGTTGGTATCCCCCTAACAACTATTCCAGAGCGAACTCCATGGAAAGATGAGCATAGACTATCGTTACAAATCCAGACAAAAGTGAGAGGAATATTTGACAAGGAAGAACAGAACAGTGTGCAGCGCAGAACAGCCACTCTCAGCTTCCTTGATGAAGAATACCCACAGGACCTCTGGATCCGAGTCTACACAGATGGGTCAGCACAAAATGCTGTTCGAAATGGAGGAGCGTGAGTGTACATAGAATACCCAAATAATACTAGGGACACAGCCAGAGTACCGACAGGAAAGTACTGCCATAACTATGATGCCGAAATCGAGGCAATCAAGATAGCAACAGAGAAATTACTAAATAACAGCAATGGTACTCAACCTGTGGTGCTACTAACAGATGCAAAATCAGTACTCGAGGCGCTCCTCTCTGGGAAATTGCCAGTACTAAGACACTACTTTCTGAACTTAGCAGTCAGCATAAAGTCACCATACAGTGGATACCATCCCACTGTGGAGTACCCGGAAACGACAGAGCTGATCAATTGGCTAAGGAAGGAGCCAAAGAGGAACAGCCTGATGTGCCCGTTACATACCACCAAAAGAAAAGAATGATCAAATCAGTCAGAAAGCCACCAAAACCTGCTCAAGATGACTACCACATTATGGACAGACCAGAACAAGTCATTATTCTGCGCCTCAGAACAGGACACAATAGATTACGCAACCACATGTATACAAAATTCAAGATTGGTGAAACAGCCATGTGCACATGTGGATTGGCGTCGCAGACAGCAGAGCACATACTCCAAGACTGCCCAAAATATAACATATCTAGGCAAACCTTCTGGCCTAGAGAGACGACAGTGGAAGATAAACTCTATGGACCACTGTGTGAACTGAAAAAAAAAACAGTTCAATTCATGCAAGAGACGACATTGCAGATATAGACATATTTCAAGCGAACGAAAGAAGAAGAAGAGATAGCGCCTTTGATTTTAGTAGATGTTGTAGTGCATAGTATATCTTATTTCCAGAGTTGATTCTAGTTTGTATTTCTTCCCTTATGATGTTGGAGCAGTTGAAGATTGTACCCAGGTATTTGTATGTTTCCGTTCTTTTAATGGTCATATTATCTATTTGTATGTGGCCAGAGTTTTTAGCCATTCCGTCTCTTGAAATTACCATATATTCTGTCTTATCTTGGTTGATAACCAGCCCCATATGTTGGGCTTTTTCCTTTAAGTGAGTCAATATTTCCAATGTCTTTTGTTCATTTCCCCTATAATATCTATATCATCTGCATAACCAAGCAGCTTGGATGTTCCTCCAATATCACATTCCTCCTTTATCTTCCTTACAACTTTCTCTAGAGCCAGATTGAATAGTAGCGGCGATAGTGCATCACCCTGTTTCAAGCCAGATGTTATTTGGAAGGGGTCTGATTTCCTGCCTTTATATGTTACTATATTATAGGTATCTTCCATGCATAGTCTGGTCATGTTGATTAACTTCCTTGGTATTCCAAATTCCTGCATAGCATTCCATAGAGGTGTCAGATTTCTTAATTTGATGATTAAGTGTTTATTTTTAGGAGTTTTGAACCCAGTTTTCGACCATGTACAACATATTGGGTAATGGTCACTAACTGCACTAACAGGACCAGAAAATTCGATAATATATTAACTGGACAAGTAATAATATATATATATATGATCAATTATAGTTGAGGAGGTGTCTGTAACCCTTGTTGGACGGTTTATTAGTTGTTTGAAATCGTAAGTGTCCAAGATTTTACACTGACTTGACCAATATTGACGATGTGGAAAAAAAAACGGCTGTGATTGATGCCGAACTCAATCGTCTTAACATTGATATTGCTGGCATGCAGGAGACTCGCCTCGCTGTGGAAGGGTCACTCAGGGAAAACAATTACACCTTTTTCTGGAAGGGTAGAGGGCAGGCAGAAAAAAGGCAACACTGGTGTGGGCTTTGCATTGAAGAATTCGCTACTGGGAATGATTGAAATTCCAGCAGGAGGAAATGAAAGACTATTATCCCTGCGCTTGGTAACCTCTTGTGGGTTTGCCACCATTATTACTGCATATGCACCGACACCCGATTCCTCTGATGATGTGAAGGATTCGTTCTATGAAGAGTTAGACTCCGTGATCAAGGCAGTTCCAAAATCTGACTACATTTATATGCTCGGTGATTTCAATGCTCGTGTGGGCAAGGACTCGAGTTCATGGCCAGTGTGCCTTAGAAAATACAACATCGGTCGCATGAATGAAAATGGGCAAAGGCTGCTGGAGCATTGCACCAGTAATGACCTATGTATTACAAACTCCTTTTTTAAAACAAAAGAGATGCATAAGGTCACATGGAAACATCCAAGATCCGGCCATTGGCACCAGCTGGACTTCATCATCACACGGAGACAACATCTGAACCATATATCATTGACTCGAAGTTACCATAGTGCTGACTGTGATACGGATCATTCATTAGTTGTTGCAAGGGTTAGACTGAGACCAAAGAGAATCTACACTAAACACAAATCTAGCCCCAGGATTAATATTATTAACACTCACGATCCTGAAAAGTGCTTTCAGTTTCAACAGCAACTTGAAGACGCTTTCACTGATACACCAGAAAATTGTACAGTAAATGAAAAGTGGGGTCAAATTAAGGAAACTTTATAACACTGCCGTCGGGGTTTACGGCACTGTAGATCATAAGAAAGAGGCAGGACTGGTTTGCGGCAAACAGCGAGACTCTGCAGCCCTTGATGGATAAGAAGAAGAAAGCTCTCTTAAGAAACAAGGACAGACCAACGCGTAACACTCTGAGTGAGATAAGGCAAGCTAGGAAGGATGTGCAAAAGGCTGCCAGGCAGTGTGCAAATGATTATTGGATCAAGTTATGTGAGTCCATTCAAATCGCAAGTGATAAGGGAAACATAAGAAGCATGTATGAAGGAATAAAGCAAGCCTGTGGTCCAGTGATCAAAAGAAGTGCACCATTGAAAACCTTGACTGGAGAAATCATAACTGATAAGAAACAGCAGATGGACAGATGGGTAGAGCACTTTTTGGAGCTTTACTCAGAATGGGTCGTAACTGCAGCATCATCTGCAAAAAGCAACTCTCTGATCGGTACCCTCCTAATTTTGGTCTTGGCCTTCAATCTCTGAAAGGCCGCCACCTGAGCGTGAGTGAATGTATATACCACCATCCTGATCACGAAAGGCATATTTCAGTAGAAGTGAAAAGTATATTCCAAAGAGGGTGGGAGCTAGTACACAACCTTACTTAACTCCACTCTTGATTTCAAATTCTCCAGAAGTTGCATCATCAAACTTGATTATACCCTTCATGCCTGTGTGGAACGATTCCACAATGGACAGAAGAGTTGGTGGGCAGCCAATCTTCTTTAGTGCCTTGAATAGACCCTCACGACTGACCAAATCAAATGTCTTTGTGAGGTCGATGAAGGCAATAAAGTGGTTGATTCTGTTCACGGCATTTTTCTTGCATTTGTCGCAATGAGAATATCATATCAATGGTAGACCGGTTCTGTCGAAAGCCACACTGTGATTCGGGGTAGACTTGATCTCCTAGGACTTGAAGTCTGCGCAGAACAATTCTGGCAAATACTTTTCCAACAATACACAGAAGTGAGATACCCCTATAGTTGTTGCAGTCGCTCCGATCGCCTTTGTTCTTGAACAGTGTTATGATGCTTGAATCTTTGAAATCCTGTGGGACTTGTCCTTCTCGCCAGCATAGCTCTATTAGATGGTGGATCTGTAGAGTGAGTGTGTCTTGCCCACTCCTGATAACCTCTATTGGAATCCCATCCTTACCTGGAACTTTGCCAGATGCAAGTTCATTTATAGCACACTTAACTTCTGTTATGGTGGGAAGTGTGTCCAGGTGGTCAAGAGTTGGTAGAGCCTCTATGGCGTTGAGGGCATCATCCGCTAGTTTGGTCTCACTTGAGTAAAGCCCCAAATAGTGCTCTACCCATCTGTCCATCTGCTGTTTCTTATCAGTGATGATTTCTCCAGTCAAGGTTTTCAATGGTGCACTTCTTTTGATCACTGGACCCCAGGCTTTCTTTATTCCTTCATACATGCTTCTTATGTTTCCCTTATCACTTGCGATTTGAATGGACTCACATAACTTGATCCAATAATTGTCAAGGTCTCACATCCGAGGTTGCGACGCGTTGTCTGTACCAACGCCAGACACCATAACAACACGCAACCCTGAGTAATGTTAAACACGGCAGAGAGAACGCGGCGTCTTTGCCGACGCCTGGATAAGCAGCCACGCACAGCAATTGAGTTCACCCCGTGAACCGTGCAGGGGACACCAGCTGACGTGAGCGTGTAGCGTGTAGGACGCCAGAACTGGCAGACGGGCTTAGGTTGTTGAACGGACAGGTCGCGAGTTGTGTTTGAATCTGCCTTGAGAGCTAGCCTGTACGACAGGGGGAGACTGAGTCGAATGCTTGAATAGTTTGACTTGTAAGTGAGATGTTTATTGCTTGCATGTATTATTATGTATTGTAGTGATATTGTTCATGCTGAAATGATTGCTATGGATTGTCAGTGAGCGATGTTTGTGCGATAATAACTGCAGCGCGTCAATAAAGCGTGTGAATAATACTTTCGGATATTCACTTCGTGTGATTTGATAGTTTGATATTACTTCACACTTGCCAGAGCCACGAGCTACTTGTCTTGGTTTATGCAAGACTCTGACAAGTGCGAATGTGGGGGTCGTCCGGGTTTTGAATCAAATGCGAACGTGTAAATTTCTTTTATCCATTTGCACATTGCCTGGCAGCCTTTTGCACATCCTTCCTAGCTTGCCTTAGCTCACTCAGAGTGTTACGCGTTGGTCTTTCCTTGTTTCTTAAGAGAGCTTTCTTCTTCTTATCAATCAAGGGCTGCAGAGTCTTGCTGTTTGCCGCAAACCAGTCCTTCCTCTTATGATCCACAGTGCCGTAAACCCAGACGGCAGTTTTATAAAGAGTTTCCTTAATTTGACCCCACTTTTCATCTACTGTACAATTTTCTGGTGTATCAGTGAAAGCGTCTTCAAGTTGCTGTTGAAACTGAAAGCACTTTCCAGGATCGTGAGTGTTAATAATATTAATCCTGGGGCTAGATTTGTGTTTAGCTGTGTAGATTCTCTTTGGTCTCAGTCTAACCCTTGCAACAACTAAAGAATGATCCGTATCACAGTCGGCACTGTGGTAACTTCGAGTCAATGATATATGGTTCAGATGTTGTCTCCGTGTGATGATGAAGTCCAGCTGGTGCCAATGGCCGGATCTTGGATGTTTCCATGTGACCTTATGGATCTCTTTTGTTTTAAAAAGGGAGTCTTTAATACATAGGTCATTATTGGTGCAATGCTCCAGCAGCCTTTGCCCATTTTCATTTCGACTTTCGACATCATTTTCCAACGACTAAACTAAACTATACAATCGACAAGTGTTATAGATATAGTCAGGTCAGGTGTCGATGTATTGATTTCTCCGATTGGCTGTGTTGGTTTGCTTGTATCGGCGTGTTACTGGGCTCTGTATTGCATTATGTGTTTTTTGTTTTTTTTCACGCGTAGTATCGATATTGTCTATGGTGGCTCCGTTGTATCTGAAACCATGTAGTGTCAACATTATTGTAGGTAGAAACAACAGCTTAATAATGCATTTCTCTTTTGATGGTGTATATAGAAAAGAAGTGACCGTTGTTTTTAAGGGTAGGGTTACGGGTCATATAGTTTCAAATTTAAAAAAATATAAAAACAATATAAAACTTAAATGTTGATATATAAAAATAAAGAAACAAGTGGGGGAAATGCCGGTGATGTTAGGGACATCCTGCAAAGAACATGCAACTAACTTGTAACTCTCCGTGTAGTGTTTTATTTGAAAAACAAAGTGTGGGTATCTCTGTACTGCTCATAGGTAAAGATAGCTTAGCGTGGTTGGTGCTGGCTGTAGTGACCGCTGATTGTCAAAAGCGGCACGGATCACTTAGTGTCAAACAGCAAGAACTGAAACACGGAACTGAAAAATGCACACAAAAAAGTCGCTTACAAGTCGACAGGGTCACCTTCATTGCACCGGGTTTTATCCCATGTGGCTCGGTCTCTTTGCGCAGCACGGAAAGCATCGCACAAAGCACGAACTCCGTAGCTTTCAGCGACGACCCCCAGTAGTCTCCGAAACATTTAACTCGTAAACCGAAGGGTGCGGCCCGGAATCGAACCTACAACCTTCGGATCACGAGTCAAACGGCTTGACCACTTCGCCACAGAGACTCCCAAAAAAGCACAAAGAGGTAAATAACATCAAAAAGCTTCTACAGGCATTACACAGAACTGGAGGCAAAAATACCGAATAAAAAGTCCTAATAAGGACTGCAACCAGTCAAGCCAAATAAGCCAGGAGCCTTCAATAAACAAAAGAAACTTAGTGTCATGAGAAATGTTGTAATCAATAGTTGCATCTTTTTATTGAGGCGTTGAAGTGTGGCGGGTTAATTGATTAAACGTACTGTTATTGTTTGTCATAAATCGATTACAAGCATTCAAGGGTTCTTATCTGTGACGTAATAGACAGTCTCCCACTTTATTTTTGCTTAAATTACAGTGCAGATCATATTTTTCATTATAAATATATCTAGGAAAACGATATTTTCCCTAATTTCCCATGTTTGTAGATATCCATAAATAGGCCTGTATTATTGGCGAGAATTTAATCTATTTAATCTCATGTAAACCTAGTGAATATTCTAGTGTTTTTAAAATATATATTATACAGTATATTATAGAACTATTAGTTATGCATGCCTTCTGCCCCAGCGCAAGTTTGGCTGAAATACATATTCAGTTTTAGCCTGCGACCCGGTTGGCAACACGAGAATCTGCCTGGCCAGTTGTCGTCAGCCGGCAGATCGTCCATTTGGTCGACTTACTCGAAGCGGTGAGGACACAGGCGCCGATACTAGCTGTAAAAAGACATATTGCAACAAAATAATCCAGGCTCTAGTTAGCCGATATTTGGGAATAGCAAATTGCGAGCCAAATTGATACCCAAAAGTAATATTTACACTGCTAGTGGCACTGTTCCCCCGTGGAGAGGTTTAATCACCACATTTTGAAAGGTACGTTGATTTAATTAATTAGTACGAATTTACATGTATATATTTACCGGCATTTGTAGTGTAGATTCAGGGTGAACTACGCGATAACTAATGTTAGAGAACAGGGATCGTAAACTACAGCCAGAATAAATATATAATTAATGGAGACGCTGATTATACTAAGACCAAAATAGAGGAATGAAGAATGAAGGGAAAGGCGACACAAAATGGCGAAATCTAACAGGTGGGAACTGTCTGAATATGAGACTGAGAGCGAGGTGTGCAATGAGAGTATTCTGGACGTAGGACAAGCATTCACCGGTTCTGTTTTTCTGATTAACTTCCAGTTCTGCACCTTCTTTGGTGGTACCATGAGCCAGCAACTTGCAGCAACGCAGACTTACCGGTCGTGAGCACCATGTCTATTGACGGAGTGTGAATCCGCAACCTGAACAGGAACTTCACCCGAGTTGACAAGCCGGACCCAAATCTTGAGCTGAGTGGCCAACCTCCTCGGCTGACACCTTTAGCCTGCCCACTTAGTCTAGGATTTGATTGCCTACACACTAGGGCAACAGACTTTTACATGCCAGTTTCATTAAATTAATAGTTATATGTGATACCAGAAACATACTTAGTCTGTTGCTGATATACTCTTAATTTAATATTAGGATACTGAGAGAGAGAGAAGGAATGCAAGTTGTAACTTTATATTTGTACTCTTCCTCCATGTTGTGAGAATGGATCAGTTAAAGGGGGCTCTTTAAATTTTGCAGGCATTCGTCGCCAGATTCAGTAAGCCTACTGTCTAGAATTATTCCTAGTATGGTTGTTCGCTTGACCTATCTGTGCCTGAACACTGTCTGAAGACCTGGTCATTCCTGGGACAGTTCCGAATCTTACTTCCTAGTTCGAGCCATTTCGGCCTCTTCTTCAACAGTGATTAGTCTTTCGGAACCCTGAAAGTCTATTGGTTGCTATTTCTGATCCTTGTCTATCGAAATAGTCGACATTACGCGACATTATCAAAACAACAGCATTAACGTTTCTGTGCCCGCTTTAGATGTTTTTAGGTTATGCCTGTGTGTATGTAGTAATTGTATGAGTATTCTTCTTGATCTTAGATTTACATAAATGACCAAGCAATACCCGAGTAATATTGAAAGTAATAGAAATTCAAGCGACATTATCAGGAAAAGTATAGGTAACAGCAAATAGTAATAATAGTCAGCATCATCAAGAGGCATTTCGCCTGGTGTGGCGATCATACCTCACCTCACATTGTGGTCACCGACGGTATGGATCAATGCATGTGTTGACTCACTCTACTGGAATCCCAATTAAAACCATTATCTTCTCGCCACCTGATCTCTTCTCCCTATGTTGCGAAGTAATAATGAGAGAGATCAAAGAGAAGCCAGGAATAATAATCAGAGGATATAATATAAACAGTAAACGCTATGCAGATGACACAGTATTGGTGGCGGATAATGCAACAGACCTACAACTATTGTTGAACATTGTAGTAACAGAGTGCACAAAAGGACTCTCCTTGAATATCAAGAAAACAGTAACAGTATCACAATGGTGATTATCAAAGAAAATAGGGACACCAAAATGTGACATAGGTTATGCCTGTGTGTATGTAGTAATTGTATGACCAATATGTATGATGTATATATATATATATACTGTATAATATATTGTATGACCTTCTCAACCAGAAGGAGAAATTCTCAACCAAGTGGATTATTTTAAATATCTAGGGGCACTTATAACATCAGATGGAAGATGTAAAACAGAGATTAATTCCCACTATAGAAAATTATTGAAAATTAACTGGACAGCCAAAATGAGAGATTTTGAGGGAAGCTGAGTCACAAAGACAACTTACAACAAACATCAGAAAGAATAAGTCATATTTGTTGGCCACATTATGAGAAGATAAACATTTGAACATCTTGTGACAACCGGATAGATTTTGGGAAAGAGAGATAGAGGAAGACAGCGTGAGAACATTCTTGGTAGTCTTGTGTCATGGCATGAAAGGGAGACAATACGGGAATTTATCCATGCCATTGGAGATTGCAAGTTGTGGAGAGGCATGATTGCTGACACCAGGCGGCAAGGCACTTGATGATGAACTACACATTGAATAATTCCATGTTGTCTTCACATGATTTATTCACTGTCCATGTTTCTCTATACAATCATGTAGAGTCTAGGTTATGTAGATCTGTGAACATCTATTAGTGATAGCTAGGATAGGACAGGTGAATAAATGGCTGTGACAATATAAAGTTAATATATGATGTATCACTCAGTTCTGAGAGAATCATGTTAGGTGAGTGATGCTTGGAATGAACACCGGGCATGCATCAAACAAACAACCTTCTGAGCACAAGGCATATGGCTTGACCACCTCACCACGAAAACCTACAACAAACCAACCAACATTCATAATCACCAATGAAGACATCTAAAATGTCAACAACTGTGAATATTGTCTCTCCATTATAGTCCTAGCGAGTCATGATTTCAATACAACTAGTTTGATTCCCTCGTGGAGTCAGTGGGTTCAGTTAGTGAGGTGCAGTGTCACAACTCCCAGACATACAGAGTCACCGGTTCTTCTTCTTCATACACCTTCAACCTGAATATATATACAGGCAGCCACAGTCAACCTGAGGTGGATGGCCTCACAATAGTTTGGCTTCAAATGGAGCAGGTGAAGGCCAGAATGATTTTCTCTTTTCTGTCTATAAAGTTTTGTGTTGATATTGATGTTATGAGGTGTCTGCCATTCAGAAAGCAAAGGCAAACCATTGAACATTATAATTTCCTAGTAAGTCACAAACGGCCAATAAATGCTGGGGTTGATTACAACAACATGTAAAGGATATGCAACCAGCTGTTTAGTTTTATACACACGCTCTGTGGCCAAGGGGTTGCGGACGCAGTTTGTAATCCCACATACCACATTCGAAACACAGGTGCCGGCGATCTGGCAGTGAACCACCTTGCATTGGTTTTGTTTCCTCTTAACACGCCACTTCCAGTTGTTTCCCTTGACATACCACTTCAGATTGTTTGCTCCTAGCATTCCACTCCAATTTGCTTCCCTTGACATGCGACATCAAATTATTTCCCCTCGACATACCAACTTCAAGTTGTACCTCAGATGTTTGTTTCAGACAAAGAGGCAAAGACATGCCTGTTTATGACTGATGACATGCCAACATTATGTGTTACTATAAGTGGTTTGGATATAGTAGGACTTAAAACATAGACCCAACAAGTGAAGAATGTCAGAGGTGGCTTTAACATGCAGCATCTGTTTATATGGCGGACATGTTAGTGCAGTTGATAAGGTACTGCGCTGATAATGTCATGAGCTTGGTTGGATGCACGTATGACGGGTGTGTTCATCACTTGTCAACAGAGGAAAGATTGACTCTTCATTTTAGACACTAATTGATTTAAACAGACAAACCAGCTGAAGGCAAGGAGAAGCCATCATTATGCATCCCTAACACGTTTGACAAACAACATAGCAAGTAACAGTCTTGTCCACTAGGGAACGCCATGTGTATCAGCTGAATTCAGGCTCTCGTCATGGCACTGAATTAAACACAAATGCCAACTGGCTCCAATAGAGTCATGAAGTGTTCATGCCATGAGCACAGCTGGCAACTTAACTCTTTCGCTACCGTGATCCCATCTGTGGACAGAATGTATTTGCTGTAATGGCAGTCCGCCCTTTTCGTCCCACAAAATGATCAGTGGTTTATTTCATATATTTCTGCTCCGTTTCGGAATTTTAAGTTACAGTAAACTGAAAAGTCGTACAGCCGAAAGATTTCTACGGCATGTTTAAGAGGTCAAACGTTTTCTAATATTGGATTCTTGTTAATTTTCAGTTTTAAGGTAGTGTTAATTTGTTTGTTTTGGTTTTTCACAATGGAAACGCCCACCAGTATGCGTCCACGTAGAATGACTTCAGATCAAGCTAGATTATTATTCGAAACTGTTTTAAACAATAGTGATTCCGATAATAGTGATTCAGACAGCAGTTATATCTGTGAATCTAACATTTTAGCACGTGGTGATAAAGATATTACTAGTCGAACTTCGTCTTCAGCTGAGATGTCTGATGAATGTTCGTCTGACAATGAAAGTCAGGATGTCACAATCACTTCTCAGCGGAAAGGAAAGCAAACAGTACAAAATAAGAATAAAACTGGAGGAAAAAACTTGAATCTACAAGCTTCTGTACAGCGTGATGCACCTATCCCATCACCATCGACATGGCAAGATGTGTCAGAAGGAGAAACAAAACCGAAGTTTGAATTTCGTCCTCGAAGATCTCACGTCAACTCTAAACTTTATCATCTGCAAACACCTATGGATTTTCTCAAAGTTTTTTTTGATGATGACATAGTGGATTGTTTAATTAAAAATGTAAACAAATATGCAGAAAAGATCTTTATGCAGAACACTCCTAAAAGAAAACATTCTAGTCTGTTATCCTGGACCCCACTCACGAAGTATGAATGGCTGAAGTTTACGTCTGTCATTATTGCCATGGGACTTGATCCAAGACCATCTATCAAAGACTATTGGTGTACAAGTGCACATTTATATACTCCTTGGTATGCCACTATGTTTCCCAGGAACAGATTTGAATCTATTTTTCACACCATGTTTCACGTATGTGAACCAGAAGCATCAGGTGAAAAAAAAAATTGATCCTCTTGTTGACATGGTCCTGAAGAAATTCCAGGAAGCATTTTACCCATTTGAAAATGTGTCCATTGATGAAATGATTATTGGATGGAAGGGCAGATTTCAGCACAGACAATACAATGCAACAAAACCTCACAAGTACCACATCAAAACATTTGGCCTTTGTGATTCTGCGACTGGCTATGTGGTGAATTTAAAAATTTACTATGGACGAAACACCGAATACAGTCCAGATTTAGATCTCACAACTGCTCATGCAGTGAAAGTGTTTGCCACACTACTGAATGTTCTCGGAGCTGGCCATCACATCTTTGCTGACAGATTCTACACTTCGAAAGCTCTGATTGATTATCTGCATTCCAACAATTTCAATTATACAGGGACACTGAATGTCAACCGAGTAGGCTTCCCTCCTGAGTTGAAGCATTTGCGACTTCAGCATCAAGAGATGAAGTGGTTTCTTGAAGGAGAAAGAATATTGTGTGTGGCATGGAGAGATAAAAAAGCTAAAAAACCATGCATTGTTGTCTCTACCAAGTCTGTAGTTGGAACTGTTGAGAGCGGTGTCATGATTTCACTGTGTATCAACCAGATAATGACAATACAGACGGTCATATTCATGGCCTGTGTGCAAAGCTACATTTGTTTTGTAACCGGGACAGAAAAACAATAAAGTCGAAATGCACAGGTGCAGTTGTTTACCAGTTAGATCAAGGACACCGCTAACCTTGAGAGGTCTCAACATCAGACAGAAAAATCGTCTTTGACAGTCCCCACAAGACGGGAAATTGTAGGCATATGTTGAAAAAAGGGGGAGGCGACTTGTGCATGGATTGTCCAAAAGGGGAGATAATCTACTCTTGTGACATTGATTAAACCCAAGGGAGAGAATTTATTCAGAAATGGATAATCTGCCCTTGAGCGACAACCGCGGAACATCAAAGATTTCTCGGGAACACTCCTAGCGCTGTGAATAAATAAGACTGGGATAAATTAGTGTGGCCAAGGATTGTGACCAAGATTGACGTGTTTGTGTGTGTGCTGCAGTTAGGAAATTCGGAGAACATCTATTGTGTTAGATTTAAGTAACATTAGATAACATATGCCTTAATGGTAAGTTATAGATGTCATCCAGGATTGATGCAGTGGTGCTTAAGGTATTGTAGAGAGTATATTTAGCCTAGTTAATATAAGCAGTAGCCTCGGTAAAACTAGCTAGAGTACTGAATAGAATTGGCTCTGCTAGTGAGAATTGTGTAGTGGGGTGATATTGGGGATGGGGAGAATGTACAATGATGCGATCTCCAGGGAGGTATGATGGGGGTCTACACTTTACATTTTGCTCTGTCCTGATCTTAACCCACTGCAGACCGGAGTGAAGAACTCCTATGCCCATGACAAGAGTTGGTTCACTGTCATGTATCTGAGTGAGGCGGACACCCCCCCCCCCCCCCAATGGAGGTCAGGGACAGTTGCTATCACCAAATGTGTTGTTCTCTCGTTGACAGGTTCCTTTAGGTCACTCAAGTCACTGAGAATGGAGACCTTGGTGCAGGCAGTTGGTCAACATCTTTTGCACTTAGCCCATGATTAAAAAGGGTTTACGGGAACAAGCATAAGAGGGATTATCAAACGTCACACATTAACAGAATACAAGAAATTGTTTTCTCCGCACCATTTTGGAGGAAGACCAATCGTCAAATTAATGTTTCAAACATCACTTGGGAACAGAATAGTAGAAAGTGAATTTCTTTTACACCACCTGGGAAAAGCCCAGTGGGCAGTATGTTTTTACACGACAGGTGAACAAACAAAGAGATACAGTTATTCCCCATCACATGGGAATAAATCAGAATAAACTGATTAGGAAGTTAGTATAACAATGGTCTTGTGAACAGTAGACACTTGAGACAGGAAGTACATTTATTTCAAAGAACAGTATGTTCGTGTCCTCACTAGACAAGGGTGTTATAAGTATAAGAACAAATTAGACATATACTAAATGTGTGATCCAGACAGGATTTAGGGTCGGACTGTGACTAGTTCTTGTGAGTGATCAAACAGCCACCGGTGGAAATCTACATCTAGCAGGATGGACACATACCTGGGTGAGGTCATCGTGGACTGAATGAAGATGTGGTGTGATCCTTTCTGGGATGATCGGGCTGGGCTCTTCAGCTACTTGGTCTAAGTCTGCACCCACTAGAATATTCGACACACATTCTACACTTTACACACACACACACTTCTCACACCTATACTCTTGGTTTAATAAATTATTTTGTATTTATTTGTTGAAGCTTGAGTTGTGGAGTATGTTATGTTGGGGACAAGTGAGAGGGGGCATGATACAAGGGTGAGTGAGAGTAAGAAAGAGGAGTTTGCAGACCGACGGAGTTTTGTGGATGGAGTCTGGTGGTTTCTCTAAGACAACAATATTGGGGTAATAAAAATGTGGTGTTGATTCCCATCACTCCAAGGACGACACTAAAGTAAGTAAGAAAGACTTACGACAAGCGGATTGCGAAAACCGCAAAGCAAGCCGAAGATGATCCATCAATATAACATGGCGATGAATGGCTGCGACAGAATGGACCAAATGGTTGGATATTATAATATCCATGATAGGAAAACCATTAAGTGGTGGAAGAAAATCTACTACTGGATCTTTGAAATTGCACAGATCAATGCTCACATCCTACATTCTATATGTCAAGCAGAGAAAGGAGGAAAAAAACTGTCATTGAAGGATTTCAAGAAAAGTTTACTGGAAAGTGCTCATTGCGAAGCAGCTCAGAGTATTCCTGAAAGTTTGACACTCTGTTTATAGTTTAGAATAGTGTTGTTTGTTCAGTAAATTCAATTGGATTAGCAGTGATCAGGATATTGGATAACAACGCCCCCTCGGTAAGTACAATTTTTACATTATTTTTACCTACTTTTGTCCAATTATTTTACAAATTATATTATTATTTTTATTTTATTTACAACCTAAAGCAAAAATTCTCCTACCAACATATTCCTTGTGCAATCCCCTTTATTTTGATATATAATACAACATTTCTGCTACAATTTTAACCATTTTCATAACATTATTGCGACATACACCAATTTCCAGATTTCGGCCATTAGTTTTTTTCATTTTTGTGAAAAAGACGTGGTTCAGAATATGCACCAAAACTTCCTTTTGGGTGATTTAAATGAGCAATACTGTTTATATTCTTGAAGACAAGTGGTGTTTGTTTGATTATTCAGTAAATTAAACATGATTAGCAGTATAGGAGTGTAGAAAACACATTCTAAGTGCAATGTTTACATTATTTTTACCTACTTTTGTCCAATTATTTTACAAATTATATTATTATTTTTATTTTATTTACAACCTAAAGCAGAAATTCTCCTACCAACATATTCCTTGTGCAATCCCCTTTATTTTGATATATAATACAACATTTCTTCTACAATTTTAACCATTTTCATAACTTTACTGTGAGAGACCCCACCTTCCAGCCATTATTTTTTGTCATTTTTTGTTAAAAAGACATGGTTCAGAATATGCACCAAAACTTCCTTTTGGGTGATTTAAATGAGCAATACTGTTTATATTCTTGAAGACAAGTGGTGTTTGTTTGATTATTCAGTAAATTAAACATGATTAGCAGTATAGGAGTGTAGAAAACACATTCTAAGTGCAATGTTTACATTATTTTTACCTACTTTTGTCCAATTATTTTACAAATTATATTATTATTTTTATTTTATTTACAACCTAAAGCAGAAATTCTCCTACCAACATATTCCTTGTGCAATCCCCTTTATGTTGATATATAATACAACATTTCGTCTACAGTTTTAACCATTTTCATAACTTTACTGTGAGAGACCCCACCTTCCAGATTTCAGCCATTATTTTTTGTCATTTTTTGTTAAAAAGACATGGTTCAGAATATGAACCAAAACTTCTTTTTGGGTTACTTTAATGAGCAATACTGTTTATATTCTTGAAGACAAGTGGTGTTTGTTTGATTATTCAGTAAATTAAACATGATTAGCAGTATAGGAGTGTAGAAAACACCTTATAAGTGCAGTTTTTCAAATAATTTTTACCTCTTTAATTTCAGTTGTTATTATTAAACCTCTCATTATTGTCATAATATTTGTAACCTATCAATTAATTATTAACACTGTCATGTTCCTTGTGCAATCCTCTTTAATTTGATATGTAATACAATAGATCTGCTACCATCTTAACCATTTTAAAAGCATCATTGTAACACACCCCTAGTTCCAATTTTCTGCCATAAATTTCTGTTTGGTCACAGCCCAGTTTTTGTTTGGTAGTGAAAGAGTTAAAGAATGTGAAGCCAGAAATATAAAGACTGGACATGAACATTTTAGCGTGGCTGATCAATAGTAGCTGTATGAACATTTTAGCATGGCTGATCAATAGTAGCTGTATGGACTATACTTCAGTTCAAAGCGAGCGAACTACAAAAAGTAAAACAAAAACCGTAAACAGTAAGAAGAAAGAAATATAAATAATGAGAAAAGGAACATACATTGCATGCTGCATATGTAAACAATAGATAAACCACAAACAGCAAAAGGAAAATTATAAATAATAATGAGAAAAGGAATATAATATAGACTAATTGCTACATATGTAAAGAATAACCACACAATAAACATCATAACTATAAGGTTTCTCATATATTGTTCATGTAGGTTGTGACCTGGGGACACACCAAAACTTCAAATGCTATACCTGTTTTATACGTGCTATTTACTGCCAATTTAATTAATATATACACACAATATAACACATTTCACAGGTTTTTAGTACACATGTATTAAGTTGGTATTTCAGATCTATATCATGAATAAAAGAAGCATTAATACTGTCATCATTTGTAACATTGCCTTTCTTTATGTGTTTTCTTGTGGTGTTTCAAATAACCAGTTTATGTTGACTAAACTAATTTCAAACTTAACAATTAGATGCAAGCTTTGAAGGATGCATGTATGAAATAAACTCTAGTGCATCAGCTTTAAGAATTAAAACTCAGTCTTCTGAAGGATTCACAATGAACAATCTCACCATTGTCATCATCCTTCATGTATATCATTTTATAAGCAATTATGGCTGTTCATTTCTATCGAGACACACTAGCAGATTCTGCAAAAAGTTCTCAGAATAAAACTGGATTCACTATTGTGACATTGGGCTTCAGAAAAATTAAAACAACTTTCTCAACACATTTAAATATCCCTTTTATTCTTATCATTTAGTCAGATCAGAGGCCAAGATAACAGCTGTCATTTCCCAAGATATACAACAGCTTGAAAAATATTATCCTGCAACAAATCAATAACACTGCAAGTTATGTTGTCTGTCATTACCACTTCAAAGAAGACATTCCTTTACTATTATCACCACCCTAGTAAGTGGAAAAAAAGAAGACATTTTTAGTCAGTCTTTGGTCACAGAGCCACCCAGTTTTATCATAATCAACATAGAACAAAAGAAGAAGAAGAAGCATAATCAACAAACTGTATTTACTGTGGAAATGTCAACAGCTTTACTATTATTAATAATGATGTATTACATTAATGTCTTACAAAGAATAGCAATTTCTAGTTTATTACACAAGAGCACACAACTCGGGATATTTCATCACTAGTTAAACCAAGTTAGCTAAACAAGTTAACCCAGTGAATTGTGAAATAAGATAAACCAAACTATGATTCTTGCCAACGCGCCTTTAGGGATGCGTGTAAGCGGCGTTGACAATTATCATAAAACGTGCGTTAAAACAGTGAAATAACGTCTGTTTCTGAATTGTAAACTGGCATCATATAACACTTTATTTTATCAACAATAACTGTCCAGTTTGGCGACATCGGCACTCTGGCCATTAAAAACATTGCACTGTTAGCCCCGGAAAACTAGTTATTATAACAACTACTTACGCCTGCCCCGCTTCACGTGACCTCAGGCTATTACAGGCGGTCAACTTCCCGCACACTACACAGCTGGACCTGGTGGTCGAATTGTCATGTCCGCCGCCTGGTCGCGGTGGTGAATTTAGCAGCCATCATCACCCGCTTTAAAGATGTAGAATGACTTGCTTCCCTGCCATTAATCTCTCCAGACACTCGATGGCTGCACTCTTGGCTCTATTTTCCGTTTCCCGATCTGTTTCTCATGGCGCCAGCTCCCGACTGACCCTCTTTGTTCGTGGGTCCTTCTCCACGCTTCTGATCACGTGGCCTTCGCCTTGGTCTCCCATTGGTTACTATCTTCAGCCGTCTACCGATGTATCCTTTTCCTCTGGCTCCCCGTAATTAATCATCCCTCTTGTCTAATTATTCTATGTTACTGATAACCTGCTATTATGTCCACCTGACTCATGGCATATGCCTCTCCCAATTTCAAAAATGTTCTAACATTTTTGGGTCCCACCTTTCTCTACACCTGACATGAGTCTCCATTAGTCACACATGCCTGTCTTACTCCTGCATGCCTTAGAGCTTGCTTATCAGTTTTAATTCACATCACTCTTGTGCTACCTCGATCTTCTATTCTACATCACACCAGATATAATTATCTGTATGTTGGACACAGATTTATTCGTCTCTTTCCCAGTAGACATCATGTGGCCTCAGCCCCCTTTGTATTTGGCAGGTTGAGGGCCAACATCATATGAGCCCCAATGCCCCACCCCGGACATTCCCATATGGTTCCTCATTCATACCTCGGTATGAGCAACTGGCACCCTTCTCCAAGCCCTTACGCCCTGGGTGCAGGAACGTGTGTATTACAGAAGTCTTGAATTCAAGCTCATCTCTTTAAGCTTTTGAATTGCTCACGAGTAATATATGCTACGACTGTGGATCTCTTTGGTGCTTATGACTCTCTGACTCTTGTATTGGTCTTGTCAAGATGTGTGTGAGGTAGGTTGCCATATGTTATTCTTCTCTCTGGACTTCGCTTGTGATCTTTGACTGATTCTATTCTCTTCCTTTATCTTCTCTATTTGTTCCTGATATTCTTCCTAATGCCTTTTACTATGTGCCTTTTACCAATACCATGCTACTTATGTGCATCTAACTTCATGCCAATGTATTTTATGTTAAAATAATTATCGTTCTACTCCTCTTTCATCTTCATTCGTACTATGGTCTCTCTCTCTCTCTCTCTCTCTTATCCATTCGCATGAATGCATTTCATTTGTATTCATATTCACCCTCTCATTCTCTTCGTAGACATTCTTTCGCTCAACTATGTTTAGTTGTACTCTTATGGCACATGAAAACAATGTTGCATAAATTATTTCTTTCATATCTACATGCACCTCTCAAACCTACCACTTTGTCATTCTAACCTGCATGGCATATAATATTGCAATCACATGTACTATCACTATTAAAATTTGAAGATTTACCTACCCTTTGAATATGGGCGTATCATCGATAACTGAATACAAATCAGTGTACATCAATGATTTCAGTATCATGTTGATGTATTAAAACTCTCATTTACTCTTTCATTCCATTGTATCTCTTTTGTTCCCTGCTGGTTCATGTATTAGCTAGTTTCTTCTTCTATCTCTCTTAGCCTATGAGTGTCATATCTCTGACATATAGTGGTTTTCTACCCACTGTGTCCTTCTTTTCTTTAGCTGATGTGCCTTCTTGTTGTTCTCTCTATGACTCTCTCATTTCTCTTTACCATCACTTCATTCTACTTATTCTGTGGGGAATGCATGATGGTCTTCTCTCCAGGTAATCGTATTACAATAGACCTTATTACAATAGGGTACAAGGTGTAATCAATAATGGTACAATCTTAGGTATGATAATGTGACTGATGTTCATATGAATATAGCAATGCATTGATGTTTCTATTTGTACCTATATACCAATAAAGTGATGTTTCCATTTATAAGTATGTTTTATGAGTTTCTTTTATTCCATTTTGATGAATGATAATTATTACTTCCTGTCGTGAAATGACGCCTTAACATCCCAGAATATTTTTCTTGGTCTCCAAATTTGAGAGGCCAAATTGAGAAAGAATGAATTAATCACGCTACTCCAAGGCTATCTAGTCGGGAGGTAAGATTATTCACAAAAAGCCTCTAGCCATGACGTAAGCTTGCAGATGGCAAGTAAAATGGGATACTTGAGATGGACACAACTAGATAATTTAAATTAGTCTACACCTTGGAAAACTGATGACCCAGACGGGCTATGACACCACACAGACACATTGGCACCTTCTCGTCCAGGTAGACCTTGGCTGAATCAACAGTGAACTGGGCCATTGGTTGAATAAAGGCAATTAACGCCAGATGGAGATAATAGCCCCAGGGCTATAAACAAGCCCCATCCACTCTGACTGGCAGACCCAGGTAGGTGTGAAATCACTGATAAGACTGTGAAACTGATCTGGGGCTGGCAACGCAAAACCATCCAGGTGTGACACTATGGTGAAGGCTAGTGTGCATGCAGGAAGAATTTTTATGACTGGACAGACTTGGAGTTAATTGCAATTACTGTCAGGAGGAGATAAGAAGAATTTATGACGGGAATGCCAGGAGATAATAGGGTCTGCTGGACTCAGCTTAAATAAGGGTCCCTAGCCTGTTTTATGTTAGATTAAATCTGACTTCAGAACAGGTAGGAACTATCTCAATGTTTGTAGTCATATGAAGGATTTCTTAGTAACTATGCAACAGTCTTTTAGACATATGAACTTTCAGTCTATATCTGATCTAGGTTATTTCAAGAACTATCATTGTCATGGGTTACTTGAGTGTTCTTTCTGAGTTCTGTGTTCAATATCATTGTGCTTTAAGTGTTACTCTTCTGAGAAGTAGAAACTTATGGAAGGCAGGTCTTGTCTAGATATACTTGAGGTGTCGTAGCAGATGCTTGCCATCTCTTTCTAAACTAGACTAGTCTTTTTTGGTGTGTGCATTTGTTGTACAGAATATAGTCAACTGACTATTTATTTAATTCTTACAACAGCAGTAACTAACTAGTGCATTATGCTATGATGTTAAAGTATCATAATATGTCTAGTTTAATCAATATGTTTATGTGTATTGGATGTTTGATATATTGATTTGTCATATGCAAGCCTACCAATATGAAGTGTTATATTATGGTGTGCGCATTGGCAAACTAACCATCGATGGCATTTGTAGCCGAGGTGTAATGGTACAGACATTACCCACAAGTGTTATGGGGTATATGGTGCTAAACTTTCTCAGTGTATTGTGGGCGTGCGTCCACGGTAATGCATGGAAAACTGGCATAGCTACGGGTCACGGCTTGTAAGCCTGGATGACCCGGTACTATTATAATACCATTACCGACCCTGTGAGCTGCTAAACTAACATTGGACGGAGCGGCTGTACGACACAGAATTTCTGTATTAGCAACATGGACATGGGGCGGCAGAAATGAAATCATTACAGGCGTGTGAGACAATTGAAAAGCCCGTCCCAGACTAAAGACAGTAGGGAGAAGGAGGATGGTGAACACAGTCGAGCTGAAAGATAAACTTGGCCAGACTGGTCATTGTATATGTTTGTGTTATGATATGTTTTAATTAGGATTGCGCTGATATAGAACTGATATAACACATTCTTGACTTTCTTTCAAGCTCTCACAAGGAGCACCTATGTTATAGATCTCAAGACTATAGACTACTGACTAGGTAGAGCCAGGACTGGCAGACGTCAGAATACCGGCAAGCTGTTTTCTTTTGGGTGTGTCTACTGGAGAGTGGGGATCTGGACCACAGATCCAGATAGATGGAGTAACAAGTAAAGTTACGTAATGTTTGTCATCAATATCAATATGTATATGATTTCATCATCCTCATATTGACAATCATCCTATGTCTATTGTTATGATTAGCAAATAAATGTTGTAGTGTTGTAACTCATAGTTCTGTCATTATATTTTTTCCAATTGTGCATACGTGTTGTTGTGTACATTGGTGGGGGTTCACTTACACACCAAGGAAAGGAGCAGTCAGGGAGAAAACCTGTACTGAGATAGTCGTCTATACTAAGATGAAAGAGTGGGACATGGCGGAGGAACAGATGAATAAAACAATTGATGAGTTATTTGAAGCAAAAGAGCGTAGCAAAACTGAAGAGCAGAGATTAATATAAAGCATATGGAAGTAGTCAATGCAGAGAAGCTAACTTTCTAGCGGAACATAAGGTAGGAGATATGGATGCTCACCAAACCAGGAAGGAAGGGACATCTTTGCCACCCACCGCGGAATCAGAGTTAGTGGAACGGGAACTACAGGTTCTCATTCGACCCTGTCCTAAATGGAAAAGAGGGAAGAAAAAACGTGACAAAGGCACTTCAAACAGTCACAAACGTGATAACTGTTTGCACCACGGAAATTGTGGTCTCACTGGTTCGCCAGTACAGGACCTTCAGGAAAACCACTTGACTTCTACGAGAAACGAATCTCGAGAGAAAGAGGAACTGAAGACAACTTTAATGAGGTCGCAGGCGGAGACCTAGCCGATTCTCACATTCCCTTCTGTTCACAGAATCACGAAGTGGAATTACATCTGACTGAAATAGGGAGGAAGGAAGAAACGGAATCCCAGGTGAATTTCATTATTGCAACGCGGGAAGAATCACTAATTATCAGTTCAGATAATTTGCCTAATAACAGTTACCCAGAGGACAACTGTTCGTACTACAATATAGGTGGTTTAACTGGTCCGCCAGGACAAGATTCCCAGGAATCTCATTTTACTTCAACGAGAGGTGAAACTCAAGAGGAAGATGACCTGAGGACATCTTTTAAGGAGGTCGGAGATCGAAAGGTAACCGACTTTATTATTCCCTTCAGCTCAGGAGAGGATGAAGTGGGATTAAATTTGACTGACAGGGGATGAAGGAAGACCCGGAACCCCTTGTGATCTTTGAGGCTGCAGCTCAGGACAAGACACTAGATCTCAGTTCAAATCATTTACCTAGTGTGATGGATTGCTTAGACAGCCCACCACAGGATTTACCTCAACTGGACTTAGCCCATGAAAGCACGGCCAGAGAGGAACATCCAGACCAGGAAACATTTCCAGTTGTTATCTCACAGTATACCAGTTCGGAGACTCAGGAAACACAGGGAATTGTCATGAGCCAGAATATGGACTCTGATATTGTGCAGACAACATTGTCTGTAGTTGCTAAAGAAGAAAATTCTTTGCACAAGATGGAGGAAGAAACGCCTATCATCTCATTAGCTGAAGTTATCAGGGAATTCCAGCAACAGGGACCTGAAGTAACAGAAGTCAAGAGTGGTTTGGAACCAACACTTTTAGGACTCAATCTACCCTTCAGTCAGGTCGATTTGATAGGAGTAGATCAGCTATTTGTGGATACTTTATTCAACAGTAACACCACTTAATCGCCTGTGAATAACTATGTTATTTCTCAAGGCTGGACAACTTGGCTCACTAAATTCCAATTTCTAGCACGGTTTTCACACGAAACTCTAATGCAGAGAAACTCAGCCCATTAACTGAATATCAGGGGAAGAAACCGCGACACCGAGGAGGGACGATTGTTACGCCCGACTTTGAAGGAGGAAAGCGCCAGTTGAATTTACATCATGGGACCATGATGTGTAACATTATTCCTTTCAAAAGGAAGATATTGATGAATCTGTTAAGAATCTATAAAGGATGGAGGAATATCACGGAGACAAGCTTTGCTGGGGCCAGCTTATGCAAGACCTCACTACGGGTACATCTCCTCGGCTGAAAGGAGTAAATTCAACGTGAGTGAAATGGTGTAAAACAATTGGCTGGTCCCTCGCTAGTGCTCATGACTTTCGTGTCCGTGTCTTTGCTGTGCCTGGCTGCTAGTGGCTCCTGACTTCATTGTCCGTGTCTTTGACTGTGCCTGGCTGCTAGTGCTCCTAGAAAATTCTGTGTCCGTGTCTTTTGACTGTGCGTGGGTACTAGTTCTCTCCTGACCTCTGGTGGTCCGTGTCTTTGACTGTGCCTGTGCTGGCTGCTATTGCTTCCTGACTTCTGTGTCCGTGTTCTTTGAACGTGGCCTGTGCCTGGCTGCTAGTGCTTCCTGACTTCTGGTGTCCGTGTCATTTGACTGTGCCTGGCTGCTAGTGCTCCTGACTTCTTCTTCCTCTGTGTCCGTGTCTTTGCTGTGCTGCTGCTAGTGCTCCCTGGACTTCTGTGTCCGTGTCTTTGACTGTGCTGGCTGCTAGTGCTCCTGAACTTCTGTGTCCGTGTCTTTGACTGTGCCTCGCTGCCTGGCTGCTAGTGCTCCCTGACGTCATGGGTCCGTGTCTTTGACTGTGCCTGGCTGCTAGTGCTACTGACTTCATGGTTCCGTGTCTTTGACATGTTGTCCTGGCTGCTAGGCTAGTGCTACTGACTTCTGTGTCCGTGTCTTTGACTGTGCCTGTGCCTGGCTACTAGTGCTCCTGACTTCTGTGTCCATGTCTTTGACTGTGCCTGTGCCTGGCTGCTAGTGCTCCTGACTTCTGTGTCCGTGTCTTTGACTGTGCCTGGCTGCTAGTGCTCCTGAATTCTGTGTCCGTGTCTTTGACTGTGCCTGGCTGCTAGTGCTCCTGACTTCTGTGTACGTGTCTTTGACTGTGCCTGGCTGCTAGTGCTCCTGACTTCTGTGTCCGTGTCTTTGACTGTGCCTGTGCCTGGCTGCTAGTGCTCCTGACTTCAGTGTCCATGTCTTTGACTGTGCCTGGCTGCTAGTGATCCTGACTTCTGTGTCTATGTCTTTGACTGTGCCTGGCTGCTAGTGCTCCTGACTTCTGTGTCCGTCTCTTTGACTGTGCTTGGCTGCTAGTGCTCCTGACTTCTGTGTACGTGTCTTTGACTGTGCCTGGCTGCTAGTGCTCCTGACTTCTGTGTCCGTGTCTTTGACTGTGCCTGTGCCTGGCTGCTAGTGCTCCTGACTTCTGTGTCCGTGTCTTGACTGTGCCTGTGCCTAGCTGCTAGTGCTCCTGACTTCAGTGTCCGTGTCTTTGACTGTGCCTGGCTGCTAGTGCTCCTGACTTCTGTGTCCGTGTCCTTGACTGTGCCTGTGCCTGGCTGCTAGTGCTCCTGACTTCTGTGTCCGTGTCTTTGACTGTGCCTGTGCCTGGCTGCTAGTGCTCCTGACTTCGGTGTCCGTGTCTTTGACTGTGCCTGGCTGCTAGTGCTCCTGACTTCAGTGTCCGTGTCTTTGACTGTGCCTGTCTGGCTGCTAGTGCTCCTGACGTCTGTGTCCGTGTCTTTGACTTTGCCTGTGCCTGGCTGCTAGTGCTCCTGACTTCTGTGTCCGTGTCTTTGACTGTGCCTGTGTCTGGCTGCTAGTGCTCCTGACTTCAGTGTCCGTGTCTTTGACTGTGCCTGGCTGCTAGTGCTCCTGACTTCTGTGTCCGTGTCTTTGACTGTGCCTGTGCCTGGCTGCTAGTGCTCCTGACTTCTGTGTCCGTGTCTTTGACTGTGCCTGTGCCTGGCTGCTAGTGCTCCTGACTTCAGTGTCCACGTCTTTGATTGTGCCTGGCTGTTAGTGCTACTGACTTCTGTGTCCGTGTCTTTGACTGTGCCTGGCTGCTAGGCTAGTGCTACTGACTTCTGTGTCCGTGTCTTTGACTGTGCCTGTGCCTGGCTACTAGTGCTCCTGACTTCTGTGTCCGTGTCTTTGACTGTGCCTGGCTGCTAGGCTAGTGCTACTGACTTCTGTGTCCGTGTCTTTGACTGTGCCTGTGCCTGGCTGCTAGTGCTCCTGACTTCTGTGTCCGTGTCTTTGACTGTGCCTGTGCCTGGCTGCTAGTGCTCATGAATTCGGTGTCCGTGTCTTTGACTGTGCCTGGCTGCTAGTGCTCCTGACTTCAGTGTCCGTGTCTTTGACTGTGCCTGTGTCTGGCTAGTGCTCCTGACTTCTGTGTCCGTGTCTTTGACTGTGCCTGTGCCTGGCTGCTAGTGCTCCTGACTTCTGTGTCCGTGTCTTTGACTGTGCCTGTGGCCTGGCTGCTAGTGCTCCTGACTTCTGTGTCCGTGTCTTTGACTGTGCCTGGCTGCTAGTGCTCCTGACTTCTGTGTCCGTGTCTTTGACAGTGCCTGGCTGCTAGTGCTCCTGACTTCTGTGTCCGTGTCTTTGACTGTGCCTGGCTGCTAGTGCTCCTGAATTCTGTGTCCGTGTCTTTGACTGTGCCTGGCTGCTAGTGCTCCTGACTTCTGTGTCCGTGTCTTTGACTGTGCCTGGCTGCCTAGTGCTCCTGACTTCTGTGTCCGTGTCTTTGACTGTGCCTGGCTGGCTGCTAGTGCTCCTGACTTCTGTGTCCGTGTCTTTGACTGTGCCTGGCTGCTAGTGCTCCTGACTTCTGTGTCCGTGTCTTTGACAGTGCCTGGCTGCTAGTGCTCCTGACTTCTGTGTCCGTGTCTTTTGACTGTGCCTGGCTGCTAGTGCTCCTGACTTCTGTGTCCGTGTCTTTGACTGTGCCTGGCTGCTAGTGCTCCTGACTTCTGTGTCCGTGTCTTTGACTGTGCCTGTGCCTGGCTGCTAGTGCTCCTGACTTCTGTGTCCGTGTCTTTGACTGTGCCTGTGCCTGGCTGCTAGTGCTCCTGACTTCATGTGTCCGTGTCTTTGACTGTGCCTGGCTGCTAGTGCTCCTGACTTCTGTGTCCGTGTCTTTGACTGTGCCTGGCTGCTAGTGCTCCTGACTTCTGTGTCCGTGTCTTTGACTGTGCCTGGCTGGCTGCTAGTGCTCCTGACTTCTGTGTCCGTGTCTTTGACTGTGCCTGTGCCTGGCTGCTAGTGCTCCTGACTTCTGTGTCCGTGTCTTTGACTGTGCCTGGCTGCTAGTGCTCCTGACTTCTGTGTCCGATGTCTTTGACTGTGCCTGGCTGCTAGTGCTCCTGACTTCTGTGTCCGTCTCTTTGACTGTGCTTGGCTGCTAGTGCTCCTGACTTCTGTGTACGTGTCTTTGACTGTGCCTGGCTGCTAGTGCTCCTGACTTCTGTGTCCGTGTCTTTGACTGTGCATGTGCCTGGCTGCTAGTGCTCCTGACTTCTGTGTCCGTGTCTTTGACTGTGCCTGTGCCTAGCTGCTAGTGCTCCTGACTTCAGTGTCCGTGTCTTTGACTGTGCCTGGCTGCTAGTGCTCCTGACTTCTGTGTCCGTGTCCTTGACTGTGCCTGTGCTGGCTGCTAGTGCTCCTGACTTCTGTGTCCGTGTCTTTGACTGTGCCTGTGCCTGGCTGCTAGTGCTCATGACTTCGGTGTCCGTGTCTTTGACTGTGCCTGGCTGCTAGTGCTCCTGACTTCAGTGTCCGTGTCTTTGACTGTGCCTGTCTGGCTGCTAGTGCTCCTGACGTCTGTGTCCGTGTCTTTGACTTGCCTGTGCCTGGCTGCTAGTGCTCCTGACTTCTGTGTCCGTGTCTTTGACTGTGCCTGTGTCTGGCTGCTAGTGCTCCTGACTTCATGTGTCCGTGTCTTTGACTGTGCCTGGCTGCTAGTGCTCCTGACTTCTGTGTCCGTGTCTTTGACTGTGCCTGTGCCTGGCTGCTAGTGCTCCTGACTTCTGTGTCCGTGTCTTTGACTGTGCCTGTGCCTGGCTGCTAGTGCTCCTGACTTCAGTGTCCATGTCTTTGACTTGTGCCTGGCTGCTAGTGCTCCTGACTTCTGTGTCCGTGTCTTTGACTGTGCCTGGCTGCTAGTGCTCCTGACTTCTGTGTCCGTGTCTTTGACTGTGCCTGTGCCTGGCTGCTAGTGCTCCTGACTTCTGTGTCCGTGTCTTTGACTGTGCCTGGCTGCTAGTGCTCCTGACTTCTGTGTCCGTGTCTTTGACTGTGCCTGTGCCTGGCTGCTAGTGCTCCTGACTTCTGTGTCCGTGTCTTTGACTGTGCCTGTGCCTGGCTGCTAGTGCTCATGAATTCGGTGTCCGTGTCTTTGACTGTGCCTGGCTGCTAGTGCTCCTGACTTCAGTGTCCGTGTCTTTGACTGTGCCTGTGTCTGGCTGCTAGTGCTCCTGACTTCTGTGTCCGTGTCTTTGACTGTGCCTGTGCCTGGCTGCTAGTGCTCCTGACTTCTGTGTCCGTGTCTTTGACTGTGCCTGTGCCTGGCTGCTAGTGCTCCTGACTTCTGTGTCCGTGTCTTTGACTGTGCCTGGCTGCTAGTGCTCCTGACTTCTGTGTCCGTGTCTTTGACAGTGCCTGGCTGCTAGTGCTCCTGACTTCTGTGTCCGTGTCTTTGACTGTGCCTGGCTGCTAGTGCTCCTGAATTCTGTGTCCGTGTCTTTGACTGTGCCTGGCTGCTAGTGCTCCTGACTTCTGTGTCCGTGTCTTTGACTGTGCCTGGCTGCTAGTGCTCCTGACTTCTGTGTCCGTGTCTTTGACTGTGCCTGTGCCTGGCTGCTAGTGCTCCTGACTTCTGTGTCCGTGTCTTTGACTGTGCCTGGCTGCTAGTGCTCCTGACTTCTGTGTCCGTGTCTTTGACAGTGCCTGGCTGCTAGTGCTCCTGACTTCTGTGTCCGTGTCTTTGACTGTGCCTGGCTGCTAGTGATCCTGACTTCTGTGTACGTGTCTTTGACTGTGCCTGGCTGCTAGTGCTCCTGACTTCTGTGTCCGTGTCTTTGACTGTGCCTGTGCCTGGCTGCTAGTGCTCCTGACTTCTGTGTCCGTGTCTTTGACTATGCCTGTGCCTGGCTGCTAGTGCTCCTGACTTCTGTGTCCGTGTCTTTGACTGTGCCTGTGCCTGGCTGCTAGTGCTCCTGACTTCTGTGTCCGTGTCCTTGACTGTGCCTGTGCCTGCTGCTAGTGCTCCTGACTTCTGTGTCCGTGTCTTTGACTGTGCCTGTCTGCTAGTGCTCCTGACTTCATGTGTCCATGTCTTTGACTGTGCCTGGCTGCTAGTGCTCCTGACTTCTGTGTCTATGTCTTTGACTGTGCCTGGCTGCTAGTGCTCCTGACTTCTGTGTCCGTGTCTTTGACTGTGCCTGGCTGCTAGTGCTCCTGACTTCTGTGTACGTGTCTTTGACTGTGCCTGGCTGCTAGTGCTCCTGACTTCTGTGTCCGTGTCTTTGACTGTGGCCTGTGCCTGGCTGCTAGTGCTCCTGACTTCTGTGTCCGAGTCTTTGACTGTGCCTGGCTGCTAGTGCTCCTGACTTCTGTTGTCCGTGTCTTTGACTGTGCCTGTGCTGGCTGCTAGTGCTCCTGACTTCTGTGTCCGTGTCTTTGACTGTGCCTGTGCCTGGCTGCTAGTGCTCATGACTTCTGTGTCCGTGTCTTTGACTGTGCCTGGCTGCTAGTGCTCCTGACTTCAGTGTCCGTGTCTTTGACTGTGCCTGTGTCTGGCTGCTAGTGCTCCTGACTTCTGTGTCCGTGTCTTTGACTGTGCCTGTGCCTGGCTGCTAGTGCTCCTGACTTCTGTGTCCGTGTCTTTGACTGTGCCTGTGCCTGGCTGCTAGTGCTCCTGACTTCTGTGTCCGTGTCTTTGACTGTGCCTGTGCCTGGCTGCTAGTGCTCCTGACTTCTGTGTCCGTGTCTTTGACTGTGCCTGGCCTGGCTGCTAGTGCTCCTGACTTCTGTGTCCGTGTCTTTGACTGTGCCTGTGCCTGGCTGCTAGTGCTCCTGACTTCAGTGTCCGTGTCTTTGACTGTGCCTGGCTGCTAGTGCTCCTGACTTCTGTGTCTATGTCTTTGACTGTGCCTGGCTGCTAGTGCTCCTGACTTCTGTGTCCGTGTCTTTGACTGTGCCTGGCTGCTAGTGCTCCTGACTTCTGTGTCCGTGTCTTTGACTGTGCCTGGCTGCTAGTGCTCCTGACTTCTGTGTCCGTGTCTTTGACTGTGCCTGTGCCTGGCTGCTAGTGCTCCTGAATTCTGTGTCCGTGTCTTTGACTGTGCCTGGCTGCTAGTGCTCCTGACTTCATGTGTCCAGTGTCTTTGACTGTGCCTGGCTGCTAGTGCTCCTGACTTCTGTGTCCGTGTCTTTGACTGTGCCTGGCTGCTAGCTAGTGCTCCTGACTTCTGTGTCCGTGTCTTTGACTGTGCCTGTGCCTGCTGCTAGTGCTCCTGACTTCTGTGTCCGTGTCTTTGACTGTGCCTGTGCCTGGCTGCTAGTGCTCCTGACTTCTGTGTCCGTGTCTTTGACTGTGCCTGGCTGCTAGTGCTCCTGACTTCTGTGTCCGTGTCTTTGACTGTGCCTGGCTGCTAGTGCTCCTGACTTCTGTGTCCGTGTCTTTGACTGTGCCTGGATGCTAGTGCTCATGACTTCTGTGTCGTGTCTTTGACTGTGCCTGTCTGCTGCTAGTGCTCCTGACTTCTGGTTCCGTGTCTTTGACTGTGCCTGGCTGCTAGTGACTCCTGACTTCAATGTGTCCGTGTCTTTGACAGTGCCTGGCTGCTAGTGCTCTTGACTTCTGTGTCCGTGTCTTTGACTGTGCCTGTGTCACGAATTGGCAGCCTTTACTTCCCAGAACAATTTTCGGTTCACTTTTGATAGGCCATGTAGAGAATCAACAGACGAACAAAACTGTTTTCTCTATATTCAAGGCTATACCGTCTTGACGTAAGCTTGCAAAACCTGCAAGTAAACAAACCACCAGGAATGGCTTTCTATTTGGGAAGTTAATTTGACACCAGTACCAGTCACCCCCATTTGTTATCAATCCAGCCAGACGGGAGGGCAGACTCAAGGGACTGAATAGTAATTAAAACCAACTAGCCATGACGTAAGCTTGCAGATGTTAAATAAAATGGCAACTAGATAATTAGTATACACCTTGGGAAACTGCTGACCCAGACATGCTGAATCAACAATGAACTGGGCCATGGACTGTGTAATTAAAACCTGGTTTACCCACAGAGTTGTAAACTGGCTGTTGACCATGAGAACCTAATTGTTCCCTTGACATGACACCTGATAAGAATAGCTAGGAAATCACCCACACGCGATGGCTGACCCCATCTGGTAGAGACTAGAGGCGCAAGGTGTGAAATCACTGATAAGACTCAGTGGGCTAATAATGGTCAGACCCACAGGTGTGAAGGCTAGTGTGCATGCAGAAAGAATTTTATGACTGGACAGACTTGGAGTTAATTGCAATTACTGTCAGGAGGAGATAAGAAGAATTTATGAATGAAATTCCTGGGAGATAAGTGTCTACTGCTAGGCTAGGTATAAAAACCCCTGCTAGACTTTTCCTCTTTAGATTAAATCTGACTTCAGAACAGGTAGGAACTATCTCAATGTTTGTAGTCATATGAAGGATTTCTTAGTAACTATGCAACAGTCTTTTAGACATATGAATTTTCAGTCTATATCTGATCTAGGTTATTGCAAGAACTATCATTGTCATAGGTTACTTGAGTGTTCTTTCTAAGTTCTGTGTTCAATATCATTGTGCTTTAAGTGTTACTCTTCTGAGAAGTAGAAACTTATGGAAGGCAAGTCTTGTCTAGATATACTTGAGGTGTCGTAGCAGATGCTTGCCATTTCTGTCTAAACTAGACTAGTCTCTTTTTGATGAGTGCATTTGTTGTACAGATTATAGTCAACTGACTATTTATTTAGTTGTTACAACAGCAGTAACTAACTAGTGCATTATGCTATGATGTTAAAGTATCATAATATGTCTAGTTTAATCAATATGTTTATGTGTATTGGATGTTTGATATATTGATTTGTCATATGCCAGCCTACCAATATGAAGTGTTATATTATGGTGTGCGCATTGGCACACTAACCATCGATTGCATTTGTAGCCGAGGTGTAATGGTACAGACATTACCCACAAGTGTTATGGGGTATATGGTGCTAAACTTTCTCAGTGTATTGTGGGCGTGCGTCCACGGTAATGCATGGAAACCTGGCATAGCTACGGGTCACGGCTTGTAAGCCCGGATGACCCGGTACTATTATAATACCATTACCGACCCGGTGAGCTGCTAAACTAACATTGGATGGAGCGGCTGTACGACACAGAATTTCTGTATTAGCGACGTGGACATGGGGCGGCAGAAATGTAATCATTACAGGCGTGTGAGACAATTGAAAAGCCCGTCCCCGACTAAGACAGTAGGAGGGAGAAGGAGGATGGTGAACACAGTAGAGCTGGAAGATAAACTTGGCCAGACTGGTCATTGTATATGTTTGTGTTATGATATGTTTTAATTAGGATTGCGCTGATGTAGAACTGATATAACACATTCTTGACTTTCTTTCAAGCTCTCACAAGGAGCACCTATGTTATAGATCTCAAGAACGAGTTATGACTAGGGAGAGCCAGGACTGGCAGTCGTCAGAATACCGGCAAGCTGTTCTTTTGTGTGTGTCTACTGGAGAGTGGGGATCTGGACCACAGATCCAGATAGATCGAGTAACAAGTAAAGTTACGTAATGTTTGTCATCAATATCAATATGTATATGATTTCATCATCCTCATATTGACAATCATCCTATGTCTATTGTTATGATTAGCAAATAAATGTTGTAGTATTGTAACTCATAGTTCTGTCATTATATTTTTTCCAATTGTGCATACGTGTTGTTGTGTACATTGGTGGGGGTTCAATTACACACCAAGGAAAGGAGCAGTCAGGGAGAAAACCTGTACTGAGATAGTCGTCTATACTCATATACTTAGACTTAAAACATCTATCTTAAGCTAACCTTCTCTTTCCCATTCCTTGGCGAATATTCAGCACAGTTAATTTCATTTTGTAACGAGCCACTTGGAGCTGTACGTTGGATATTCAGGGCTTAATCTGTAGTTCAGCCATATAGATTTTGTCCCTAGTCAGTTTCTGACTATTGGGGGTTTCTCGCCAGTGAATAATACTTTCATCTAGCCGGTGGGGCACCCCGACTTATGACAGATTGGGGTCCAGTCCGCGATCCTGAACCAGGATTCTAGTAATCATAGTGATTCTACTAGACCCTAGACATACGATTGTTAAAAGTTAACTCTTGTAATCTTCAGTCATCAAAATAGACTATCATCAAATGTAGCTAATTTTAGTTGAGGAAGTTACAGAGTATAGATATAACTTTTCAAAAGGGTATAACAGATAAGAACTTATGAGAACTACCTCATCTATCATTTATTGATAAGTATTTTAATTCTTATCATTTAGTGTATCATTCATCATTTAATGATAACTGATCACTTTAATCATATTTACATTGATGTGTTTGATGATTTAACTGCTTGATTGATTTGCCATGTTATGCTTACTTATGCCATTTTCATTATGACATGTATGCAGTGCATTTTAATATTTATTTAGGTAAATATTAGGATTGATTACTGTGTAGTATATCTCTCACACTTACTTCACTGCGGTCGCCAGAAACTACTTGAATATTACTTTCAGTTGTCTTTCACTGCTGAGATTTAACTCTACACATTGGTTTAGGTTCTGCTGTCATTGGGTCACTCTTGTCTTTCTAGCTTAGCTCGGAATTTGATAGATACATAGGAGCTTACCATTAGCAAATATGGACTCACCTTCCCAGGATCTAGATTATCTGAAGGCGCGCACAGATTACTTAGAGTCCACGAGAAGGTTAGGCATAATAGAGGGCTTAACAGGAGAACAATTAGAAATATACATCAGAGATGAGATGAAAGAGTGGGACATGGCGGAGGAACAGATGAATAAAACAATTGATGAGTTATTTGAAGCAAAAGAGCGTAGCAAAACTGAAGAAGCAGAGATTAATATAAAGCATATGGAAGTAGTCAATGCAGAGAAGCTAACCTTTCTAGCGGAACATAAGGTAGGAGATATGGATGCTCACCCAACCAGGAAGGAAGGGACATCTTTGCCACCCACCGCGGAATCAGAGTTAGTGGAACGGGAACTACAGGTTCTCATTCGACCCTGTCCTAAATGGAAAAGAGGGAAGAAAAAACGTGACAAAGGCACTTCAAACAGTCACAAACGTGATAACTGTTTGCACCACGGAAATTGTGGTCTCACTGGTTCGCCAGTACAGGACCTTCAGGAAAACCACTTGACTTCTACGAGAAACGAATCTCGAGAGAAAGAGGAACTGAAGACAACCTTTAATGAGGTCGCAGGCGGAGACCTAGCCGATTCTCACATTCCCTTCTGTTCACAGAATCACGAAGTGGAATTACATCTGACTGAAATAGGGAGGAAGGAAGAAACGGAATCCCAGGTGAATTTCATTACTGCAACGCGGGAAGAATCACTAATTATCAGTTCAGATAATTTGCCTAATAACAGTTACCCAGAGGACAACTGTTCGTACTACAATATAGGTGGTTTAACTGGTCCGCCAGGACAAGATTCCCAGGAATCTCATTTTACTTCAACGAGAGGTGAAACTCAAGAGGAAGATGACCTGAGGACATCTTTTAAGGAGGTCGGAGATCGAAAGGTAACCGACTTTATTATTCCCTTCAGCTCAGGAGAGGATGAAGTGGGATTAAATTTGACTGACAGAGGGATGAAGGAAGACCCGGAACCCCTTGTGATCTTTGAGGCTGCAGCTCAGGACAAGACACTAGATCTCAGTTCAAATCATTTACCTAGTGTGATGGATTGCTTAGACAGCCCACCACAGGATTTACCTCAACTGGACTTAGCCCATGAAAGCACGGCCAGAGAGGAACATCCAGACCAGGAAACATTTCCAGTTGTTATCTCACAGTATACCAGTTCGGAGACTCAGGAAACACAGGGAATTGTCATGAGCCAGAATATGGACTCTGATATTGTGCAGACAACATTGTCTGTAGTTGCTAAAGAAGAAAATTCTTTGCACAAGATGGAGGAAGAAACGCCTATCATCTCATTAGCTGAAGTTATCAGGAAATTCCAGCAACAGGGACCTGAAGTAACAGAAGTCAAGAGTGGTTTGGAACCAACACTTTTAGGACTCAATCTACCCTTCAGTCAGGTCGATTTGATAGGAGTAGATCAGCTATTTGTGGATACTTTATTCAACAGTAACACCACTTTATCGCCTGTGAATAACTATGTTATTTCTCAAGGCTGGACAACTTGGCTCACTAAATTTCCAATTTCTAGCACGGTTTTCACACGAAACTCTAATGCAGAGAAACTCAGCCCATTAACTGAATATCAGGGGAAGAAACCGCGACACCGAGGAGGGACGATTGTTACGCCCGACTTTGAAGGAGGAAAGCGCCAGTTGAATTTACATCATGGGACCATGATGTGTAACATTATTCCTTTCAAAAGGAAGATATTGATGAATCTGTTAAGAATCTATAAAGGATGGAGGAATATCACGGAGACAAGCTTTGCTGGGGCCAGCTTATGCAAGACCTCACTACGGGTACATCCTCGGCTGAAAGGAGTAAATCACGTGAGTGAATGGTGTAAAACAATTGCTGTCCCTCAGCTAGTGCTCATGACTTCGGTGTCCGTGTCTTTGACTGTGCCTGGCTGCTAGTGCTCCTGACTTCAGTGTCCGTGTCTTTGACTGTGCCTGGCTGCTAGTGCTCCTGAATTCTGTGTCCGTGTCTTTGACTGTGCGTGGGTACTAGTGCTCCTGACCTCTGTGTCCGTGTCTTTGACTGTGCCTGTGCCTGGCTGCTAGTGCTCCTGACTTCAGTGTCCGTGTCTTTGACTGTGCCTGGCTGCTAGTGCTCCTGACTTCTGTGTCCGTGTCTTTGACTGTGCCTGGCTGCTAGTGCTCCTGACTTCTGTGTCCGTGTCTTTGACTGTGCCTGTGCCTGGCTGCTAGTGCTCCTGACTTCTGTGTCCGTGTCTTTGACTGTGCCTGGCTGCTAGTGCTACTGACTTCTGTGTCCGTGTCTTTGACTGTGCCTGGCTGCTAGGCTAGTGCTACTGACTTCTGTGTCCGTGTCTTTGACTGTGCCTGTGCCTGGCTACTAGTGCTCCTGACTTCTGTGTCCATGTCTTTGACTGTGCCTGTGCCTGGCTGCTAGTGCTCCTGACTTCTGTGTCCGTGTCTTTGACTGTGCCTGGCTGCTAGTGCTCCTGAATTCTGTGTCCGTGTCTTTGACTGTGCCTGGCTGCTAGTGCTCCTGACTTCTGTGTACGTGTCTTTGACTGTGCCTGGCTGCTAGTGCTCCTGACTTCTGTGTCCGTGTCTTTGACTGTGCCTGTGCCTGGCTGCTAGTGCTCCTGACTTCAGTGTCCATGTCTTTGACTGTGCCTGGCTGCTAGTGATCCTGACTTCTGTGTCTATGTCTTTGACTGTGCCTGGCTGCTAGTGCTCCTGACTTCTGTGTCCGTCTCTTTGACTGTGCTTGGCTGCTAGTGCTCCTGACTTCTGTGTACGTGTCTTTGACTGTGCCTGGCTGCTAGTGCTCCTGACTTCTGTGTCCGTGTCTTTGACTGTGCCTGTGCCTGGCTGCTAGTGCTCCTGACTTCTGTGTCCGTGTCTTTGACTGTGCCTGTGCCTAGCTGCTAGTGCTCCTGACTTCAGTGTCCGTGTCTTTGACTGTGCCTGGCTGCTAGTGCTCCTGACTTCTGTGTCCGTGTCCTTGACTGTGCCTGTGCCTGGCTGCTAGTGCTCCTGACTTCTGTGTCCGTGTCTTTGACTGTGCCTGTGCCTGGCTGCTAGTGCTCATGACTTCGGTGTCCGTGTCTTTGACTGTGCCTGGCTGCTAGTGCTCCTGACTTCAGTGTCCGTGTCTTTGACTGTGCCTGTCTGGCTGCTAGTGCTCCTGACGTCTGTGTCCGTGTCTTTGACTTTGCCTGTGCCTGGCTGCTAGTGCTTCTGACTTCTGTGTCCGTGTCTTTGACTGTGCCTGTGTCTGGCTGCTAGTGCTCCTGACTTCAGTGTCCGTGTCTTTGACTGTGCCTGGCTGCTAGTGCTCCTGACTTCTGTGTCCGTGTCTTTGACTGTGCCCGTGCCTGGCTGCTAGTGCTCCTGACTTCTGTGTCCGTGTCTTTGACTGTGCCTGTGCCTGGCTGCTAGTGCTCCTGACTTCAGTGTCCACGTCTTTGATTGTGCCTGGCTGTTAGTGCTACTGACTTCTGTGTCCGTGTCTTTGACTGTGCCTGGCTGCTAGGCTAGTGCTACTGACTTCTGTGTCCGTGTCTTTGACTGTGCCTGGCTACTAGTGCTCCTGACTTCTGTGTCCGTGTCTTTGACTGTGCCTGGCTGCTAGGCTAGTGCTACTGACTTCTGTGTCCGTGTCTTTGACTGTGCCTGTGCCTGGCTGCTAGTGCTCCTGACTTCTGTGTCCGTGTCTTTGACTGTGCCTGTGCCTGGCTGCTAGTGCTCATGAATTCGGTGTCCGTGTCTTTGACTGTGCCTGGCTGCTAGTGCTCCTGACTTCAGTGTCCGTGTCTTTGACTGTGCCTGTGTCTGGCTGCTAGTGCTCCTGACTTCTGTGTCCGTGTCTTTGACTGTGCCTGTGCCTGGCTGCTAGTGCTCCTGACTTCTGTGTCCGTGTCTTTGACTGTGCCTGTGGCCTGGCTGCTAGTGCTCCTGACTTCTGTGTCCGTGTCTTTGACTGTGCCTGGCTGCTAGTGCTCCTGACTTCTGTGTCCGTGTCTTTGACAGTGCCTGGCTGCTAGTGCTCCTGACTTCTGTGTCCGTGTCTTTGACTGTGCCTGGCTGCTAGTGCTCCTGAATTCTGTGTCCGTGTCTTTGACTGTGCCTGGCTGCTAGTGCTCCTGACTTCTGTGTCCGTGTCTTTGACTGTGCCTGGCTGCTAGTGCTCCTGACTTCTGTGTCCGTGTCTTTGACAGTGCCTGGCTGCTAGTGCTCCTGACTTCTGTGTCCGTGTCTTTGACTGTGCCTGGCTGCTAGTGATCCTGACTTCTGTGTCCGTGTCTTTGACTGTGCCTGGCTGCTAGTGCTCCTGACTTCTGTGTCCGTGTCTTTGACTGTGCCTGTGCCTGGCTGCTAGTGCTCCTGACTTCTGTGTCCGTGTCTTTGACTGTGCCTGTGCCTGGCTGCTAGTGCTCCTGACTTCTGTGTCCGTGTCTTTGACTGTGCCTGGCTGCTAGTGCTACTGACTTCTGTGTCCGTGTCTTTGACTGTGCCTGGCTGCTAGGCTAGTGCTACTGACTTCTGTGTCCGTGTCTTTGACTGTGCCTGTGCCTGGCTACTAGTGCTCCTGACTTCTGTGTCCATGTCTTTGACTGTGCCTGTGCCTGGCTGCTAGTGCTCCTGACTTCAGTGTCCATGTCTTTGACTGTGCCTGGCTGCTAGTGATCCTGACTTCTGTGTCTATGTCTTTGACTGTGCCTGGCTGCTAGTGCTCCTGACTTCTGTGTCCGTCTCTTTGACTGTGCTTGGCTGCTAGTGCTCCTGACTTCTGTGTACGTGTCTTTGACTGTGCCTGGCTGCTAGTGCTCCTGACTTCTGTGTCCGTGTCTTTGACTGTGCATGTGCCTGGCTGCTAGTGCTCCTGACTTCTGTGTCCGTGTCTTTGACTGTGCCTGTGCCTAGCTGCTAGTGCTCCTGACTTCAGTGTCCGTGTCTTTGACTGTGCCTGGCTGCTAGTGCTCCTGACTTCTGTGTCCGTGTCCTTGACTGTGCCTGTGCCTGGCTGCTAGTGCTCCTGACTTCTGTGTCCGTGTCTTTGACTGTGCCTGTGCCTGGCTGCTAGTGCTCATGACTTCGGTGTCCGTGTCTTTGACTGTGCCTGGCTGCTAGTGCTCCTGACTTCAGTGTCCGTGTCTTTGACTGTGCCTGTCTGGCTGCTAGTGCTCCTGACGTCTGTGTCCGTGTCTTTGACTTTGCCTGTGCCTGGCTGCTAGTGCTTCTGACTTCTGTGTCCGTGTCTTTGACTGTGCCTGTGCCTGGCTGCTAGTGCTCCTGACTTCAGTGTCCGTGTCTTTGACTGTGCCTGGCTGCTAGTGCTCCTGACTTCTGTGTCCGTGTCTTTGACTGTGCCTGTGCCTGGCTGCTAGTGCTCCTGACTTCTGTGTCCGTGTCTTTGACTGTGCCTGTGCCTGGCTGCTAGTGCTCCTGACTTCAGTGTCCACGTCTTTGATTGTGCCTGGCTGTTAGTGCTACTGACTTCTGTGTCCGTGTCTTTGACTGTGCCTGGCTGCTAGGCTAGTGCTACTGACTTCTGTGTCCGTGTCTTTGACTGTGCCTGTGCCTGGCTACTAGTGCTCCTGACTTCTGTGTCCGTGTCTTTGACTGTGCCTGGCTGCTAGGCTAGTGCTACTGACTTCTGTGTCCGTGTCTTTGACTGTGCCTGTGCCTGGCTGCTAGTGCTCCTGACTTCTGTGTCCGTGTCTTTGACTGTGCCTGTGCCTGGCTGCTAGTGCTCATGAATTCGGTGTCCGTGTCTTTGACTGTGCCTGGCTGCTAGTGCTCCTGACTTCAGTGTCCGTGTCTTTGACTGTGCCTGTGTCTGGCTGCTAGTGCTCCTGACTTCTGTGTCCGTGTCTTTGACTGTGCCTGTGCCTGGCTGCTAGTGCTCCTGACTTCTGTGTCCGTGTCTTTGACTGTGCCTGTGGCCTGGCTGCTAGTGCTCCTGACTTCTGTGTCCGTGTCTTTGACTGTGCCTGGCTGCTAGTGCTCCTGACTTCTGTGTCCGTGTCTTTGACAGTGCCTGGCTGCTAGTGCTCCTGACTTCTGTGTCCGTGTCTTTGACTGTGCCTGGCTGCTAGTGCTCCTGAATTCTGTGTCCGTGTCTTTGACTGTGCCTGGCTGCTAGTGCTCCTGACTTCTGTGTCCGTGTCTTTGACTGTGCCTGGCTGCTAGTGCTCCTGACTTCTGTGTCCGTGTCTTTGACTGTGCCTGAGCCTGGCTGCTAGTGCTCCTGACTTCTGTGTCCGTGTCTTTGACTGTGCCTGGCTGCTAGTGCTCCTGACTTCTGTGTCCGTGTCTTTGACAGTGCCTGGCTGCTAGTGCTCCAGACTTCTGTGTCCGTGTCTTTGACTGTGCCTGGCTGCTAGTGATCCTGACTTCTGTGTACGTGTCTTTGACTGTGCCTGGCTGCTAGTGCTCCTGACTTCTGTGTCCGTGTCTTTGACTGTGCCTGTGCCTGGCTGCTAGTGCTCCTGACTTCTGTGTCCGTGTCTTTGACTATGCCTGTGCCTGGCTGCTAGTGCTCCTGACTTCTGTGTCCGTGTCTTTGACTGTGCCTGTGCCTGGCTGCTAGTGCTCCTGACTTCTGTGTCCGTGTCCTTGACTGTGCATGTGCCTGGCTGCTAGTGCTCCTGACTTCTGTGTCCGTGTCTTTGACTGTGCCTGTGCCTGGCTGCTAGTGCTCCTGACTTCAGTGTCCATGTCTTTGACTGTGCCTGGCTGCTAGTGATCCTGACTTCTGTGTCTATGTCTTTGACTGTGCCTGGCTGCTAGTGCTCCTGACTTCTGTGTCCGTCTCTTTGACTGTGCTTGGCTGCTAGTGCTCCTGACTTCTGTGTACGTGTCTTTGACTGTGCCTGGCTGCTAGTGCTCCTGACTTCTGTGTCCGTGTCTTTGACTGTGCCTGTGCCTGGCTGCTAGTGCTCCTAACTTCTGTGTCCGAGTCTTTGACTGTGCCTGGCTGCTAGTGCTCCTGACTTCTGTGTCCGTGTCTTTGACTGTGCCTGTGCCTGGCTGCTAGTGCTCCTGACTTCTGTGTCCGTGTCTTTGACTGTGCCTGTGCCTGGCTGCTAGTGCTCATGACTTCGGTGTCCGTGTCTTTGACTGTGCCTGGCTGCTAGTGCTCCTGACTTCAGTGTCCGTGTCTTTGACTGTGCCTGTGTCTGGCTGCTAGTGCTTCTGACGTCTGTGTCCGTGTCTTTGACTGTGCCTGTGCCTGGCTGCTAGTGCTACTGACTTCTGTGTCCGTGTCTTTGACTATGCCTGTGCCTGGCTGCTAGTGCTCCTGACTTCTGTGTCCGTGTCTTTGACTGTGCCTGTGCCTGGCTGCTAGTGCTCCTGACTTCTGTGTCCGTGTCCTTGACTGTGCATGTGCCTGGCTGCTAGTGCTCCTGACTTCTGTGTCCGTGTCTTTGACTGTGCCTGTGCCTGGCTGCTAGTGCTCCTGACTTCAGTGTCCATGTCTTTGACTGTGCCTGGCTGCTAGTGATCCTGACTTATGTGTCTATGTCTTTGACTGTGCCTGGCTGCTAGTGCTCCTGACTTCTGTGTCCGTCTCTTTGACTGTGCTTGGCTGCTAGTGCTCCTGACTTCTGTGTACGTGTCTTTGACTGTGCCTGGCTGCTAGTGCTCCTGACGTCTGTGTCCGTGTCTTTGACTGTGCCTGTGCCTGGCTGCTAGTGCTCCTAACTTCTGTGTCCGAGTCTTTGACTGTGCCTGGCTGCTAGTGCTCCTGACTTCTGTGTCCATGTCTTTGACTGTGCCTGGCTGCTAGTGATCCTGACTTCTGTGTCCGTGTCTTTGACTGTGCCTGGCTGCTAGTGCTCCTGACTTCAGTGTCCGTGTCTTTGACTGTGCCTGGCTGCTAGTGCTCCTGAATTCTGTGTCCGTGTCTTTGACTGTGCCTGTGCGTGGGTACTAGTGCTCCTGACTTCTGTGTCCGTGTCTTTGACTGTGCCTGTGCCTGGCTGCTAGTGCTCCTGACTTCAGTGTCCGTGTCTTTGACTGTGCCTGGCTGCTAGTGCTCCTGACTTCTGTGTCCGTGTCTTTGACTGTGCCTGGCTGCTAGTGCTCCTGACTTCTGTGTCCGTGTCTTTGACTGTGTCCTGTGCCTGGCTGCTAGTGCTCCTGACTTCTGTGTCCGTGTCTTTGACTGTGCCTGGCTGCTAGTGCTTCTGACTTCTGTGTCCGTGTCTTTGACTGTGCCTGGCTGCTAGGCTAGTGCTCTTGACTTCTGTGTCCGTGTCTTTGACTGTGCCTGTGTCACGAATTGGCAGCCTTTACTTCCCAGAACAATTTTCGGTTCACTTTTGATAGGCCATGTAGAGAATCAACAGACGAACAAAACTGTTTTCTCTATATTCAAGGCTATACCGTCTTGACGTAAGCTTGCAAAACCTGCAAGTAAACAAACCACCAGGAATGGCTTTCTATTTGGGAAGTTAATTTGACACCAGTACCAGTCACCCCCATTTGTTATCAATCCAGCCAGACGGGAGGGCAGACTCAAGGGACTGAATAGTAATTAAAACCAACTAGCCATGACGTAAGCTTGCAGATGGCAAGTAAAATGGCAACTAGATAATTAGTATACACCTTGGGAAACTGCTGACCCAGACATGCTGAATCAACAATGAACTGGGCCATGGACTGTGTAATTAAAACCTGGTTTACCCACAGAGTTGTAAACTGGCTGTTGACCATGAGAACCTAATTGTTCCCTTGACATGACACCTGATAAGAATAGCTAGGAAATCACCCACACGCGATGGCTGACCCCATCTGGTAGAGACTAGAGGCGCAAGGTGTGAAATCACTGATAAGACTCAGTGGGCTAATAATGGTCAGACCCACAGGTGTGAAGGCTAGTGTGCATGCAGAAAGAATTTTATGACTGGACAGACTTGGAGTTAATTGCAATTACTGTCAGGAGGAGATAAGAAGAATTTATGAATGAAATTCCTGGGAGATAAGTGTCTACTGCTAGGCTAGGTATAAAAACCCCTGCTAGACTTTTCCTCTTTAGATTAAATCTGACTTCAGAACAGGTAGGAACTATCTCAATGTTTGTAGTCATATGAAGGATTTCTTAGTAACTATGCAACAGTCTTTTAGACATATGAATTTTCAGTCTATATCTGATCTAGGTTATTGCAAGAACTATCATTGTCATAGGTTACTTGAGTGTTCTTTCTAAGTTCTGTGTTCAATATCATTGTGCTTTAAGTGTTACTCTTCTGAGAAGTAGAAACTTATGGAAGGCAAGTCTTGTCTAGATATACTTGAGGTGTCGTAGCAGATGCTTGCCATTTCTTTCTAAACTAGACTAGTCTCTTTTTGATGAGTGCATTTGTTGTACAGATTATAGTCAACTGACTATTTATTTAGTTCTTACAACAGCAGTAACTAACTAGTGCATTATGCTATGATGTTAAAGTATCATAATATGTCTAGTTTAATCAATATGTTTATGTGTATTGGATGTTTGATATATTGATTTGTCATATGCCAGCCTACCAATATGAAGTGTTATATTATGGTGTGCGCATTGGCACACTAACCATCGATTGCATTTGTAGCCGAGGTGTAATGGTACAGACATTACCCACAAGTGTTATGGGGTATATGGTGCTAAACTTTCTCAGTGTATTGTGGGCGTGCGTCCACGGTAATGCATGGAAACCTGGCATAGCTACGGGTCACGGCTTGTAAGCCCGGATGACCCGGTACTATTATAATACCATTACCGACCCGGTGAGCTGCTAAACTAACATTGGATGGAGCGGCTGTACGACACAGAATTTCTGTATTAGCGACGTGGACATGGGGCGGCAGAAATGTAATCATTACAGGCGTGTGAGACAATTGAAAAGCCCGTCCCCGACTAAGACAGTAGGAGGGAGAAGGAGGATGGTGAACGCAGTAGAGCTGGAAGATAAACTTGGCCAGACTGGTCATTGTATGTGTTTGTGTTATGATATGTTTTAATTAGGATTGCGCTGATGTAGAACTGATATAACACATTCTTGACTTTCTTTCAAGCTCTCACAAGGAGCACCTATGTTATAGATCTCAAGAACGAGTTATGACTAGGGAGAGCCAGGACTGGCAGTCGTCAGAATACCGGCAAGCTGTTCTTTTGTGTGTGTCTATTGGAGAGTGGGGATCTGGACCACAGATCCAGATAGATCGAGTAACAAGTAAAGTTACGTAATGTTTGTCATCAATATCAATATGTATATGATTTCATCATCCTCATATTGACAATCATCCTATGTCTATTGTTATGATTAGCAAATAAATGTTGTAGTATTGTAACTCATAGTTCTGTCATTATATTTTTTCCAATTGTGCATACGTGTTGTTGTGTACATTGGTGGGGGTTCAATTACACACCAAGGAAAGGAGCAGTCAGGGAGAAAACCTGTACTGAGATAGTCGTCTATACTCATATACTTAGACTTAAAACATCTATCTTAAGCTAACCTTCTCTTTCCCATTCCTTGGCGAATATTCAGCACAGTTAATTTCATTTTGTAACGAGCCACTTGGAGCTGTACGTTGGATATTCAGGGCTTAATCTGTAGTTCAGCCATATAGATTTTGTCCCTAGTCAGTTTCTGACTATTGGGGGTTGCTCGCCAGTGAATAATACTTTCATCTAGCCGGTGGGGCACCCCGACTTATGACAGATTGGGGTCCAGTCCGCGATCCTGAACCAGGATTCTAGTAATCATAGTGATTCTACTAGACCCTAGACATACGATTGTTAAAAGTTAACTCTTGTAATCTTCAGTCATCAAAATAGACTATCATCAAATGTAGCTAATTTTAGTTGAGGAAGTTACAGAGTATAGATATAACTTTTCAAAAGGGTATAACAGATAAGAACTTATGAGAACTACCTCATCTATCATTTATTGATAAGTATTTTAATTCTTATCATTTAGTGTATCATTCATCATTTAATGATAACTGATCACTTTAATCATATTTACATTGATGTGTTTGATGATTTAACTGCTTGATTGATTTGCCATGTTATGCTTACTTATGCCATTTTCATTATGACATGTATGCAGTGCATTTTAATATTTATTTAGGTAAATATTAGGATTGATTACTGTGTAGTATATCTCTCACACTTACTTCACTGCGGTCGCCAGAAACTACTTGAATATTACTTTCAGTTGTCTTTCACTGCTGAGGTTTAACTCTACACATTGGTTTAGGTTCTGCTGTCATTGGGTCACTCTTGTCTTTCTAGCTTAGCTCGGAATTTGATAGATACATAGGAGCTTACCATTAGCAAATATGGACTCACCTTCCCAGGATCTAGATTATCTGAAGGCGCGCACAGATTACTTAGAGTCCACGAGAAGGTTAGGCATAATAGAGGGCTTAACAGGAGAACAATTAGAAATATACATCAGAGATGAGATGAAAGAGTGGGACATGGCGGAGGAACAGATGAATAAAACAATTGATGAGTTATTTGAAGCAAAAGAGCGTAGCAAAACTGAAGAAGCAGAGATTAATATAAAGCATATGGAAGTAGTCAATGCAGAGAAGCTAACCTTTCTAGCGGAACATAAGGTAGGAGATATGGATGCTCACCCAACCAGGAAGGAAGGGACATCTTTGCCACCCACCGCGGAATCAGAGTTAGTGGACCGGGAACTACAGGTTCTCATTCGACCCTGTCCTAAACGGAAAAGAGGGAAGAAAAAACGTGACAAAGGCACTTCAAACAGTCACAAACGTGATAACTGTTTGCACCACGGAAATTGTGGTCTCACTGGTTCGCCAGTACAGGACCTTCAGGAAAACCACTTGACTTCTACGAGAAACGAATCTCGAGAGAAAGAGGAACTGAAGACAACCTTTAATGAGGTCGCAGGCGGAGACCTAGCCGATTCTCACATTCCCTTCTGTTCACAGAATCACGAAGTGGAATTACATCTGACTGAAATAGGGAGGAAGGAAGAAACGGAATCCCAGGTGAATTTCATTACTGCAACGCGGGAAGAATCACTAATTATCAGTTCAGATAATTTGCCTAATAACAGTTACCCAGAGGACAACTGTTCGTACTACAATATAGGTGGTTTAACTGGTCCGCCAGGACAAGATTCCCAGGAATCTCATTTTACTTCAACGAGAGGTGAAACTCAAGAGGAAGATGACCTGAGGACATCTTTTAAGGAGGTCGGAGATCGAAAGGTAACCGACTTTATTATTCCCTTCAGCTCAGGAGAGGATGAAGTGGGATTAAATTTGACTGACAGAGGGATGAAGGAAGACCCGGAACCCCTTGTGATCTTTGAGGCTGCAGCTCAGGACAAGACACTAGATCTCAGTTCAAATCATTTACCTAGTGTGATGGATTGCTTAGACAGCCCACCACAGGATTTACCTCAACTGGACTTAGCCCATGAAAGCACGGCCAGAGAGGAACATCCAGACCAGGAAACATTTCCAGTTGTTATCTCACAGTATACCAGTTCGGAGACTCAGGAAACACAGGGAATTGTCATGAGCCAGAATATGGACTCTGATATTGTGCAGACAACATTGTCTGTAGTTGCTAAAGAAGAAAATTCTTTGCACAAGATGGAGGAAGAAACGCCTATCATCTCATTAGCTGAAGTTATCAGGGAATTCCAGCAACAGGGACCTGAAGTAACAGAAGTCAAGAGTGGTTTGGAACCAACACTTTTAGGACTCAATCTACCCTTCAGTCAGGTCGATTTGATAGGAGTAGATCAGCTATTTGTGGATACTTTATTCAACAGTAACACCACTTTATCGCCTGTGAATAACTATGTTATTTCTCAAGGCTGGACAACTTGGCTCACTAAATTTCCAATTTCTAGCACGGTTTTCACACGAAACTCTAATGCAGAGAAACTCAGCCCATTAACTGAATATCAGGGGAAGAAACCGCGACACCGAGGAGGGACGATTGTTACGCCCGACTTTGAAGGAGGAAAGCGCCAGTTGAATTTACATCATGGGACCATGATGTGTAACATTATTCCTTTCAAAAGGAAGATATTGATGAATCTGTTAAGAATCTATAAAGGATGGAGGAATATCACGGAGACAAGCTTTGCTGGGGCCAGCTTATGCAAGACCTCACTACGGGTACATCCTCGGCTGAAAGGAGTAAATCACGTGAGTGAATGGTGTAAAACAATTGCTGTCCAGAGCTAGTGCTCATGACTTCGGTGTCCGTGTCTTTGACTGTGCCTGGCTGCTAGTCGCTCCTGACTTCAGTGTCCGTGTCCTTTGACTGTGCCCTGGCTGCTTAGTGCTCCTGAATTCTGTGTCCGTGTCTTTGATGTGCGTGGGTACTAGTGCTGCCTGACCTCCTCTGTGTCCGTGTCTTTGACTGTGCCTGTGCCTGGCTGGCTGAGTTGCTCCTGAATCCCGTCTGTGTGCGAGTGCCTGGCTGCTAGTTCTCCTGACTTCTGGCGTGTCTTTGACTGTGCCTGGCTGCTCCTGACTTAGTGCTCTGTTGACTGTGCCTGGCTGCTACTGCTCCTGACTTCTGTGTCGTGTTGACTTTGACTGGCCTGCTAGTGCTCCTGACGCTGTCTTTCTGTGCCTGTGCCTGGCTGCTAGTGCTCCTGACTTCTGTGTCCGTGTCTTTGACTGTGCCTGGCTGCTAGGTGCTTCTGTTCTGTGTCCGTTCTTTGACCCTGTGCCAGGCTAGTGCTCCTGACTTCTGTGTCCGTGTCTTTGACTGTGCCTGGCTCTAGTGCTCCTGACTAGTCTGTGTCCGTGTCCTGACTGTGCTGGCTGGCTGCTAGTGCTCCTGACTTCTGTGTCCGTGTCTTTGACTGTGCCTGGCTGCTAGTGCTCCTGACTTCTGTGTCCGTGTCTTTGACTGTGCCTGGCTGCTAGTGCTCCTGACTTCTGTGTCCGTGTCTTTGACTGTGCCTGTGCCTGGCTCCTAACTTCCTTCCGTACTTCTGTTCTTTGACGCGTCTTGCTATCTCTTCTGTTCCCTGTTTGATAGTTGCTCCTGACTTCTGTGTCTATGTCTTTGTGCCTTTAGACTTCTGTGTCCGTGTCTTTGACTGTGCCTGGCTGCTAGTGCTCCTGACTTCTGTGTCCCTGTCTTTGTCTGTGCCTGGCTGCTAGTGCTCCTCTTCTGTCCCTCTCTTTGACTGTGCCTGTGCCTGGCTGCTAGTGCTCTGACTTCTGTGTCCGTGTCTTTGACTGTGCCTGTGCTCTCTGCTAGTGCTCCTGACTTCTGTGTCCGTGTCTTTGACTGTGCCTGGCTGCTAGTGCTCCTGACTTCTGTGTCCGTGTCTTTGACTGTGCTGTGCCTGGCTGCTAGTGCTCCTGACTTCTGTGTCCGTGTCTTTGACTGTGCCTGTGCTGGCTGCTAGTGCTCCTGACTTCTGTGTCCATGTCTTTGATTGTGCCTGGCTGCTAGTGCTCCTGACTTCTGTGTCCGTGTCTTTGACTGTGCCTGTGCCTGGCTATAGTGCTCCTGACTTCTGTGTCCGTGTCTTTGACTGTGCCTGTTGCCTGGCTGCTAGTGCTCCTGACTTCTGTGTCCGTGCTTGACTGTGCCATGGCTGCTAGTGCTCCTGACTTCTGGTCCGTGTCTTTGACTGTGCCTGGCCTGCTAGTGCTCCTGACTTCTGTGTACGTGTCTTTGACTGGTGCCTGGCTGCTAGTGCTCCTGACTTCTGTGTCCGTGTCTTTGACTGTGCTGTGCCTGGCTGCTAGTGCTCCTGACTTCTGTGTCCGTGTCTTTGACTGTGCCTGGCTGCTAGTGCTCCTGACTTCTGTGTCTACGTGTCTTTGACTGTGCCTGTGCCTGGCTGCTAGTGCTCCTGACTTCTGTGTCCGTGTCTTGACTGTGCCTGTGCCTGGCTGCTAGTGCTCCTGACTTCAGTGTCACGTGTCTTTTGACTGTGCCTGGCTTGCTAGTGCTCCTGACTTCTGTGTCCGTGTCTTTGACTGTGCCTGTGCCTGGCTGCTAGTGCTCCTGACTTCTGTGTCCGTGTCTTTGACTGTGCCTGTGCCTGGCTGCTAGTGCTCCTGACTTCGGTGTGCCGTGTCTTTGACTGTGCCTGGCTGCTAGTGCTCCTGACTTCAGTGTCCGTGTCCTTTGACTGTGCCTGGTCCTGGCTGCTAGTGCTCCTGACTTCTGTGTCCGTGTCTTTGACTGTGCCTGTGCCTGGCTGCTAGTGCTCATGACTTCTGTGTCCGTGTCTTTGACTGTGCCTGTGCTGGCTGCTAGTGCTCCTGACTTCTGTGTCCGTGTCTTTGGACTGTGCCTGTGCCTGGCTGCTAGTGCTCCTGACTCTGTGTCCGTGTCTTGACTGTGCCTGTGCCTGGCTGCTAGTGCTCCTGACTTCTGTGTCCGTGTCTTTGACTGTGCCTGTGCCTGGCTGCTAGTGCTCCTGACTTCTGTGTCCGTGTCTTTGACTGTGCCTGGCTGCTAGTGCTCCTGACTTCTGTGTCCGTGTCTTTGACTGTGCCTGGCCTGCTAGTGCTCCTGACTTCTGTGTCCGTGTCTTTGACTGTGCCTGTGCCTGGCTGCTAGTGCTCCTGACTTCTGTGTCCGTGTCTTTGACTGTGCCTGGCTGCTAGTGCTACTGACTTCTGTGTCCGTGTCCTTTGACTGTGCCTGCTGCTGCTAGTGCTCCTGACTTCTGTGTCCGTGTCTTTGACTGTGCCTGGCTGCTAGTGATCCTGACTTCTGTGTCCGTGTCTTTGACTGTGCCTGGCTGCTAGTGCTCCTGACTTCTGTGTCCGTGTCTTTGACTGTGCCTGTGCCTGGCTGCTAGTGCTCCTGACTTCTGTGTCCGTGGTCTTTGACTGTGCCTGTGCCTGGCTGCTAGTGCTCCTGACTTCTGTGTCCGTGTCTTTGACTGTGCCTGGCTGCTAGTGCTCCTGACTTCTGTGTCCGTGTCTTTGACTGTGCCTGGCTGCTGCTAGTGCTCCTGACTTCTGTGTCCGTGTCTTTGACTGTGCTGTGCCTGGCTGCTAGTGCTCTGACTTCATGTGTCCGTGTCTTTGACTGTGCCTGGCTGCTAGTGCTCCTGACTTCTGTGTCCGTGTCTTTGGACTGTGCCTGGCTGCTAGTGCTCCTGACTTCTGTGTCCGTGTCTTTGACTGTGCCTGGCTGCTAGTGCTCCTGACTTCTGTGTCCGTGTCTTTGACTGTGACATCTTGCTAGTGCTCCTGACTTCTGTGTCCGTGTCTTTGACTGTGCCTGTGCCTGGCTGCTAGTGCTCCTGACTTCTGTGTCCGCCGTGTCTTTGACTGTGCCTGGCTGCTAGTGCTCCTGACTTCTGTGTCCGTGTCTTTGACTGTGCCGGCCTGGCTGCTAGTGCTCCTGACTTCTGGTGTCCGTGTCTTTGACTGTGCCTGTGCCTGGCTGATAGTGCTCCTGACTTCTGTGTCAGTGTCTTTGACTGTGCTGGCTGCTCTAGTGCTCCTGACTTCTGTGTCCGTGTCTTTGACTGTGCCTGTGCTGGCTGCTAGTGCTCCTGACTTCTGTGTCCGTGTCTTTGACTGTGCCTGTGCCTGGCTGCTAGTGCTCCTGACTTCTGTGTCCGTGTCTTTGACTGTGCCTGTGCCTGGCTGCTAGTGCTCCTGACTTCTGTGTCCGTGTCTTTGACTGTGCCTGTGCCTGGCTGCTAGTGCTCCTGACTTCTGTGTCCGTGTCTTTGACTGTGCCTGTGCCTGGCTGCTAGTGCTCCTGACTTCTGTGTCCGTGTCTTTGACTGTGCCTGTGCCTGGCTGCTAGTGCTCCTGACTTCTGTGTCCGTGTCTTTGACTGTGCCTGGCTGCTAGTGCTCCTGACTTCTGTGTCCGTGTCTTTGACTGTGCCTGGCTGCTAGTGCTCCTGACTTCTGTGTCCGTGTCTTTGACTGTGCCTGGCTGCTAGTGCTCCTGACTTCTGTGTCCGTGTCTTTGACTGTGCCTGGCTGCTAGTGCTCCTGACTTCTGTGTCCGTGTCTTTGACTGTGCCTGTGCCTGGCTGCTAGTGCTCCTGACTTCTGTGTCCGTGTCTTTGACTGTGCCTGGCTGCTAGTGCTCCTGACTTCTGTGTCCGTGTCTTTGACTGTGCCTGTGGCTGCTAGTGCTCCTGACTTCTGTGTCCGTGTCTTTGACTGTGCCTGGCTGCTAGTGCTCCTGACTTCTGTGTCCGTGTCTTGTGACTGTGCCTGGCTGCTAGTGCTCCTGACTTCTGTGTCCGTGTCTTTGACTGTGCCTGTGGCTGGCTGCTAGTGCTACTGACTTCTGTGTCCGTATCTTTGACTGTGACTGTGCCTGGCTGCTAGTGCTCCTGACTTCTGTGTACGTGTCTTTGACTGTGCCTGGCTGCAAGTGCTCCTGACTTCTGTGTCCGTGTCTTTAACTGTGCCTGGCTGCTAGTGCTCCTGACTTCTGTGTCCGTGTCTTTGACTGTGCCTGTGCCTGGCTGCTAGTGCTCCTGACTTCTGTGTCCGTGTCTTTGACTGTGCCTGGCTGCTAGTGCTCCTGACTTCTGTGTCCGTGTCTTTGACTGTGCCTGGCTGCTAGGCTAGTGCTCCTGACTTCTGTGTCCGTGTCTTTGACTGTGCCTGTGCCTGGCTGCTAGTGCTCCTGACTTCTGTGTCCGTGTCTTTGACTGTGCCTGTGCCTGGCTGCTAGTGCTCCTGACTTCTGTGTCCGTGTCTTTGACTGTGCCTGGCTGCTAGTGCTCCTGACTTCAGTGTCCGTGTCTTTGACTGTGCCTGGCTGCTAGTGCTCCTGACTTCAGTGTCCGTGTCTTTGACTGTGCCTGGCTGCTAGTGCTCCTGACTTCTGTGTCCGTGTCTTTGACTGTGCCTGTGCCTGGCTGCTAGTGCTCCTGACTTCTGTGTCCGTGTCTTTGACTGTGCCTGGCTGCTAGTGCTCCTGACTTCTGTGTCCGTGTCTTTGACTGTGCCTGGCTGCTAGTGCTCCTGACTTCTGTGTCCGTGTCTTTGACTGTGCCTGTGCCTGGCTGCTAGTGCTCCTGACTTCTGTGTCCGTGTCTTTGACTGTGCCTGTGCCTGGCTGCTAGTGCTCCTGACTTCTGTGTCCGTGTCTTTGACTGTGCCTGGCTGCTAGTGCTCCTGACTTCTGTGTCCGTGTCTTTGACTGTGCCTGGCTGCTAGTGCTCCTGACTTCTGTGTCCGTGTCTTTGACTGTGCCTGTGCCTGGCTGCTAGTGCTCCTGACTTCTGTGTCCGTGTCTTTGACTGTGCCTGGCTGCTAGTGCTCCTGACTTCTGTGTCCGTGTCTTTGACTGTGCCTGGCTGCTAGTGCTCCTGACTTCTGTGTCCGTGTCTTTGACTGTGCCTGTGCCTGGCTGCTAGTGCTCCTGACTTCTGTGTCCGTGTCTTTGACTGTGCCTGTGCCTGGCTGCTAGTGCTCCTGACTTCTGTGTCCGTGTCTTTGACTGTGCCTGGCTGCTAGTGCTCCTGACTTCTGTGTCCGTGTCTTTGACTGTGCCTGGCTGCTAGTGCTCCTGACTTCTGTGTCCGTGTCTTTGACTGTGCCTGGCTGCTAGTGCTCCTGACTTCTGTGTCCGTGTCTTTGACTGTGCCTGGCTGCTAGTGCTCCTGACTTCTGTGTCCGTGTCTTTGACTGTGCCTGTGCCTGGCTGCTAGTGCTCCTGACTTCTGTGTCCGTGTCTTTGACTGTGCCTGGCTGCTAGTGCTCCTGACTTCTGTGTCCGTGTCTTTGACTGTGCCTGGCTGCTAGTGCTCCTGACTTCTGTGTCCGTGTCTTTGACTGTGCCTGTGCCTGGCTGCTAGTGCTCCTGACTTCTGTGTCCGTGTCTTTGACTGTGCCTGGCTGCTAGTGCTCCTGACTTCTGTGTCCGTGTCTTTGACTGTGCCTGGCTGCTAGTGCTCCTGACTTCTGTGTCCGTGTCTTTGACTGTGCCTGTGCCTGGCTGCTAGTGCTCCTGACTTCTGTGTCCGTGTCTTTGACTGTGCCTGGCTGCTAGTGCTCCTGACTTCTGTGTCCGTGTCTTTGACTGTGCCTGGCTGCTAGTGCTCCTGACTTCTGTGTCCGTGTCTTTGACTGTGCCTGTGCCTGGCTGCTAGTGCTCCTGACTTCTGTGTCCGTGTCTTTGACTGTGCCTGTGCCTGGCTGCTAGTGCTCCTGACTTCTGTGTCCGTGTCTTTGACTGTGCCTGGCTGCTAGTGCTCCTGACTTCTGTGTCCGTGTCTTTGACTGTGCCTGGCTGCTAGTGCTCCTGACTTCTGTGTCCGTGTCTTTGACTGTGCCTGGCTGCTAGTGCTCCTGACTTCTGTGTCCGTGTCTTTGACTGTGCCTGGCTGCTAGTGCTCCTGACTTCTGTGTCCGTGTCTTTGACTGTGCCTGTGCCTGGCTGCTAGTGCTCCTGACTTCTGTGTCCGTGTCTTTGACTGTGCCTGTGCCTGGCTGCTAGTGCTCCTGACTTCTGTGTCCGTGTCTTTGACTGTGCCTGGCTGCTAGTGCTCCTGACTTCTGTGTCCGTGTCTTTGACTGTGCCTGTGCCTGGCTGCTAGTGCTCCTGACTTCTGTGTCCGTGTCTTTGACTGTGCCTGTGCCTGGCTGCTAGTGCTCCTGACTTCTGTGTCCGTGTCTTTGACTGTGCCTGTGCTGGCTGCTAGTGCTCCTGACTTCTGTGTCCGTGTCTTTGACTGTGCCTGGCTGCTAGTGCTCCTGACTTCTGTGTCCGTGTCTTTGACTGTGCCTGGCTGCTAGTGCTCCTGACTTCTGTGTCCGTGTCTTTGACTGTGCCTGTGCCTGGCTGCTAGTGCTCCTGACTTCTGTGTCCGTGTCTTTGACTGTGCCTGTGCCTGGCTGCTAGTGCTCCTGACTTCTGTGTCCGTGTCTTTGACTGTGCCTGGCTGCTAGTGCTCCTGACTTCTGTGTCCGTGTCTTTGACTGTGCCTGGCTGCTAGTGCTCCTGACTTCTGTGTCCGTGTCTTTGACTGTGCCTGGCTGCTAGTGCTCTGAATTCTGGTGTCCGTGTCTTTGACCTGTGCCTGTGCCGTGGCTGCTAGTGCCTCCTGACTTCAGTGTCCGTGTCTTGACTGTGCCTGGCTGCTAGTGCTCCTGACTTCTGTATCCGTGTCTTTGACTGTGACTGTGCCTGGCTGCTAGTGCTCCTGACTTCTGTGTCCGTGTCTTTGACTGTGCCTGTGCCTGGCTGCTAGTGCTCCTGACTTCTGTGTCCGTGTCTTTGACTGTGCCTGGCTGCTAGTGCTCCTGACTTCTGTGTCCGTGTCTTTGACTGTGCCTGTGCTGGCTGCTAGTGCTCCTGACTTCTGTGTCCGTGTCTTTGACTGTGCCTGTGCCTGGCTGCTAGTGCTCCTGACTTCTGTGTCCGTGTCTTTGACTGTGCCTGTGCCTGGCTGCTAGTGCTCCTGACTTCTGTGTCCGTGTCTTTGACTGTGCCTGGCTGCTAGTGCTCCTGACTTCTGTGTCCGTGTCTTTGACTGTGCCTGGCTGCTAGTGCTCCTGACTTCTGTGTCCGTGTCTTTGACTGTGCCTGGCTGCTAGTGCTCCTGACTTCTGTGTCCGTGTCTTTGACTGTGCCTGGCTGCTAGTGCTCCTGACTTCTGTGTCCGTGTCTTTGACTGTGCCTGGCTGCTAGTGCTCCTGACTTCTGTGTCCGTGTCTTTGACTGTGCCTGGCTGCTAGTGCTCCTGACTTCTGTGTCCGTGTCTTTGACTGTGCCTGGCTGCTAGTGCTCCTGACTTCTGTGTCCGTGTCTTTGACTGTGCCTGGCTGCTAGTGCTCCTGACTTCTGTGTCCGTGTCTTTGACTGTGCCTGTGCCTGGCTGCTAGTGCTCCTGACTTCTGTGTCCGTGTCTTTGACTGTGCCTGTGCCTGGCTGCTAGTGCTCCTGACTTCTGTGTCCGTGTCTTTGACTGTGCCTGTGCCTGGCTGCTAGTGCTCCTGACTTCTGTGTCCGTGTCTTTGACTGTGCCTGTGCCTGGCTGCTAGTGCTCCTGACTTCTGTGTCCGTGTCTTTGACTGTGCCTGGCTGCTAGTGCTCCTGACTTCTGTGTCCGTGTCTTTGTCTGTGCCGTGCTGGCTGCTAGTGCTCCTGACTTCTGTGTCCGTGTCTTTGACTGTGCCTGGCTGCTAGTGCTCCTGACTTCTGTGTACGTGTCTTTGACTTGTGCCTGGCTGCTAGTGCTCCTGACTTCTGTGTCCGTGTCTTTGACTGTGCCGTGCTGGCTGCTAGTGCTCCTGACTTCTGTGTCCGTGTCTTTGAATGTGCCTGCTGCCTAGTGCTCTGACTTCAGTGTCCGTGTCTTTGACTGCTGCCTGGCTGCTAGTGCTCCTGACTTCTGTGTCCGTGTCTTTGACTGTGTCCGGTGCCTGGAGGCTAGTGCTCCTGACTTCGTGTCCGTGTCTTTGACTGTGCCTATGCCTGGCTGCTAGTGCTCCTGACTTCTGTGTCCGTGTCTTTGACTGTGCCTGGCTGCTAGTGCTCCTGACTCTGTGTCCGTGTCTTTGACTGTGCCTGGCTGCTAGTGCTCCTGACTTCTGTGTCCGTGTCTTTGACTGTGCCTGGCTGCTAGTGCTCCTGACTTCTGTGTCCGTGTCTTTGACTGTGCCTGTGCCTGGCTGCTAGTGCTCCTGACTTCTGTGTCCGTGTCTTTGACTGTGCCTGTGCCTGGCTGCTAGTGCTCCTGACTTCTGTGTCCGTGTCTTTGACTGTGCCTGTGCCTGGCTGCTAGTGCTCCTGACTTCTGTGTCCGTGTCTTTGACTGTGCCTGGCTGCTAGTGCTCCTGACTTCTGTGTCCGTGTCTTTGACTGTGCCTGTGCCTGGCTGCTAGTGCTCCTGACTTCTGTGTCCGTGTCTTTGACTGTGCCTGGCTGCTAGTGCTCCTGACTTCTGTGTCCGTGTCTTTGACTGTGCCTGGCTGCTAGTGCTCCTGACTTCTGTGTCCGTGTCTTTGACTGTGCCTGTGCCTGGCTGCTAGTGCTCCTGACTTCTGTGTCCGTGTCTTTGACTGTGCCTGGCTGCTAGTGCTCCTGACTTCTGTGTCCGTGTCTTTGACTGTGCCTGGCTGCTAGTGCTCCTGACTTCTGTGTCCGTGTCTTTGACTGTGCCTGTGCCTGGCTGCTAGTGCTCCTGACTTCTGTGTCCGTGTCTTTGACTGTGCCTGTGCCTGGCTGCTAGTGCTCCTGACTTCTGTGTCCGTGTCTTTGACTGTGCCTGGCTGCTAGTGCTCCTGACTTCTGTGTCCGTGTCTTTGACTGTGCCTGGCTGCTAGTGCTCCTGACTTCTGTGTCCGTGTCTTTGACTGTGCCTGGCTGCTAGTGCTCCTGACTTCTGTGTCCGTGTCTTTGACTGTGCCTGGCTGCTAGTGCTCCTGACTTCTGTGTCCGTGTCTTTGACTGTGCCTGTGCCTGGCTGCTAGTGCTCCTGACTTCTGTGTCCGTGTCTTTGACTGTGCCTGGCTGCTAGTGCTCCTGACTTCTGTGTCCGTGTCTTTGACTGTGCCTGGCTGCTAGTGCTCCTGACTTCTGTGTCCGTGTCTTTGACTGTGCCTGTGCCTGGCTGCTAGTGCTCCTGACTTCTGTGTCCGTGTCTTTGACTGTGCCTGTGCCTGGCTGCTAGTGCTCCTGACTTCTGTGTCCGTGTCTTTGACTGTGCCTGGCTGCTAGTGCTCCTGACTTCTGTGTCCGTGTCTTTGACTGTGCCTGTCTGGCTGCTAGTGCTCCTGACTTCTGTGTCCGTGTCTTTGACTGTGCCTGTGCCTGGCTGCTAGTGCTCCTGACTTCTGTGTCCGTGTCTTTGACTGTGCCTGTGCCTGGCTGCTAGTGCTCCTGACTTCTGTGTCCGTGTCTTTGACTGTGCCTGGCTGCTAGTGCTCCTGACTTCTGTGTCCGTGTCTTTGACTGTGCCTGGCTGCTAGTGCTCCTGACTTCTGTGTCCGTGTCTTTGACTGTGCCTGGCTGCTAGTGCTCCTGACTTCTGTGTCCGTGTCTTTGACTGTGCCTGTGCCTGGCTGCTAGTGCTCCTGACTTCTGTGTCCGTGTCTTTGACTGTGCCTGGCTGCTAGTGCTCCTGACTTCTGTGTCCGTGTCTTTGACTGTGCCTGGCTGCTAGTGCTCCTGACTTCTGTGTCCGTGTCTTTGACTGTGCCTGTGCCTGGCTGCTAGTGCTCCTGACTTCTGTGTCCGTGTCTTTGACTGTGCCTGGCTGCTAGTGCTCCTGACTTCTGTGTCCGTGTCTTTGACTGTGCCTGGCTGCTAGTGCTCCTGACTTCTGTGTCCGTGTCTTTGACTGTGCCTGTGCCTGGCTGCTAGTGCTCCTGACTTCTGTGTCCGTGTCTTTGACTGTGCCTGGCTGCTAGTGCTCCTGACTTCTGTGTCCGTGTCTTTGACTGTGCCTGTGCCTGGCTGCTAGTGCTCCTGACTTCTGTGTCCGTGTCTTTGACTGTGCCTGTGCTGGCTGCTAGTGCTCCTGACTTCTGTGTCCGTGTCTTTGACTGTGCCTGTGCCTGGCTGCTAGTGCTCCTGACTTCTGTGTCCGTGTCTTTGACTGTGCCTGGCTGCTAGTGCTCCTGACTTCTGTGTCCGTGTCTTTGACTGTGCCTGGCTGCTAGTGCTCCTGACTTCTGTGTCCGTGTCTTTGACTGTGCCTGGCTGCTAGTGCTCCTGACTTCTGTGTCCGTGTCTTTGACTGTGCCTGGCTGCTAGTGCTCCTGACTTCTGTGTCCGTGTCTTTGACTGTGCCTGTGCCTGGCTGCTAGTGCTCCTGACTTCTGTGTCCGTGTCTTTGACTGTGCCTGTGCTGGCTGCTAGTGCTCCTGACTTCTGTGTCCGTGTCTTTGACTGTGCCTGGCTGCTAGTGCTCCTGACTTCTGTGTCCGTGTCTTTGACTGTGCCTGTGCCTGGCTGCTAGTGCTCCTGACTTCTGTGTCCGTGTCTTTGACTGTGCCTGGCTGCTAGTGCTCCTGACTTCTGTGTCCGTGTCTTTGACTGTGCCTGGCTGCTAGGCTAGTGCTACTGACTTCTGTGTCCGTGTCTTTGACTGTGCCTGTGCCTGGCTGCTAGTGCTCCTGACTTCTGTGTCCGTGTCTTTGACTGTGCCTGGCTGCTAGTGCTCCTGATTTCTGTGTCCGTGTCTTTGACTGTGCCTGGCTGCTAGTGCTCCTGACTTCTGTGTCCGTGTCTTTGACTGTGCCTGTGCCGGGCTGCTAGTGCTCCTGACTTCTGTGTCCGTGTCTTTGACTGTGCCTGGCTGCTAGTGCTCCTGATTTCTGTGTCCGTGTCTTTGACTGTGCCTGGCTGCTAGTGCTCCTGACTTCTGTGTCCGTGTCTTTGATAGTGCCTGGCTGCTAGTGCTCCAGACTTCTGTGTCCGTGTCTTTGACTGTGCCTGGCTGCTAGTGATCCTGACTTCTGTGTACGTGTCTTTGACTGTGCCTGGCTGCTAGTGCTCCTGACTTCTGTGTCCGTGTCTTTGGACTGTGCCTGTGCTGGCTGCTAGTGCTCCTGACTTCTGTGTCCGTTGTCTGACTGTTGCCTGTGCCTGGCTGCTAGTGCTCCTGACTTCTGTGTCGTGTCTTTGACTCGTGCTGTGCCTGGCTGCTAGTGCTCCTGACTTCAGTGTCCGTGTCTTTTGACTGTGCCTGCCTGGCTGCTAGTGCTCCTGACTTCTGTGTCCGTGCTCTTTTGACTGTGCTGGCTGCTAGTGCTCCTGACTTCTGTGTACCGTGTCTTTGACTGTGCCTTTGCCTGTCTGCTAGTGCTCCTGACTTCTGTATGTCCGTGTCTTTGACTGTGCCTCGTGCCACTGCTGCTAGTGCTCCTGACTTCTGTGTCTATGTCCTTTGACTGTGCCTGGCCTGCTTAGTGCTCCTGACTTCATGTGTCCGTGTCTTTGACTGTGCCTGGCTGCTAGTGCTCCTGACTTCTGTGTCCGTGTCTTTGACTGTGCCTGTGCCTGGCTACTAGTGCTCCTGACTTCTGTGTCCTGTGTCTTTGACTGTGCCTGGCTGCTGCTAGTGCTCCTGACTTCTGTGTCCGTGTCTTTGACTGTGCCTGTGCCTGGCTGCTAGTGCTCCTGACTTCTGTGTCCGTGTCTTTGACTGTGCCTGTGCCTGGCTGCTAGTGCTCCTGACTTCTGTGTCCGTGTCTTTGACTGTGCCTGGCTGCTAGTGCTCCTGACTTCTGTGTCCGTGTCTTTGACTGTGCCTGGGCTGGCTAGTGCTCCTGACTTCTGTGTCCGTGTCTTTGACTGTGCCTGTGCCTGGCTGCTAGTGCTCCTGACTTCTGTGTCCGTGTCTTTGACTGTGCCTGTGCCTGGCTGCTAGTGCTCCTGACTTCTGTGTCCGTGTCTTTGACTGTGCCTGGCTGCTAGTGCTCCTGACTTCTGTGTCCGTGTCTTTGACTAGTGCCTGGCTGCTAGTGCTCCTGACTTCTGTGTCCGTGTCTTTGACTGTGCCTGGCTGCTAGTGCTCCTGACTTCTGTGTCCGTGTCTTTGACTGTGCCTGGCTGCTAGTGCTCCTGACTTCTGTGTCCGTGTCTTTGACTGTGCCTGTGCCTGGCTGCTAGTGCTCCTGACTTCTGTGTCCGTGTCTTTGACTGTGCCTGTGCCTGGCTAGTGCTCCTGACTTCTGTGTGCGTGTCTTTGTCTGTGCCTGTGCCTGGCTGCTAGTGCTCATGACTTCATGTGTCCGTGTCTTTGACTGTGCCTGTGCCTGGCTGCTAGTGCTCCTGACTTCAGTGTCCATGTCTTTGACTGTGCCTGGCTGCTAGTGCTCCTGACTTCTGTGTCCGTCTCTTTGACTGTGCCTGGCTGCTAGTGCTCCTGACTTCTGTGTACGTGTCTTTGACTGTGCCTGGCTGCTAGTGCTCCTGACTTCTGTGTCCGTGTCTTTGACTGTGCCTGTGCCTGGCTGCTAGTGCTCCTGACTTCTGTGTCCGTGTCTTTGACTGTGCCTGTGCCTGGCTGCTAGTGCTCCTGACTTCAGTGTCCGTGTCTTTGACTGTGCCTGGCTGCTAGTGCTCCTGACTTCTGTGTCCGTGTCTTTGACTGTGCCTGTGCCTGGCTGCTAGTGCTCCTGACTTCTGTGTCCGTGTCTTTGACTGTGCCTGGCTGCTAGTGCTACTGACTTCTGTGTCCGTGTCTTTGACTGTGCCTGGCTGCTAGGCTAGTGCTACTGACTTCTGTGTCCGTGTCTTTGACTGTGCCTGTGCCTGGCTGCTAGTGCTCCTGACTTCTGTGTCCGTGTCTTTGACTGTGCCTGGCTGCTAGTGCTCCTGACTTCTGTGTCCGTGTCTTTGACTGTGCCTGTGCTGGCTGCTAGTGCTCCTGACTTCTAGTGTCCGTGTCTTTGACTTGTGCCTGGCTGCTAGTGCTCCTGACTTCTGTGTCCGTGTCTTTGACTGTGCCTGGCTGCTAGTGCTCCTGAATTCTGTGTCCGTGTCTTTGACTGTGCCTGTGCCTGGCTGCTAGTGCTCCTGACTTCTGTGTCCGTGTCTTTGACTGTGCCTGGCTGCTAGTGCTCCTGACTTCGGTGTCCGTGTCTTTGACTGTGCCTGGCTGCTAGTGCTCCTGACTTCTGTGTCCGTGTCTTTGACTGTGCCTGTGCCTGGCTGCTAGTGCTCCTGACTTCTGTGTCCGTGTCTTTGACTGTGCCTGTGCCTGGCTGCTAGTGCTCCTGACTTCTGTGTCCGTGTCTTTGACTGTGCCTGTGCCTGGCTGCTAGTGCTCCTGACTTCTGTGTCCGTGTCTTTGACTGTGCCTGTGCCTGGCTGCTAGTGCTCCTGACTTCTGTGTCCGTGTCTTTGACTGTGCCTGTGCCTGGCTGCTAGTGCTCCTGACTTCTGTGTCCGTGTCTTTGACTGTGCCTGGCTGCTAGTGCTCCTGACTTCTGTGTCCGTGTCTTTGACTGTGCCTGTGCCTGGCTGCTAGTGCTCCTGACTTCTGTGTCCGTGTCTTTGACTGTGCCTGTGCCTGGCTGCTAGTGCTCCTGACTTCTGTGTCCGTGTCTTTGACTGTGCCTGGCTGCTAGTGCTCCTGACTTCTGTGTCCGTGTCTTTGACTGTGCCTGTGCTTGGCTGCTAGTGCTCCTGACTTCTGTGTCCGTGTCTTTGACTTGCTGTGCCTGGCTGCTAGTGCTCTGACTTCTGTGTCCGTGTCTTTGACTGTGCCTGTGCCTGGCTGCTAGTGCTCCTGACTTCTGTGTTCCGTGTCTTTGACTGTGCCTGGCTGCTAGTGCTCCTGACTTCTGTGTCCGTGTCTTGACTGTGCCTGGCTGGCTAGTGCTCCTGACTTCTGTGTCCGTGTCTTTGACTGTGGCCTGTGCCTGGCTCCTAGTGCTCCTGACTTCTGTGTCCATGTCTTTGACTGTGCCTGGCTGCTAGTGCTCCTGACTTCTTGTCCGTGTCTTTGACTGTGCCTGGCTGTAGTGCTCCTGAACTTCTGTGTCCCGTGTCTTTGACTGTGCCTGGCGGCTAGTTCTCCTGACTTCTGTGTCCGTGTCTTTGACTGTGCCTGTGCCTGGCTCTAGTGCTCCTGACTTCTGTGTCCGTGTCTTTGACTGTGCCTGGCTGCTAGTGCTCCTGACTTCTGTGTCCGTGTCTTTGACTGTGCCTGGCTGCTAGTGCTCCTGACTTCTGTGTCCGTGTCTTTGACTGTGCCTGTGCCTGGCTGCTAGTGCTCCTGACTTCTGTGTCCGTGTCTTTGACTGTGCCTGGCTGCTAGGCTAGTGCTCCTGACTTCTGTGTCCGTGTCTTTGACTGTGCCTGGCTGCTAGTGCTCCTGACTTCTGTGTCCGTGTCTTTGACTGTGCCTGTGCCTGGCTACTAGTGCTCCTGACTTCTGTGTCCGTGTCTTTGACTGTGCCTGGCTGCTAGTGCTCCTGACTTCTGTGTCCGTGTCTTTGACTGTGCCTGGCTGCTAGTGCTCCTGACTTCTGTGTCCGTGTCTTTGACTGTGCCTGGCTGCTAGTGCTCCTGACTTCTGTGTCCGTGTCTTTGACTGTGCCTGGCTGCTAGTGCTCCTGACTTCTGTGTCCGTGTCTTTGACTGTGCCTGTGCCTGGCTGCTAGTGCTCCTGACTTCTGTGTCCGTGTCTTTGACTGTGCCTGTGCCTGGCTGCTAGTGCTCCTGACTTCGGTGTCCCGTGTCTTTGACTGTGCCTGGCTGCTAGTGCTCCTGACTTCATGTGTCGTGTCTTTGACTGTGCCTGGCTGCTAGTGCTCCTGACTTCTGTGTCCGTGTCTTTGACTGTGCCTGGCTGGCTAGTGCTCCTGACTTCTGTGTCCGTGTCTTTGGACTGTGCCTGTGCCTGGCTGCTAGTGCTCCTGACTTCAGTGTCCCGTGTCTTTGACTGTGCCTGGCTGCTGCTAGTGCTCCTGACTTCTGTGTCCGTGTCTTTGACTGTGCCTGTGCCTGGCTGCTAGTGCTCCTGACTTCTGTGTCCGTGTCTTTGACTGTGCCTGTGCCTGGCTGCTAGTGCTCCTGACTTCTGTGTCCGTGTCTTTGACTGTGCCTGGCTGCTAGTGCTCCTGACTTCTGTGTCCGTGTCTTTAACTGTTTCCTGGCTGCTAGTGCTCCTGACTTCTGTGTTCGGTGCTTGGACTGTGCCTGGCTGGCTAGTGCTCCTGACTTCTGTGTCCGTGTCCTTATGACTTGCCTGTGCCTGGCTGCTAGTGCTCCTGACTTCTGTGTCCGTGTCTTTGGACTGTGCCCTGGCTGCTAGTGCATCCTGACTTCTGTGTCCGTGTCTTTGACAGTGCTGGCCTGCTAGTGCTCCTGACTTCATGTGTCCATGTCTTTGACTGTGCCTGGCTGCTAGTGCTCCTGACTTCTGTGTCGTGTCTTTGACTGTGCCTGGCTGCTAGTGCTCCTGACTTCAGTGTCCGTGTCTTTGACTGTGCCTGGCTGCTAGTGCTCCTGACTTCTGTGTCCGTGTCTTTGACTGTGCCTGGCTGCTAGTGCTCCTGACTTCTGTGTCCGTGTCTTTGACTGTGCCTGGCTGCTAGTGCTCCTGACTTCAGTGTCCGTGGTCTTTGACTGGTGCCTGGCTGCTAGTGCTCTCCTGACTTCTGTGTCCGTGTCTTGACTGTGCCTGTGCCTGGCTGCTAGTGACTCCTGACATCTGTGTCCGTGTCTTTGACTGTGCCTGGCTGCTAGTGCTCCTGACTTCTGTGTCCGTGTCTTTGACTGTGCCTGTGCTTGGCTGCTAGTGCTCCTGACTTCAGTGTCCATGTCTTTGATTGTGCCTGGCTGCTAGTGCTCCTGAATTCTGTGTCCGTGTCTTTGACTGTGCATGGCTGCTAGTTGCTCCTGACTTCTGTGTCCGTGTCTTTGACTGTGCCTGTGCCTGGCTGCTAGTGCTCCTGACTTCTGTGTCCGTGTCTTTGCCTGTGCCTGCTGCTAGTGCTCCTGAATTTCTGTGTCCGTGTCTTTGACTGTGCCTGGCTGCTTAGTGCTACTGACTTCTGTGTCCGTGTCTTTGACTGTGCTGCTTGCTAGGCTAGTGCTCCTGACTTCTGTGTCCGTGTCTTTGACTGTGCCTGGCCTGCTACTAGTGCTCCTGACTTCAGTGTCCGTGTCTTTGACTGTGACCTGGCCGGCTGCTAGTGCTCCTGACTTCTGTGTCGTGTCTTTGACTGCTGTGCCTGGCTGCTAGTGCTCCTGACTTCTGTGTCCGTGTCTTTTGACTGTGCCTTGCTGCTGCTAGTGCTCCTGACTTCTGTGTCCGTGTCTTTGACTGTGCTGGCGGCTAGTGCTCCTGACTTCTGTGTCCGGTCTTTGACTGTGCCTGTGCCTGGCTGCTAGTGCTCCTGACTTCTGTGTCCGTGTCTTTGACTGTGCCTGTGCCTGGCTGCTAGTGCTCCTGACTTCTGTGTCCGTGTCTTTGACTGTGCCTGTGCCTGGCTGCTAGTGCTCCTGACTTCTGTGTCCGTGTCTTTGACTGTGCCTGGCCTGGCTGCTAGTGCTCCTGACTTCATGTGTCCGTGTCTTTGACTGTGCCTGGCTGCTTAGTGCTCCTGACTTCTGTGTCGTGTCTTTGACTGTGCCTGGGCTGCTAGTGCTCCTGACTGACTTCTGTGTCCGTGTCTTTGACTGTGCCTGGCTGCTAGTGCTCCTGACTTCAGTGTCCGTGTCTTTGACTGTGCCTGGCTGCTAGCTAGTGCTCTGACTTCTGTGTCCGTGTCTTTGACTGTGCCTGGCTGCTAGTGCTATGACTTCATTGGTCCGTGTCTTGACTGTGCGTGACCTGGCTGCTAGTGGCTCCTGACTTCTGTGTCCGTGTCTTTGACTGTGCCTGTGCTGGCTTGCTAGTGCTCCTGACTTCGGTGTCCGTGTCTTTGACTGTGGCCTGGCTGCTAGTGATCCTGACTTCTGTGTCGTGTCTTGACTGTGCCTGGATGCTAGTGCTCCTGACTTCTGTGTCCGTGTCTTCTGACTGTGCCTGTGCCTGGCTGCTAGTGCTCCTGACGTCTGTGTCCGTGTCTTGACTGTGCCTGCTGGCTGCTAGTGACTCCTGACTTCTGTGTCCGTGTCTTGACTGTGCCTGTTGCTGCTGTATGCTAGTGCTCCTGACTTCTGTGTCCGTGTCTTTGACTGTGCCTGTGCCTGGCTGCTAGTGCTCCTGACTTCTGTGTCCGTGTCTTTGACTGTGCCTGTGCCTGGCTGCTAGTGCTCCTGACTTCTGTGTCCGTGTCTTTGACTGTGCCTGGCTGCTAGTGCTCCTGACTTCTGTGTCCGTGTCTTTGACTGTGCCTGGCTGCTAGTGCTCCTGACTTCTGTGTCCGTGTCTTTGACTGTGCCTGGCTGCTAGTGCTCCTGACTTCTGTGTCCGTGTCTTTGACTGTGCCTGGCTGCTAGTGCTCCTGACTTCTGTGTCCGTGTCTTTGACTGTGCCTGTGCCTGGCTGCTAGTGCTCCTGACTTCTGTGTCCGTGTCTTTGACTGTGCCTGGCTGCTAGTGCTCCTGACTTCTGTGTCCGTGTCTTTGACTGTGCCTGGCTGCTAGTGCTCCTGACTTCTGTGTCCGTGTCTTTGACTGTGCCTGGCTGCTAGTGCTCCTGACTTCTGTGTCCGTGTCTTTGACTGTGCCTGGCTGCTAGTGCTCCTGACTTCTGTGTCCGTGTCTTTGACTGTGCCTGTCTGCTAGTGCTCCTGACTTCTGTGTCCGTGTCTTTGACTGTGCCTGTGCCTGGCTGCTAGTGCTCCTGACTTCTGTGTCCGTGTCTTTGACTGTGTCTGGCTGCTAGTGCTCCTGACTTCTGTGTTCGTGTCTTGACTGTGCCTGGCTGTCTAGTGCTCCTGACTTCTGTGTCCGTGTCTTTGACTGTGCCTGTGCCTGGCTGCTAGTGCTCCTGACTTCTGTGTCCGTGTCTTTGACTGTGCCTGTGCTGGCTCTAGTGCTCCTGACTTCTGTGTCCGTGTCTTTGACTGTGCCTGGCTGCTAGCTGTGCTACTGACTTCTGTGTCCGTGTCTTTGACGGTGCCTGTGCCTGCTGCTAGTGCTCCTGACTTCTGTGTCCGTGTCTTTGACTGTGCTGTGCCTGGCTGCTAGTGCTCCTGACTTCTGTGTCCAGTGTCTTTGACTGTGCCTGGCTGCTAGTGCTCCTGACTTCAGTGTGTCCGTGTCTTTGACTGTGCCTGGCTGCTAGTGCTCCTGACTTCTGTGTCCGTGTCTTTGACTGTGCCTGTGCTGGATGCTAGTGCTCTGACTTCTGTGTCCGTGTCTTGTGACTGTGCCTGTGCCTGGCTGATAGTGCTCCTGACTTCTGTGTCCGTGTCTTTGACTGTGCCTGGCTGCTAGTGCTCCCTGACTTCTGTGTCGTGTCTTTGACTGTGCCTAGTGCATGGCTGCTAGTGCTCCTGACTTCTGTGTCCGTGTCTTTGACTGTGCTGGCTGCTAGTGCTACTGACTTCTGTGTCCGTGTCTTTGACTGTGCCTGGCTGGCTAGGCTAGTGCTACTGACTTCTGTGTCCGGGTCTTTGACTGTGCCTGTGACTGGCTGCTAGTGCTACCTGACTTCTGTGTCCGTGTCTTTGACTGTGCCTTGCTGGCTGCTAGTGCTCCTGACTTCTGTGTCCGTGTCTTTGACTGTGCCTGCTGCTGCTACTGCTCCTGACTTCTGTGTCCGTGTCTTTGATCTGTGCCTGGCTGCTAGTGCTCCTGACTTCTGTGTCCGTGTCTTTGACTGTGCCTGTGCCTGGCCTGATAGTGCTCCTGACTTTCTGTGTCCCGTGTCTTTGACTGTGCCTGGCTGCTAGTGCTCCTGACTTCTGTGTCAGTGTCTTTGACTGTGCCTGGCTGCTAGTGCTACTGACTTCTGTGTCCGTGTCTTTGACTGTGCCTGTGCCTGGCTGCTAGTGCTCCTGACTTCTGTGTCCGGGTCTTTGACTGTGCCTGGCTGCTAGTGCTCCTGACTTTCTGTGTCCGTGTCTTTGACGTGCCTGGCTGGCTAGTGCTCCTGACTCTGTGTCCGTGGCTTTGACTTCTGTGCCTGGCTGCTAGTGCTCCTGACTTCTGTGTCCGTGTCTTTGACTGTGCCTGGCTGCTAGTGCTCCTGACTTCTGTGTCCGTGTCTTTGACTGTGCCTGTGCCTGGCTGCTAGTGCTCCTGACTTCTGTGTCCGTGTCTTTGACTGTGCCTGTGCCTGGCTGCTAGTGCTCCTGACTTCGGTGTCCGTGTCTTTGACTGTGCCTGGCTGCTAGTGCTCCTGACTTCTGTGTCTATGTCTTTGACTGTGCCTGGCTGCTAGTGCTCCTGACTTCAGTGTCCGTGTCTTTGACTGTGCCTGGCTGCTAGTGCTCCTGACTTCTGTGTCCGTGTCTTTGACTGTGCCTGGCTGCTAGTGCTCCTGACTTCTGTGTCCGTGTCTTTGACTGTGCCTGTGCCTGGCTAGTGCTCCTGACTTCTGTGTCCGTGTCTTTGACTGTGCCCTGTGCCTGGCTGCTAGTGCTCCTGACTTCTGTGTCCGTGTCTTTGACTGTGCCTGTGCCTGCTGCTAGTTGCTCCTGACTTCTGTGTCCGTGTCTTTGACTGTGCCTGTGCCTGGCTGCTAGTGCTCCTGACTTCTTGTTCCGTGTCTTGACTGTGCCTGTGCCTGGCTGCTAGTGCTCCTGACTTCTGTGTCCGTGTCTTTGACTGTGTCCTGGCTGCTAGTGCTCCTGACTTCTGTGTCCGTGTCTTTGACTGTGTGGCCTGGCTGCTAGTGCTCCTGACTTCTGTGTCCGTGTCTTTGACTGTGCCTGGCTGCTAGTGCTCCTGACTTCTGTGTCCGTGTCTTTGACTGTGCCTGGCTGCTAGTGCTCCTGACTTCTGTGTCCGTGTCTTTGACTGTGCCTGGCTTGCGCTAGTGCTCCTGACTTCTGTGTCGTGTCTTTGACTGTGCCTGTGCCTGGCTGCTAGTGCTCCTGACTTCTGTGTCCGTGTCTTTGACTGTGCCTGGCTGCTAGTGCTCCTGGACTTCTGTGTCCGTGTCTTTGACTGTGCCGGTGCCTGGCTGCTAGTGCTCCTGACTTCTGTGTCCGTGTCTTTGACTGTGCCTGGCGGCTAGTGCTCCTGACTTCTGTGTCCGTGTCTTTGACTGTGCCTGGCTGCTAGGGCTAGTGCTCCTGACTTCGTGTCCGTGTCTTTGACTGTGACTGTGCCTGGCTGCTAGTGCTCCTGACTCTGTGTCCGTGTCTTTGTACTATGCCTGTGCCTGGCTGCTAGTGCCTCCTGACTTCTGTGTCGTGTCTTTGACTCGTGCCTGGCTGCTAGTGCTCCTGACTTCATGTGTCGTGTCTTTGACTGTGCTGGCTGCTAGTGCTCCTGACTTCTGTGTCCTATGTCTTTGACTGTGCCTGGCTGCTAGTGCTCCTGACCTTCTGTGTCCTGTCTCTTGACTGTGCCTGGCTGCTAGTGCTCCTGACTTCTGTGTCAGTGTCTTTGACTGTGCCTGGCTGCTTAGTGCTCCTGAATTCTGTGTCCGTGTCTTTGACTGTGCCTGTGCTGGCTGCTAGTGCTCCTGACCTCTGTGTCCGTGTCTTTGACTGTGCCCTGTGCCTGGCTGCTAGTGCTCTTGACTTCTGTGTCCGTGTCTTTGACTGTGCCTGGCTGTCTGCTAGTGCTCCTGACTTCTGTGTCCGTGTCTTTGACTGTGCCTGTGCCTGGCTGCTAGTGCTCCTGACTTCTGTTCCGTGTCTTTGACGTGCCTGGCTGCTAGTGCTACTGACTTCTGTGTCCATGTCTTTGACGTGCCTGGCTGCTGCTAGTGATACTGACTTCTGTGTCCGTGTCTTTGACTGGCCTGTGCCTGGCTGCTATGTGCTCCTGACTTCTGTGTCCGTGTCTTTGACTGTGCCTGGCTGCTAGTGCTCCTGATTCTGTGTCCGTGTCTTTGACTGTGCCTGGCTGCTAGTAGCTCGCTGACTTCTGTGTCCGTTCTTTGACTGGCCTGGCTGCTAGTGCTCCTGACTTCTGTGTCCGTGTCTTTGACTGTGCCTGGGCTTGCTAGTGCTCCTGAATTCTGTGGTCCGTGTCTTTGACTGTGCCTGGCTGTCTAGTGCTCCTGACTTCTGTGTCCGTGTCTTTGACTAGTGCCTGCCTGGCTGCTAGTGCTCATTGACTTCTGTGTCGTGTCTTTGACTGTGCCTGGCTGCTAGTGGCTCCTGACTTCTGTGTCCGTGTCTTTGACTGTGCCTGTGCCTTGCTGCTAGTGCTCCTGACTTCTGTGTCCGTGTCTTGACTTGCCTGTGCCTGGCTGCTAGTGCCTCCTGACTTCTGTGTCCGTGTCTTTGACTGTGCCTGTGCCTGGCTGCTAGTGCTCCTGACTTCTGTGTCCGTGTCTTTGACTGTGGCCTGTGCCTGGCTGCTAGTGCTCCTGAACTTCTGGTGTCCGTGTCTTTGACTGTGCCTGTGCCTGGCTGCTAGTGCTCCTGACTTCTGTGTCCGTGTCTTTGACTGTGCGCTGGCTGGCTAGTGCTCCTGACTTCTGTGTCCGATGTCTTTGACTGTGCCTGGCCTGGCTGCTAGTGCTCCTGACTTCTGTGTCCAGTGTTCTTTGATCTGTGCCTGGCTGCTAGTGCTCCTGACTTCTGTGTACGTGGTCTTGACTGTGCCTGGCTGCTAGTGCTCCTGACTTCTGTGTCCGTGTCTTTGACTGTGCCTGTGCTGCTGCTAGTGCTCCTGACTTCTGTGTCCGTGTCTTTGACTGTGCCTGTGCCTGGCTGCTAGTGCTCCTGACTTCTGTGTCCGTGTCTTTGACTGTGCCTGGCTGCTAGTGCTCCTGACTTCTGTGTCCGTGTCTTTGACTGTGCCTGGCTGCTAGTGCTCCTGACTTCTGTGTCCGTGTCTTTGACTGTGCCTGTGCCTGGCTGCTAGTGCTCCTGACTTCTGTGTCCGTGTCTTTGACTGTGCCTGGCTGCTAGTGCTCCTGACTTCTGTGTCCGTGTCTTTGACTGTGCCTGGCTGCTAGTGCTCCTGACTTCTGTGTCCGTGTCTTTGACTGTGCCTGTGCTGCTGCTAGTGCTCCTGACTTCTGTGTCCGTGTCTTTGACTGTGCCTGGCTGCTAGTGCTCCTGACTTCTGTGTCCGTGTCTTTGACTGTGCCTGGCTGCTAGTGCTCCTGACTTCTGTGTCCGTGTCTTTGACTGTGTCTGGCTGCTAGTGCTCCTGACTTCGGTGTCCGTGTCTTTGACTGTGCTGTGCCTGGCTGCTAGTGACTCCTGACTTCTGTGTCCGTGTCTTTGACTGTGCCTGGCTGCTAGTGCTCCTGACTTTCTGTGTCCGTGTCTTTGACTGTTGCCTGGCTGCTAGTGCTCCTGACTTCTGTGTCCGTGTCTTTGACTAGTGCCTGTGCTGTGCTAGTGCTCCTAGACTTCTGTGTCCGTGTCTTTGACTGTGCCTGGCTGCTAGTGCTCCTGACTTCTGTGTCCGTGTCTTTGACTGTGCCTGTGCCTGGCTGCTAGTGCTCCTGACTTCTGTGTCCGTGTCTTTGACTATGCCTGTGCCTGGCTGCTAGTGCTGCTGACTTCTGTGTCCGTGTCTTTGACTGTGCCTGGCTGCTAGTGCTCCTGACTTCTGTGTCCGTGTCCTTTGACTGTGCCTGGCTGCTAGTGCTCCTGACTTCTGTGTCCGTGTCTTTGACTGTGCCTGTGCCTGGCTGCTAGTGCTCCTGACTTCTGTGTCCGTGTCTTTGACTGTGCCTGTGCCTGGCTGCTAGTGCTCCTGACTTCTGTGTCCGTGTCTTTGACTGTGCCTGTGCCTGGCTGCTAGTGCTCCTGACTTCTGTGTCCGTGTCTTTGACTGTGCCTGGCTGCTAGTGCTCCTGACTTCTGTGTCCGTGTCTTTGACTGTGCCTGTGCCTGGCTGCTAGTGCTCCTGACTTCTGTGTCCGTGTCTTTGACTGTGCCTGGCTGCTAGTGCTCCTGACTTCTGTGTCCGTGTCTTTGACTGTGCCTGGCTGCTAGTGCTCCTGACTTCTGTGTCCGTGTCTTTGACTGTGCCTGGCTGCTAGTGCTCCTGACTTCTGTGTCCGTGTCTTTGACTGTGCCTTGCTGCTGCTAGTGCTCCTGACTTCTGTGTCCGTGTCTTTGACTGTGCCTGGCTGCTAGTGCTCCTGACTTCTGTGTCCGTGTCTTTGACTGTGCCTGGCTGCTCTAGTGCTCCTGACTTCTGTGTCCGTGTCTTTGACTGTGCCTGTGCCTGGCTGCTAGTGCTCCTGAATTCTGCGTCCGTGTCTTTGACTGTGCCTGGCTGCTAGTGCTCCTGACTTCTGTGTCCGTGTCTTTGACTGTGCCTGTGCCTGGCTGCTAGTGCTCCTGACTTCTGTGTCCGTGTCTTTGACTGTGCATGGCCTGGCTGCTAGTGCTCCTGACTTCTGTGTCCGTGTCTTTGACTGTGCCTGTGCCTGGCTGCTAGTGCTCCTGACTTCAGTGTCCGTGTCTTTGACTGTGCCTGGCTGCTAGTGCTCCTGACTTCTGTGTCCGTGTCTTTGACTGTGCCTGTGCCTGCTGCTAGTGCTCCTGACTTCTGTGTCCGTGTCTTTGACTGTGCCTGTGCCTGGCTGCTAGTGCTCCTGACTTCTGTGTCCGTGTCTTTGACTGTGCCTGGCTGCTAGTGCTCCTGACTTCTGTGTCCGTGTCTTTGACTGTGCCTGTGCCTGCTGCTAGTGCTCCTGACTTCTGTGTCCAGTGTCTTTGACTGTGCCTGGCTGCTAGTGCTCCTGACTTCTGTGTCCGTGTCTTTGACTGTGCCTGTGGCCTGGCTGCTAGTGCTCCTGACTTCTGTGTCCGTGTCTTTGACTGTGCCTGGCTGCTAGTGCTCCTGACTTCTGTGTCCGTGTCTTTGACAGTGCCTGGCTGCTAGTGCTCCTGACTTCTGTGTCCAGTGTCTTTGAACTGTGCCTGGCTGCTAGTGATCCTGACTTCTGTGTCCGTGTCTTGACTGTGCCTGGCGTGCTAGTGCTACTGACTTCAGTGTCCGTGTCTTTGACTGTGCCCTGGCTGCTAGTGCTCTTGAACTTCTGTGTCCGTGTCTTTGACTGTGCCTGTGCCTGGCTGCTAGTGCTCCTGAACTTCTGTGTCCGAGTCTTTGACTGTGCCTGGCTGCTAGTGCTCCTGACTTCTGGTGTCCGTGTCTTTGACTGTGCCTGTGCCTGGCTGCTAGTGCTCCTGACTTCTGTGTCCGTGTCTTTGACTGTGCCTGTGCCTGGCTGCTAGTGCTCCTGACTTCTGTGTCCGTGTCTTTGACTGTGCCTGGCTGCTAGTGCTCCTGACTTCTGTGTCCGTGTCTTTGACTGTGCCTGTCTGGCTGCTAGTGCTCCTGACTTCTGTGTCCGTGTCTTTGACTGTGCCTGGCTGCTAGTGCTCCTGACTTCTGTGTCCGTGTCTTTGACTGTGCCTGTGCCTGGCTGCTAGTGCTCCTGACTTCTGTGTCCGTGTCTTTGACTGTGCCTGTGCCTGGCTGCTAGTGCTCCTGACTTCTGTGTCCGTGTCTTTGACTGTGCCTGGCTGCTAGTGCTCCTGACTTCTGTGTCCGTGTCTTTGACTGTGCCTGGCTGCTAGTGCTCCTGACTTCTGTGTCCGTGTCTTGACTGTGCCTGTGCCTGGCTGCTAGTGCTCCTGACTTCTGTGTCCGTGTCTTTTGACTGTGCCTGTGCCTGGCTGCTAGTGCTCCTGACTTCTGTGTCCGTGGTCTTTGACTTGCCTGTGCCTGGCTGCTAGTGCTCCTGACTTCTGTGTCCGTGTCCTTTGACTCGTGCTGTGCCTGGCTGCTAGTGCTCCTGACTTCTGTGTCCGTGTCTTTGACTGTGCCTGTGCCTGGCTGCTAGTGCTCCTGACTTCAGTGTCCGTGTCTTTGACTGTGCCTGGCTGCTAGTGATCCTGACTTCTGTGTCCGATGTCTTGACTGTGCCTGGGCTGCTAGTGCTCCTGACTTCAGTGTCCGTGTCTTTGACTGTGCCTGGCTGCTAGTGCTCCTGACTTCTGTGTCCGTGTCTTTGACTGTGCCTGTGCCTGGCTGCTAGTGCTCCTGACTTCTGTGTCCGTGTCTTTGACTGTGCCTGGCTGCTAGTGCTCCTGACTTCTGTGTCCGTGTCTTTGACTGTGCCTGTGCCTGGCTGCTAGTGCTCCTGACTTCTGTGTCCGTGTCTTTGACTGTGCCTGTGCCTGGCTGCTAGTGCTCATGAATTCTGTGTCCGTGTCTTTGACTGTGCCTGGCTGCTAGTGCATCCTGACTTCAGTGTCCGTGTCTTGGACTGTGCCTGTGTCTGGCTGCTAGTGCTCCTGACGTCTGTGTCCGTGTCTTTGACTGTGCCTGGCTGCTAGTGCTCCTGACTTCTGTGTCCGTGTCTTTGACTGTGCCTGTGCCTGGCTGCTAGTGCTCCTGACTTCAGTGTCCGTGTCTTTGACTGTGCCTGGCTGCTAGTGCTCCTGACTTCTGTGTCCGTGTCTTTGACTGTGCCTGTGCTTGCTGCTAGTGCTCCCTGACTTCTGTGTCCGTGTCTTTGGACTGTGCCTGTGCCTGGACTGCTAGTGCTCCTGACATTCGTAGGTCCCGTGTCCTTGACTGTGTCTGGACTGCGAGTGATCCTGACTTCACTTGTGTACGTGTCTTTGACGGTAGCCGTGTGGCTGCTAGTGCTCCTGACTTTCTTTGTCCATGTGTCTTTGAGCTGTGTCCTGGCTGCTAGTGCTCCTGACTTCTGTGTCCGTGTCTTTGACTGTTGCCTGGGCTGCTAGTGCTCCTGACTTCTGTGTCCGTGTCTTTGACTGTGCCTGTGCTGCTAGTGCTCCTGACTTCTGTGTCCGTGTCTTTGACTGTGCCTGGCTGCTAGTGCTCCTGACTTCTGTGTCCGTGTCTTTGACTGTGCCTGGCTGCTAGTGCTCCTGACTTCTGTGTCCGTGTCTTTGACTGTTGCCTGGCTGCTAGTGCTCCTGACTTCCTGTGTCCGTGTCTTTGACTGTGCCTGGCTGCTAGTGCTCTTGAATTCTGTGTCCGTGTCTTTGACTGTGCCTGTGCGTGGCTGCTAGTGCTCCTGACTTCTGTGTCCGTGTCTTTGACTGTGCCTGGCTGCTAGTGCTCCTGACTTCTGTGTCCGTGTCTTTGACTGTGCCTGGCTGCTAGTGCTCCTGACTTCTGTGTCCGTGTCTTTGACTGTGCCTGGCTGCTAGGCTAGTGCTCCTGACTTCTGTGTCCGTGTCTTTGACTGTGCCTGTGCCTGGCTGCTAGTGCTCTGACTTCTGTGTCCGTTGTCTTTGACTGTGCCTGGCTGCTAGTGCTCCTGACTTTCTGTGTCCGTGTCTTTGCCTGTGCCTGGCTGCTAGTGCTCCTGACTTCTGTGTCCATGTCTTTGACTGTGCCTGGCTGCTAGTGCTCCTGACTTCTGTGTCCGTGTCTTTGACTGTGCCCTGGCTGCTAGTGCTCCTGACTTCTGTGTACGTGTCTTTGACTGTGCCTGGTGCCTGGCTGCTAGTGTCCTGACTTCTGTGTCCGTGTCTTTGACTGTGCCTGTGCCTGGCTGCTAGTGCTCCTGACTTCTGTGTCCGTGTCTTTGACTGTGCCTGGCTGCTAGTGCTCCTGACTTCTGTGTCCGTGTCTTTGACTGTGCCTTGCTGCTGCTAGTGCTCCTGACTTCTGTGTCCGTGTCTTTGACTGTGCCTGTGCCTGGCTGCTAGTGCTCCTGACTTCTGTGTCCGTGTCTTTGACTATGCCTGTGCCTGGCTGCTAGTGCTCCTGACTTCTGTGTCCGTGTCTTTGACTGTGCCTGTGCCTGGCTGCTAGTGCTCCTGACTTCTGTGTCCGTGTCCTTGACTCTGCATGTGCCTGGCTGCTAGTGCTGCTGACTTCTGTGTCCGTGTCTTTGACTGTGCCTGTGCCTGGCTGCTAGTGCTCCTGACTTCAGTGTCCATGTCTTTGACTGTGCCTGGCTGCTAGTGATCCTGACTTCTGTGTCTATGTCTTTGACTGTGCCTGGGTGCTAGTGCTCCTGACTTCTGTGTACGTGTCTTTGACTGTGCCTGGCTGCTAGTGCTCCTGACTTCTGTGTCCGTGTCTTTGACTGTGCCTGTGCCTGGCTGCTAGTGCTCCTAACTTCTGTGTCCGAGTATTTGACTGTGCCTGGCTGCTAGTGCTCCTGACTTCTGTGTCCGTGTCTTTGACTGTGCCTGTGCCTGGCTGCTAGTGCTCCTGACTTCTGTGTCCGTGTCTTTGACTGTGCCTGTGCCTGGCTGCTAGTGCTCATGACTTCGGTGTCCGTGTCTTTGACTGTGCCTGGCTGCTAGTGCTCCTGACTTCAGTGTCCGTGTCTTTGACTGTGCCTGTGTCTGGCTGCTAGTGCTCCTGACTTCTGTGTCCGTGTCTTTGACTGTGCCTGGCTGCTAGTGCTCCTGACTTCTGTGTCCGTGTCTTTGACTGTGCTGTGCCTGGCTGCTAGTGCTCCTGACTTCAGTGTCCGTGTCTTTGACTGTGCCTGGCTGCTAGTGCTCCTGACTTCTGTGTCCGTGTCTTTGACTGTGCCTGTGCCTTGCTGCTAGTGCTCCTGACTTCTGTGTCCGTGTCTTTGACTGTGCCTGTGCCTGGCTGCTAGTGCTCATGACTTCGGTGTCCGTGTCTTTGACTGTGTCCTGGCTGCTAGTGCTCCTGACTTCTGTGTTCCGTGTCTTTGACTGTGCCTGTGCCTGGCTGCTAGTGCTCCTGACTTCTGTGTCCGTGTCTTTGACTGTGCCTGGCTGCTAGTGCTCCTGACTTCTGTGTCCGTGTCTTTGACTGTGCCTGTGCCTGGCTGCTAGTGCTCCTGACTTCTGTGTCCGTGTCTTTGACTGTGCCTGTGCCTGGCTAGTGCTCCTGACTTCTGTGTCCGTGTCTTTGACTGTGCCTGGCTGCTAGTGCTCCTGACTTCTGTGTCCGTGTCTTTGACTGTGCCTGGCTGCTAGTGCTCCTGACTTCTGTGTCCGTGTCTTTGACTGTGCCTGGCTGCTAGTGCTCCTGACTTCAGTGTCCGTGTCTTTGACTGTGCCTGGCTGCTAGTGCTCCTGACTTCTGTGTCCGTGTCTTTGACTGTGCCTGTGCGTGGCTGCTAGTGCTCCTGACTTCAGTGTCCGTGTCTTTGACTGTGCCTGGCTGCTAGTGCTCCTGACTTCTGTGTCCGTGTCTTTGACTGTGCCTGGCTGCTAGTGCTCCTGACTTCTGTGTCCGTGTCTTTGACTGTGCCTGTGCCTGGCTGCTAGTGCTCCTGACTTCTGTGTCCGTGTCTTTGACTGTGCCTGGCTGCTAGTGCTACCTGACTTCTGTGTCCGTGTCTTTGACTGTGCCTGGCTGCTAGGCTAGTGCTACTGACTTCTGTGTCCGTGTCTTTGACTGTGCCTGTGCCTGGCTACTAGTGCTCCTGACTTCTGTGTCCATGTCTTTGACTGTGCCTGTGCCTGGCTGCTAGTGCTCCTGACTTCTGTGTCCGTGTCTTTGACTGTGCCTGGCTGCTAGTACTCCTGAATTCTGTGCCCGTGTCTTTGACTGTGCCTGGCTGCTAGTGCTCCTGACTTCTGTGTCCGTGTCTTTGACTGCGCCTGGCTGCTAGTGCTCCTGACTTCTGTGTCCGTGTCTTTGACTGTGCCTGTGCCTGGCTGCTAGTGCTCCTGAATTCTGCGTCCGTGTCTTTGACTGTGCCTGGCTGCTAGTGCTCCTGACTTCTGTGTCCGTGTCTTTGACAGTGCCGGCTGCTAGTGCTCCTGACTCTGTGTCCGTGTCTTTGATTGTGCCTGGCTGCTAGTGATCCTGACTTCTGTGTACGCTGTCTTTGACTGTGCCTGGCTGCTAGTGCTCCTGACTCTGTGTCCGTGTCTTGACTGTGCTGTGCTTGCTAGGAGCTAGTGCTCCTGACTTCTGTGTCCGTGTCTTTGACTATGCCTGTGCCTGGCTGCTAGTGCTGCTGACTTCTGTGTCCGTGTCTTTGACTGTGCCTGGCTGTCTGCTAGTGCTCCTGACTTCTGTGTCCGGTCTTTGGACTGTTGCCTGTGCCTGGCTGCTAGTGCTCCTGACTTTCTGTGTCCGTGTCTTTGGACTGTGCCTGTGCCTGGCTGCTAGTGCTCCTGACTTCTGTGTCCGTGTCTCTTGACTGTGCCCTGGCCGCTGCTAGTGCTCCTGACTTCTGTGTCCGTCTCTTTGACTGTGCCTGGTGCTAGTGCTCCTGACTTCTGGTCCGTGTCTTGACTGGTGCTGGCTGCTAGTGCTCCTGACTTCTGTGTCCGTGTCTTTGACTGTGCTGTGCCTGGCTGCTAGTGCTCCTGACTTCTGTGGTCCGTGTCTTTGACTGTGCCTGTGCCTGGCTGCTAGTGCTCCTGACTTCTGTGTCCGTGTCTTTGACTGTGCCTGGCTGCTAGTGCTCCTGACTTCTGTGTCCGTGTCTTTGACTGTGCCTGTGCCTGGCTGCTAGTGCTCCTGACTTCTGTGTCCGTGTCTTTGACTGTGCCTGGCTGCTAGTGATCCTGACTTCTGTGTCCGTGTCTTTGACTGTACTGTGCCTGGCTGCTAGTGCTCCTGACTTCTGTGTCCGTGTCTTTGACTGTGCCTGGCTGCTGCTAGTGCTACTGACTTCTGTGTCCGTGTCTTTGACTGTGCCTGTGCCTGGCTGCTAGTGCTCTTGACTTCTGTGTCCGTGTCTTTGACTGTGCCTGTGCCTGGCTGCTAGTGCTCCTGACTTCTGTGTCCGTGTCTTTGACCTTGCCTGGCTGCTAGTGCTCCTGACTTCTGTGTCCGTGTCTTTGACTGTGCCCTGGGCTGCTAGTGCTCCGACTTCTGTGTCGATGTCTTTGGACTGTGCCTGGCTGCTAGTGCTCCTGACTTATGTGTCCGTGTCTTTGGACTGTGCCTGGCTGGCTAGTGCTCCTGACTTTCTGTGTCACGTGTCTTTGACTGTGCCTGTGCATGGGCTAGTGCTCCTGAAATTATGTTTCCGTGTCTTGACTGTGCCTGCTGCCTGGCTGCTAGTGCTACTGACTTCATGTGTCCGTGTCTTTGACTGTGTCCTTTCTGCTAGTGATCCTGACCTTCTGTAGTCCGTGGGCTTGTGGACTGTGTTCCTGGTGGGGGGGGGGTCCTGGCTGCTAGTGCTTCCTGACTTCTGTGTCCTTGTCCTTGACTTTGCCTGTGCCTGGCTGCTAGTGCTCCTGACTTCTGTGCCGTGTACTTTGGACCTGTGCCTGGCTGCTAGTGCTAGTGCACTGACTTCTAGTGTCCGTGTCTTTTGACCTGTGCCTGTGCCTGGCTGCTAGTGCTCCTGACTTCTGTGTCCGTGTCTTTGACTGTGCCTGGCTGCTAGTGCTCCTGACTTCTGTGTCCGTGTCTTTGACTGTGCCTGGCTGCTAGTGCTCCTGACTTCTGTGTCCGTGTCTTTGACTGTGCCTGGCTGCTAGTGCTCCTGACTTCTGTGTCCGTGTCTTTGACTGTGCCTGGCTGCTGCTAGTGCTCCTGACTTCTGTGTCAGTGTCTTTGACTGTGCCTGTGCCTGGCTGCTAGTGCTCCATGACTTCTGTGTCCGTGTCTTTGACTGTGCCTGTGCCTGGCTGCTAGTGCTCCTGACTTCTGTGTCCGTGTCTTTGACTGTGCCTGTGCCTGGCTGCTAGTGCTCCTGACTTCTGTGTCCGTGTCTTTGACTGTGCCTGTGCCTGGCTGCTAGTGCTCCTGACTTCTGTGTCCGTGTCTTTGACTGTGCCTGTGCCTGGCTGCTAGTGCTCCTGACTTCTGTGTCCGTGTCTTTGACTGTGCCTGGCTGCTAGTGCTCCTGACTTCTGTGTCCGTGTCTTTGACTGTGCCTGTGCCTGCTGCTAGTGCTCCTGACTTCTGTGTCCGTGTCTTTGACTGTGCCTGGCTGCTAGTGCTCCTGACTTCTGTGTCCGTGTCTTTGACTGTGCCTGTGCCTGGCTGCTAGTGCTCCTGACTTCTGTGTCCGTGTCTTTGACTGTGCCTGTGCCTGGCTGCTAGTGCTCCTGACTTCTGTGTCCGTGTCTTTGACTGTGCCTGGCTGCTAGTGCTCCTGACTTCTGTGTCCGTGTCTTTGACTGTGCCTGTGCCTGGCTGCTAGTGCTCCTGACTTCTGTGTCCGTGTCTTTGACTGTGCCTGGCTGCTAGTGTGCTACTGACTTCTGTGTCCGTGTCTTTGACTGTGCCTGTGCCTGGCTGCTAGTGCTCCTGACTTCTGTGTCCGTGTCTTTGACTGTGCCTGGCTGCTAGTGCTCCTGACTTCTGTGTCCGTGTCTTTGACTGTGCCTGGCTGCTAGTGCTCCTGACTTCTGTGTCCGTGTCTTTGACTGTGCCTGGCTGCTAGTGCTCCTGACTTCTGTGTCCGTGTCTTTGACTGTGCCTGGCTGCTAGTGCTCCTGACTTCTGTGTCCGTGTCTTTGACTGTGCCTGGCTGCTAGTGCTCCTGACTTCTGTGTCCGTGTCTTTGACTGTGCCTGTGCCTGCTGCTAGTGCTCCTGACTTCTGTGTCCGTGTCTTTGACTGTGCCTGGCTGCTAGTGCTCCTGACTTCTGTGTCCGTGTCTTTGACTGTGCCTGTGCCTGGCTGCTAGTGCTCCTGACTTCTGTGTCCGTGTCTTTGACTGTGCCTGTGCCTGGCTGCTAGTGCTCCTGACTTCTGTGTCCGTGTCTTTGACTGTGCCTGGCTGCTAGTGCTCCTGACTTCTGTGTCCGTGTCTTTGACTGTGCCTGTGCCTGGCTGCTAGTGCTCCTGACTTCTGTGTCCGTGTCTTTGACTGTGCCTGTGCCTGGCTGCTAGTGCTCCTGACTTCAGGTGTCCGTGTCTTTGACTGTGCCTGGCTGCTAGTGCTCCTGACTTCTGTGTCCGTGTCTTTGACTGTTGGCCTGGCTGCTAGTGCTCCTGACTTCTGTGTCCGTGTCTTTGACTGTGCCTGGCTGCTAGTGCTCCTGACTTCTGTGTCCGTTGTCTTTGACTGTGCCTGGCTGCTAGTGCTCCTGACTTCTGGTGTCCGTGTCTTGACTGTGACTGTGCCTGGCTGCTAGTGCTCCTGAACTTCTGTGTCCGTGTCTTTGACTGTGCCTGGCTGCTAGTGCTCCTGACTTCTGTGTCCGTGTCTTTGACTGTGCCTGGGCCTGGCTGCTAGTGCTCCTGACTTCTGTGTCCGTGTCTTTGACTGTGCCTGTGCCTGGCTGCTAGTGCTCCTGACTTCAGTGTCCGTGTCTTTGACTGTGCACTGGCTGCTAGTGCTCCTGACTTCTGTGTCCGTGTCTTTGAGCCTGTGCCTGGCTGCTAGTGCTCCTGACTCTGTGTCCGAGTGTCTTTGACTGTGCCTGGCTGCTAGTGCTCCTGAACTTCTGTGTCCGTGTCTTTGACTGTGCCTGGCTGCTAGTCTCCTGACTTCTGTTGTCCGTGTCTTTGACTGTGCCTGTGCTGCCTAGTGCTCCTGACTTCTGGTCCGGTGTCTTTTGACTGTGCCTGGCTGCTAGTGCTCCTGACTTCTGTGTCCGTGTCCTTTGACAGTGCCTGGCTGCTAGTGCTCCTGACTTCATGTGTCCGTGTCTTTGACTGTGCCTGGCTGCTAGTGCCCCTGACTTCTGTGTCCGTGTCTTTGACTGTGCCTGGCTGCTAGTGCTCCTGACTTCTGTGTCCGTGTCTTTGACTGTGCCTGTGCCTGGCTGCTAGTGCTCCTGACTTCTGTGTCCGTGTCTTTGACTGTGCCTGTGCCTGCTGATAGTGCTCTGACTTCTTGTGTCCGTGTCTTTGACTGTGCCTGTGCCTGGCTGCTAGTGCTCCTGACTTTCTGTGTCCCTTGTCTTTGACTTGCTGCCTTGGCTGCTAGTGCTCCTGACTTCTGGTCCGTGTCTTTGACGTGCCTGGCTGCTAGTGATCCTGACTTCTGTGTCCGTGTCTTTGACTGTGCCTGGCTGCTAGGCTAGTGCTCCTGACTTCTGTGTCCGTGTCTTTGACTGTGCCTGGCTGCTAGTGCTCCTGACTTCTGTGTCCGTGTCTTTGACTGTGCCTGTGCCTGGCTGCTAGTGCTCCTGACTTCTGTGTCCGTGTCTTTGACTGTCTGCCCTGTGCCTGGTGCTAGGCTCCTGACTTCTTGTCGTCCGTTTGTCTTTGACTGTGCCTTGGCTGGCTAGTGCTCCTGACTTCCTGTGTCGTGTGTCTTTTGACTGTGCCTGTGTCATGGCTGCTAGTGCCTCCTGAATTCTGTGTCCGTGTCTTTTGACTGTGCCTGGCTGCTAGTGCCCCTGACTTCTGTGTCCGTGTCTTTGACTGTGCCTGGCTGCTAGTGCTCCTGACTTCTGTGTCCGTGTCTTTGACTGTGCCTGGCTGCTAGTGCTCCTGACTTCTGTGTCCGTGTCTTTGACTGTGCCTGGCTGCTAGTGCTCCTGACTTCTGTGTCCGTGTCTTTGACTGTGCCTGTGCCTGGCTGCTAGTGCTCCTGACTTCTGTGTCCGTGTCTTTGACTGTGCCTGGCTGCTAGTGCTCCTGACTTCTGTGTCCGTGTCTTTGACTGTGCCTGGCTGCTAGTGCTCCTGACTTCTGTGTCCGTGTCTTTGACTGTGCCTGGCTGCTAGGCTAGTGCTCCTGACTTCTGTGTCCGTGTCTTTGACTGTGCCTGTGCCTGGCTGCTAGTGCTCCTGACTTCTGTGTCCGTGTCTTTGACTGTGCCTGGCTGCTAGTGCTCCTGACTTCTGTGTCCGTGTCTTTGACTGTGCCTGGCTGCTAGTGCTCCTGACTTCTGTGTCCGTGTCTTTGACTGTGTCTGGCTGCTAGTGCTCCTGACTTCTGTGTCCGTGTCTTTGACTGTGCCTGGCTGCTAGTGCTCCTGACTTCTGTGTCCGTGTCTTTGACTGTGCCTGTGCCTGGCTGCTAGTGCTCCTGACTTCTGTGTCCGTGTCTTTGACTGTGCCTGTGCCTGGCTGCTAGTGCTCCTGACTTCTGTGTCCGTGTCTTTGACTGTGCCTGGCTGCTAGTGCTCCTGACTTCTGTGTCCGTGTCTTTGACTGTGCCTGGCTGCTAGTGCTCCTGACTTCTGTGTCCGTGTCTTTGACTGTGCCTGTGCTGCTGCTAGTGCTCCTGACTTCTGTGTCCGTGTCTTTGACTGTGCTGTGCCTGGCTGCTAGTGCTCCTGACTTCTGTGTCCGTGTCTTTGACTGTGCCTGTGCCTGGCTGCTAGTGCTACTGACTTCTGTGTCCGTGTCTTTGACTGTGTCTGGCTGCTAGTGCTCCTGACTTCTGTGTCCGTGTCTTTGACTGTGCCTGTGCCTGGCTGCTAGTGCTCCTGACTTCTGTGTCCGTGTCTTTGACTGTGCCTGGCTGCTAGTGCTCCTGACTTCTGTGTCCGTGTCTTTGACTGTGCCTGGCTGCTAGTGCTCCTGACTTCTGTGTCCGTGTCTTTGACTGTGCCTGGCTGCTAGTGCTCCTGACTTCTGTGTCCGTGTCTTTGACTGTGCCTGTGCCTGGCTGCTAGTGCTCCTGACTTCTGTGTCCGTGTCTTTGACTGTGCCTGGCTGCTAGTGCTCCTGACTTCTGTGTCCGTGTCTTTGACTGTGCCTGTGCCTGGCTGCTAGTGCTCCTGACTTCTGTGTCCGTGTCTTTGACTGTGCCTGTGCTGGCTGCTAGTGCTCCTGACTTCTGTGTCCGTGTCTTTGACTGTGCCTGGCTGCTAGTGCTCCTGACTTCTGTGTCCGTGTCTTTGACTGTGCCTGTGCTTGGCTGCTACTGCTCCTGACTTCTGTGTCCGTGTCTTTGACTGTGCCTGGCTGCTAGTGCTCCTGACTTCTGTGTCCGTGTCTTTGACTGTGCCTGTGCCTGGCTGCTAGTGCTCCTGACTTCTGTGTCCGTGTCTTTGACTGTGCCTGGCTGCTAGTGCTCCTGACTTCTGTGTCCGTGTCTTTGACTGTGCCTGTGCCTGGCTGCTAGTGCTCCTGACTTCTGTGTCCGTGTCTTTGACTGTGCCTGTGCCTGGCTGCTAGTGCTCCTGACTTCAGTGTCCGTGTCTTTGACTGTGCCTGTGCCTGGCTGCTAGTGCTACTGACTTCTGTGTCCGTGTCTTTGACTGTGCCTGGCTGCTAGGCTAGTGCTACTGACTTCTGTGTCCGTATCTTTGACTGTGACTGTGCCTGGCTGCTAGTGCTCCTGACTTCTGTGTCCGTGTCTTTGACTGCTGCCTGGCTGCTAGTGCTCCTGACTTCTGTGTCCGTGTCTTTGACTGTGCTGGCTGCTAGTGCTCCTGACTTCTGTGTCCGTGTCTTTGACTGTGCCT